>CM068385.1:19853807-20271932 GCA_034770075.1 Aralia elata
TAGATGGAAATTTCGCTTTCAATGTTCAACAACAGTATAGAATTGTGAAGAAATGTGAATTATAGGTCAACAGTTGAATATTCAAATAATTGAATGCCAATTACTGAGTGGTTTGAAATAACCAAGGACGTTTTCCAAGGTTCTCAGCATGTAAGCTGGACCTCTTAAAAAAGTTTTGGTAATCGAGGGGATCAGCCTCTCATACCCCGTGATTTATGCCTAAACACTTAATAACCAGCATTGATATCATGCCCTTAAACAAGTTTATTCCTTTTCTCAGCCAAGAGTTCTTACCATAGCAATTTAATAAGAACAGCTTTTAAAATACCATTGTCTTAACCAATTTAGACATGCTGGATCTAGCCTGATACAAATAGCATAGATCTATCTCATAAAACAATTCATGCTTGAAAGAACTTTAATTAAATTTACAGTTCAATCATAATAGGATAGGAATTTAATTGCACAAAGTGCGAATCTCAATAATCAGTATAGATATGAATAAATCGACAATAATTATTCACTAACATGCTTCGAAAATAATAACTCGAGATTGAGTTAGGGGAACTTGCCTGTATGCTCAGCTACACTTAATTTTAGCTTTAAACTATTTGGCCTTGAAGAACCTAACATAGATAAATGTCGGTCTATCAATTAGTACTAGCGCAGTTGTATGCCGATACGTTTACTTATGCTATTTATTTAACAATTAAGAAATTCACATAGCACACAGGTAAATAAACTATAGTAAATTTTATAAGGCACTTAATTGGTTTTTTAGGGTTGATGGTTTAATTAATTAGCCATGGTATCCCTTAAGTAATAAACACTTATTAATCCCTTAAACAATTAATTATAATTGTTTAATTAATTAACATTACTCTCTATTAAGTAATATTCATTTATTAAACCCTTAATCAATTAATATGATTGTTCAGTTAATGAGTTATTTAGACTCTCCCTATTTTATTAACTCCTATCTTCATTTAATAGTAATTAATTAATTATCTTTAGTTATTAGTAATAGTAATTAATAACTAATTATATTCACTTATTATTCAATTATTAATTAAATAATAATCGAATTATAAATTTTTAATTGTCTTTAATTATTAATTTAAGATTAAATAATAATTAATTAGTTTTGTTTATTATTTAAAGTTAATCAAAGAAATAAATACTTAATTAGTAAATATGAATTATCTTTAGTTATTATTTAATAATAAATAATAACTAATTAGATTTATTTATTATTTAAGGTTATTCAAATAATAATTAATTAACCAGTATGAATTACCTTTAGTTATTATTTAATAATAACTAATTAGGTTTTATTTATTATTTAATGCTAATCAAGTAATAAATAATTAATTAGTGAGTAATAATTTACCTTTAGTTATTATTTGATAATCAATAATAACTAATTATATTTATTTATTATTTAAAGTTAATTAAATAATAAATAAATAATAGTGAGTAAGAGTTACCTTTAGTTATTTTCTAATAATAAACTAATTAGGTTTATTCATCAATTTAAAGTTAATCAAAAGAATAAATAAACAATTTACTTACATGGAAAAATATAATAGCATATAAGGCTAATTATTTTATTACTACTTATTCATACTTAATTATTAGTCAATAATAATCAAATATTTATTTTGTTTATTATTCATCGATAAATGATAAATAATTATTTTACTAATTTACTCATATGTAATTATTAATTAAATATTTATTATCTTTATTTATTATTTATTGATAAATAATAAATAATTATCTTATCAACTATATGCATACTTAATTATTATTTAATATTAATTAAACAATAATTAAATATTTATTATCTTTATTTATTATTTACTGATAAATAATAAATAATTACTCTATTAATTTCATTTATTATTATTTAACATTAATTAAATATTTGTTAACTTTATTTATTATGCATTGATAAAAAATTTATTATATTAACTCAATTAAATATCAACAATTAAACCAATAGTAGTCGTTTAATCTTCATCAGGCAAAAGTGGTTTAACAGTCATTCATTCCCAATGAATCGCCCAACCTATTTCAAAATTTGTTCAACTGTGGCATAATTCAGTCACTGAATCAAACCCTTACAATTATTTTCAGCCCAACCCAAAACAAAATAACACAATCCCATCCCAGATTTTAACCCAAACAACCATACCAGATTTTCCCAAATCGAAACCAACCAGTATAATACTGTGTATATACCAACCAATTCAATGTATCAACACAGTCAACAATACTAATCCTAATACATAACTAGCACAATATACTCCCAAATTTTTCAAACCCAAGCAAAACAATACAACACAATAATCTATAGGCCTAACGAATTGCTTAACACGAGCCTAGCAATTCACTGAATCAACGAATGAGCAAAGCTAGCAAACTGATTCTCATAGACATTATAACAAACAGTTTATGTGCATAGTAATGTTCTTCAAATGAAACAGGGATTACATGGTATCTCACAACCAAAATCCATCCTTATACCTCCTGGCCATTCATGGCTCCCAACACAGACTTCCCAAGAAAAACAACATGACCCAACAACAGTAAAATGAACAAAAACGAACGGAAGGAAAATAAAAACAAAACCAACACGGCTACTGGGTTTGGCACAAAACGGAAACCAGGCTTATACCTCACGGTTTGGGTCGAAGGCGTCGAGTTCCTTGCTCTGTCTCTTCTTCTCCTCTGCTCTCCGATTCGCACAGCACCAAGGTGTATTGGACTGAAGATTTCAGCAGCTCGTTAGGTTATCGTGGAGTCTCTATTTATAGGGAAAAGTTTGCCCCAATCGTTGGGCAATACTTCAATGGACAAACTAAAACCCAACGGTAGAAGGGAGTGGGTTGTCGACTGTCCGTGTCAAGCCTCCATCCGTGCAGTCGGCAGTCCCTTGAGCCGCGCGTGCCACCAGTCGCGTCACCGGAAACCCGGGACCCTTGGTCCGTTGATGGCTGCTCGGTTACTCACGCCGGTTCCCCGCTTAGCCCGCTGGTCTCCCTTCACGCCGTCGGTCGACTCGCCGCTGTCGCCGGCGCCTTTCTCCCGTCTCCCATCTCTGACTGATCGATTGATCTTGGGTGGTGGGTTTTCCCCCTTTTGCTCGGCTGCAATTGCTTTGAGAGCATGGGTTCACTGGTTTGGCTCGGTTATTCCAAATGAAATCCAGCGATTTCATTTTTTCCCCAAATTAATTATACCGACCCAGTTACAATTGGTTTACCCGAGTGGACTAACCCGGCTGGAAAGAAGGGGAATGGGCTCAGCCCATTTGTTTCGGCCCACGGAGAAATAGAAAGGATATTGGGCTCAATTAAAATTTGGGTTCAATCCAATAATAAAAAAAAACAATGGGTCAATCTAAATAAAAGAAAAAAATAACCCAAACTAAATTAACCACATTGCATTTCTAATATTCTAAACCAATTAATTATTTATTTAAAATATTTATTTTAACCATAATTCTTTATTCGAATTATTTAATCCGATGATGATAAAATTATTTATAAATTCCCTAATTTTCTTGCAATAAATTCTTAGGGTTAACTCACTAATTTATTTAAACTCTCAGTGAGTCCCCTTAATGCACAAAAATTTTATTGGACCACGTATTTATGTAATTAAATAATAATACCCACATGGATCCAATTAAATAAAACGAATTTTATATATTAAAATAAATTAATACAACGTTTGAAAATTCCTGGACATTTCATCCTCTCCCCCTTATAAAAATTCCGTCCTCGGAATTTCAATCTAGGGTTACTCAAACAACTGGGGGTAATTCGCTCCTCATCTTCTCTTCGAGTTCCCACGTAGCTTCCTCCACCGCGTGGTTTCTCCAGAGAACTTTAACCGATATGAATGGTTTTATTCCTCAGCGTTTTGCTCCTTCCTATCAAGTATTTGGACAGGAATCTCCTCGTACGATAAGTCCTTTTCGACTTGAATTGGCTCATAAGAAATGACATGCTTGTAATCTGGCTTATACGGACGCAACACTGATACATGAAACACGTTGTGAATGTGCTCAAGTTCAGGAGGTAATGCTACCTCGTACGCCACTTCGCCTATTCTCCTTAATATTTCAAAAGGTCCTATGAACCTAGGGCTCAGCTTGCCTTTCTTCCCAAAACGGATCTTCCCTTTCTAGGGAGATACCTTCAAAAATGCATAGCTGCCAACTTCAAAGTCTCGCTTCTGACGATGCAAGTCGGCATACTTCTTCTGACGATCCTGGGTAGCTACTAACCGTTGTCTTATTACTTTAATGATTTCCACGGTTTGTTGTACCAATTCTGGTCCCAACAATCTCCGTTCACCAACTTCATCCCAACACAATGGCGTTCGACACTTCTTCCCATATAACGCTTCGTACGGTGGCATACCGATGCTAGCGTGATAACTATTGTTGTAAGCGAACTCTACCAAGGGCAAGTGATCGTCCCAGCTGCCAGCTAAGTCCATCACAACAGCCCGGAGCATATCCTCTAAGGTTTGAATTGTTCGCTCACTTTGACCATCAGTTTGAGGATGATACGCCGTACTCATTCTTAACTGTGTTCCCATTCTTTCCAGCAGACTTCTCCAAAAATTTAATGTGAAGCGCGGATCTCTGTCAGATACAATAGACACCGGCACTCCATGTCGCGATACTATTTCCTTCACGTAAAGCTTCGCCAACTGTTCCAATTTGTACCTGATCTTGATCGGTAGAAAGTGGGCAGACTTGGTCAAACGATTTACGATCACCCAAATGGCGTCTAGACACTTTTGGGTTGTCGGGAGTCCTACCACAAAATCCATAGTGATGTGCTCCCACTTCCACTCGGGAATCTCTAAGGGTTGCAACAATCCGCTCGGCCGTTGGTGCTCTGCCTTGACCCTCTGACAAGTTAAACACCTGCTGACGAATTCTGCAACTTCCCCTTTCAAATGCGGCCACCAATAATGTTGACGAAGATCTTGATACATCTTGGTGCTACCCGGATGTACCGAAAATCTTGTATTATGGGCCTCTTGCAATATTTCTTCCCTTAAGTCTGGTACATAGGGTATCCAGATCCTTCCCTCGAACCTCTGCAGACCTGTGCTGTCAACTTTGAACTTCAACGTTTTTCCTTCCGATAGTTGTTTCTTAATGCCAATGCATTCTTCATCAAATTCTTGAGCCTCCTTTATCTTATCCAGTAGAGTCGGACCCACTGTCACGGTGAACAATTTTTTGTCCGTCTCCATTGGATACTTAACCTCCAGTTTTAGGCGTTCAAAGTCCTTTATCAGCTCTGCCTGAGTTGTAAGCCTCATCAATTTCTCTCTGCCTTTCCTACTCAGGGCATCCGCTACTACATTTGTTTTGCCCGGATGGTACAGAATCTCACAATCGTAATCCTTGATTAATTCTAACCATCGGCGCTGCCTCATATTCAGCTCCTTCTGAGTGAAGATATATTTCAGACTTTTGTGATCTGTATATATCTCGCACTTCTCTGCATATAAGTAGTGCCTCCAAATCTTCAAGGTGAACACTACTGCTGCTAATTCCAGATCATGAGTCGGGTATCCCTTCTCATAGTCCTTCAGCTGGCGTGAAGCGTACGCAATGACCCTGCCGTGCTGCATTAGTACACAACCAAGGCCCTTGTGTGACGCATCACTGTATACCACAAAACCTCCAGTGTCGTCTGGTAATGCCAACACTGGTGCTTGGCTAAGTCACTTCATCAACAACAAGAAACTCACCACGCACTTCTCTGTCCAGACGAACTTTACCGTCTTTCTAGTTAGATTGGTCAACGGTGATGCTATCTTCGAAAAATCCTAGATGAATCTCCGATAGTATCCCGCTAACCCAAGGAAACTTCTGATTTCCGTTGGTGTCTTTGGCTGCTCCCAGTTGATAATGGCTTCCACCTTTGCTGGGTCTACCGAAACACCATTACTGTCAATGACGTGTCCAAGAAACTGCACCCTCTGCAACTAAAATTCACACTTCGAAAACTTTGCGTACAGTTTCTCCCTTCTTAATGCCTCCAGGGCAATCCTTAGATGTTCCGCATGTTCTTCCTCTGACACTGAATACACCAAGATATCATCGATGAATACTACCACGAACTTGTCCAAATACTGCTTGAACACTCTGTTCATCATATCCATGAATGCCGCTGGTGCATTTGTCAGTCCAAATGACATAACCAGAAACTCAAAATGTCCATAACGAGTTCTGAATGCCGTCTTCGGGATATCCTCCTGCCTCACTCTTAGTTGATGATAGCCCGTCCTTAAATCGATCTTCGAAAAGTATTTCGCTCCCTTGAGTTGATCAAACAGATCGTCTATCCTGGGCAGCGGATACCTATTCTTAATCGTAACTTTGTTCAACTCACGGTAGTCGATACAAAGCCTCATCGAGCCATCCTTCTTCTTTACGAACAGAACTGGCGCTCCCCATGGTGACACGCTTGGCCTGATATAACCCCTGTCTAACAGTTCCTGCAGTTGAACCATCAGTTCTTTCATCTCAACTGGTGCCATTCGGTAAGGCGCCTTAGATATCGGTGCCGTTCCGGGTACCAAGTCGATTGCAAATTCTATCTCTCTATCCGGCGGCAGCCCCGGAAGTTCATCTGGGAAGACATCAGCGAATTCCCTTATAACGGGTATCTGACTCAGTTCACCCTCGACCCGTCGAGTATCTACCACGTGAGCCAAATAACCTATATAACCCTTCTTAAGCAATCTCTTTGCTTGCATCATCGTTAGACAACAAGATTGTCTCGGCGATTTACTACCATAGAACACCACCTTCGACTTACCCGGAGTCTGCAGGTGTATGCACTTTTTCTTACAGTCAATGACTGCCCCGTGGCTAGCTAACCAATTCATCCCAAGGATTACATCGAATTCTCCAAGACGAATCGGCAACAAGTCCACGTTAAGCTTAAACCCTCTCACATCAGCACAACAATTCTTATAAATGTAGTTTACGGGGATAATCTCTTTGTTTGCTACTTCTACATTCATCGGGTATTCTAACAGTTCACTAGGCAAATTAAGTCTTTGAGCAAATTCATCAGAAACAAAAGAACAAGAAGCTCCCGAATCAAATAGCACATAGGCATCTATGTTGTTGATTGGAATAATACCTGACACCACATCTCTGGATGCCACAGCATCTTGTACTGTCATGTTGAAGGTCCTTGCTGTTGGCTTATTTGGCTGGGCTGGTCCTCCACTGGTTGCCCTCGAGTTGTTGCCCCTATTGCCGTTTCCGCCATCCATATTTCTCTTTCGGGGGACATTCCTTGCTCCGATGCCCTATCTCTCCACAATTGAAACAACCTCCCTTCTTTCGCCTTAGGACAATTGGGCGAGATATGCCCTTCTTGTCCACAGGGTATACACAAACCATCTTTCCCTTCATGCACTCTCCCGAGTGACCCTTTCCGCACTTCCCACATACCGGCCTTTTCTGCTGCGTGTTCCCTTGCTGCATTTCAGAATTGCTACCCCCACTGCTCCATTGACGCTTCCTGCTGTTGCTGCCACCACTGCTAACATTCACATTTCCTCCTTCTACCTTCTTCTTGTTCCTCTCCCGATTATATTTCGAAACCTCTTCACTCCCACCTTCAGCAATGAGAGCTTTCTCCAACAAGGTTGAGAACGATGTAATTTGCAAAACCGCTACCTTACTGTAGATCCACGGCTTTAATCCATTCTCAAATCTCCTGGCCTTCCTCACCTTAGTATCCACCTGATGTGGGGCGAATCTAGCCAATTCATTGAATTTTGCAGCGTACTCTGACACTGACAAATTTTCTTGCTTCAATTCCAAAAACTTGATTTCCATTTTTGCCTGCGTACTCTCGGGAAAGTAATTCTCGAAAAAAAATGTCTTGAATGCTTCCCACGCCACGACTCCAGTTCCAGCTTTGTTTTGATTGGCTTCCCACCAGAAGTTAGCCTCACCTTTCATTAAGTAAGTAGCAAAAACTGTCTTCTGCTCCTCAGCGACTCTGGCGATGACAAAGGCCTTTTCAATCTCCTTTATCCATGACTGGGCCTCTATCGGGTTCGCTGTTCCTCTAAACTCCGGAGGCCCTACTGCCTTGAAGTCTTTAAAATTGGCTAAGTGGTTGCCCGCCTGATTTCCTGTAGTAGTGGTTTGATTCCGCAAGGCTTCTGCCATCATGTTCACAAAATCTTGCATTAGGTTTGGTGGAGTTTCCTCTATATTGTTAACTGACTCTTCAATCCCTTGGTTTCGTAGGATTCGTCTGGGCGGCATTATCTGTTTAAGCAAACCCTAACACGTTACTCGGGCTTCCTTAAAACATAAGTATACAGCATGTAATACAATAGTCACATGACTCTTGTGTGGGAGTTTAGATTACCCAACCTCGGAAACTCTGCTTTCCCGATTAGTGATTTAAGTTACTAAGATACCGATTCAGTTTTACTGAATTAACATAATCATTGCATAAATGGTATATCAAGTAAAATTCTCAAGCACATACCATAATAATGCATCTATATTCATATACCGACTTTAGCGTCTTACACGTTTATCACAGGCATATTGTCATAATTGCTACTATCCCATTTAATATAACAAAAGGTGGAATTCACTTAACCCATTCTTTCCTACCTACATAATTGGGAAGTACATCCTACATAAGAACTACCTCGCACCTTGCTAAGGTTAATACAACTCTAGTAAATCAAATGGTAGTACCAATAACACTGCTCAAGGCATAACCACCCACTTCCAACTATCCTCTAAGGGACACTGTGATACCCCCAAATCCAGGTTTCCAAACCTCGAATTCGGTGCTCACGATAATTCGATGACAAACATACTATCTAACTAAATGCGGAATAATAAACATACATTGTTTATCGAATGAAAATAAAGTCTTACAATTCTGGTCCCAAGGTTCTTTAACCTTAACATAAAACGTACTCTTAATACAAATAAAGGTTCACTTAATCAAACCACATTCGGAAATAGCTAGTACATAGGCACTAACGGGCATCTACTCTCGCACCTTCCCTTTTCCTTTGTCTCCCCTCGATGTTTCTGCCTTAGCTGAAATAAAGATCATGATTGTCGACGCCGGGTTTTTCTCGCTTCTTTTTCCTTTTCCTATTTTAGCTTTTTGATTTAATGATTCTTTGGAAAAGATCGGCATTGATGTCGACGGGGTTTTGAAAGATCGTTTTTTATGATGAGCCAATTAACCAGAGTCGCCAGTTGGTATATTTGAAATGGATGTACCAACTCATCCGAATTTTCGTTTTTTATAAATCGATGGCTCATATGTGACTCCGAATTAAATGGTCTGCGAATCGAGATTCATAGAGTTCGGGGGCTTGCTTAAGTGAGGGGAAGGTGTTAGGCACCCCTCGACTTCCGTGAAACACGGTTACCGCAATCTTGATGCTTTCCTATCCTTTAATTCATGAAACGTGTGCGTGTGCGCGCGCGTGTGTGTGTGTGCCTACGTGAATGTTTGTGGTGAGTTTGTGTGAAAGAATCATTTGGATTTTTTTTAGGAAAAATCGTGCTTTGATTTGAGAATGCTTCGGAATGTCCTTCGATTTATACGAGAAAGCTTGATTCTTTATAAGAAAGGTTTGATTTTAATTTGTCAAAACTATGAGATTTTCATTAGGTGTCGTTTTGGTGAAACAAGAGTTTTAAACCTTCGTCAAAATAGGAATCGAGATCTATACGTTGCTTTCGTAACTCAAACGATGGGCAACTTCTAGAATCTCTTTAACCCTATGCACAACGGTTTAATAAAACGCCATTTATTTATAAAATCATTTTTGTGATGTTTGAAAACGATTTTCCTTTGCCTTCTCGTCAAATAGGAATCGACATTCATTAGCATTTCCAATTTTTTAGCCTCGTGATGCTAATAGCCTAGTTTGATTGATTTTATGAAGATCTTATCGTTTTTGGCTTTGAAATCAATTTCGTCTCATAAAATCAAATCAAGCATATAAACACGCGTCCGGAGCTATTCATGGGCATGTAAGCCATCAAAATAACCCCAAACGCCTACAATCACAAGTTTCACTATTTCGGGGCCTTAAACACGATTCTCGCCTTGGCGTCGTTTTAAGGCCCGACGATTACATATTTACAATGAAAGGTACATCGAACTTATTACATATATCAAAAGATGTCCATCATCGGATTTGGACCACGGGGCCGCTTTCCTAGGCTCACATCCAAAATCGCTACATACCCACAAGATCCTAAAAATAGCAATCTAAACAATCTATGCACGATACACCATTACAACAAGCTAAAATTTCACCACATGGATATCATCGGGCCATTAGGAGGAATTTCGTTCCATTTGGGAACCCTCACTAATAGCCCTCAATCCATAGATCCACAACAATACACAAGGAAACTACATTTAATATAATTTGGATGACAAAAGCTTAACAAAAATGGTAAAACAAAATGCTAAAACAAAGGATTTTTCACCTTGCAAATAATCCCCACAATATGTATGAATTTGTGTATTGAATAGAGTAGGAAATATGAGATGTAATCTCACAAAATGGGTACAATTTCTCACTTCTTCTCTCTCTTTTCTCTCTATTTTTCTTGCTGTTTTCCCCTTCTTTTTCTTCCTTTTTTTTTTTCCGCCGCTGCTGCTACTGCTCTCGCTGCTCTCCTGTTTCTGTATGCAAAATGGCCTGATAAGGGGCTGCCCTAGGCAGCCGCAGATAGATCCGCGGCTGGCCGCAGATAGATCCGCGGCTGGCCGCAGATCAATCCGCGGCTGGCCTCGGTTTCTCCGCGCCCGCCGCGCACTTCAGCCGTCTCGCGCACTACCATTATTTTAATCGTTTGGCCGCAGATCAATCCGCGGCTGAAGGGTGGGGCTGATTTTCCTCATTTTTTTCGAACCGCACCTCGACTCTCGTGTCGGATCATCGGTTTCTGCTGAATGGCTTGCATTTTGCAGTCCGGGAACCGCTGGGAAACGTGCCACGTCATCCGGGAATGCCCATTTCGGACAGCCTTATTGTCACGTCAGCTTTGGTTGCCAATCATTGCGGTGGTGTTGGGCGTTCGCACTTGTGCCCATTCCCTCGCCCTCACAGGTCGGTTCATTTAACGATTTTGCCCTCCTGTCACGGTTAGTATACGAAGCGCAAAATTTGGGTGTCTACAGCTGCCCCTCTTTATCATGTTTATGAAATGTTAAATGAAATGAACATGATAAAGAAGTAGACACACGATGCATGAATGACAGTGCATAAGAATGACAGTGCATACATGATGCAACACATACAACTTATGATGCAACGCAAGATGTAAGGCATGCAACACATTCGTAAAGGTGTCAATGCATCAATCCCTAACCTGTCGCTCGTCTCGTAATCGTTCGCCGGGTCTCCGTATGCCGGTCGATTGTCCTGTGAGTGCCGGGTCTCGTATCCGGTCACCCCTCTCGTAATCACCTTATTCCATCCCATTGTCATCAAAGGAAGTTATTCTCCTGACTAGCTTTGAAGGGCATCCTTGGAGTTCGTCCTCGTACATCGTTCTTGGCAACCATCGCTTTTGACTCTGATAGGCTAGGACCTTAACACCTAACCTGCATGGATCACGTACAGAATTATCATCTATTCAATGTATGTGACACAACATTAAAATGTAAATTTGATGAAAAATGACCCCTGTACAGTCTTTTGATATGGTTCCACAGGTGTCACCGGTTATCGGGGCCGGGTTTCGTCGCCGGTCACCCATCTCGTAATCGCCGGTTATCGTCGCCGGTCGATCGTCTCGTCGGGGCCGGGTATCGTCGCTGGTCACCCATCTCGTAACCGCCGGGTATCGTCGCCGGTCGATTGTCTTGTCGGGGCCGGTTTTCGTCGCCGGACACCCATCTCGTAACCCCCGGTTATCGTCGCCGTTTGGTTATCTTGTCGGAGCCGGTTTTCGTCGCCGGACATCCATCTCGTAATCGCCGGTTATCGTCGCCGGTCGATTGTCTTGTCGGGGCCGGGTATCGTCGCCGGTCACCCATCTCGTAACCCCCGGTTATCGTCGCCGGTTGGTTATCTTGTCGGAGCCAGTTTTCGTCGCCGGACATCCATCTCGTAATCGCCGGTTATCGTCGCCGGTCGATTGTCTTGTCGGGGCCGGGTATCGTCGCCGGTCACCCATGTCGTAACCCCCGGTTATCGTCGCCGGTTGGTTATCTTGTCGGAGCCGGTTTTCGTCGCCGGACATCCATCTCGCAATCGCCGGTTATCGTCGCCGGTCGATTGTCTTGTCGGGGCCGGGTATCGTCGCCGGTCACCCATCTCGTAACCCCCGGTTATCGTCGCCGGTTGGTTATCCTGTCGGAGCCGGTTTTCGTCGCCGGACATCCATCTCGTAATCGCCGGTTATCGTCGCCGGTCGATTGTCTTGTCGGGGCCGGGTATCGTCGCCGGTCACCCATCTCGTAACCCCCGGTTATCGTCGCCGGTTGGTTATCCTGTCGGAGCCGGTTTTCGTCGCCGGACATCCATCTCGTAATCGCCGGTTTTCGTCGCCGGACGATTGTCTTGTCGGGGCCGGTTTTCGTCGCCGGACACCCATCTCGTAACCCCCGGTTATCGTCGCCGGTTGGCTATCTTGTCGGAGCCGGTTTTCGTCGCCGGACATCCATCTCGTAATCGCCGGTTATCGTCGCCGGTCGATTGTCTTGTCGGGGCCGGGTATCGTCGCCGGTCACCCATCTCGTAACCCCCGGTTATCGTCGCCAGTTGGTTATCTTGGATCTCAGCCCTTCCCAGGGTTTGTTATTTTTTGTCTTTTTCTTTTTCTGGATATCAGCCCTTCCCAGGGGTGCTCACCATCTTGTTGTGGTTCGCGTGGATCTCAGCCCTTCCCAGGGTTTGTTGTTTTTTGTCTTTTTTCTTTTGTGGATATCAGCCCTTCCCAGGGGTGCTCACCATCTTGTTATGGTTCACGTGGATCTCAGCCCTTCCCAGGGTTTGTTGTTTTTTTTTTTTTTTTTGTCTTTTTCTTTTTGTGGATATCAGCCCTTCCCAGGGGTGCTCACCATCTTGTTGTGGTTTGCGTGGATCTCAGCCCTTCCCAGGGTTTGTTGTTTTTTTGTCTTTTTCTTTTTGTGGATATCAGCCCTTCCCAGGGGTGCTCACCATCTTGTTGTGGTTCGCGTGGATCTCAGCCCTTCCCAGGGCTTGTTGTTTTTTGTCTTTTTCTTTTTGTGGATATCAGCCCTTCCTAGGGGTGCTCACCATCTTGTTGTGGTTCGCGTGGATCTCAGCCCTTCCCAGGGTTTGTTGTTTTTTGTCTTTTTTCTTTTTGTGGATATCAGCCCTTCCCAGGGGTGCTCACCATCTTGTTGTGGTTCGCGTGGATCTCAGCCCTTCCCAGGGTTTGTTGTTTTTTGTCTTTTTTCTTTTTGTGGATATCAGCCCTTCCCAGGGGTGCTCACCATCTTGTTGTGGTTCGCGTGGATCTCAGCCCTTCCCAGGGTTTGTTGTTTTTTGTCTTTTTCTTTTTGTGGATATCAGCCCTTCCCAGGGGTGCTCACCATCTTGTTGTGGTTCGCGTGGATGTCTTCCCAGGTTTGCTCACCACTTTGTTGTGGTTTGCTTGGATGCCTTCCCAGGTTTACTTCTTGTTTGGATACCAGCCCTTCCCAGGGGTCACTGATTGTTTGGATACCAGCCCTTCCCAGGAGTCTTTGATTGGTTGGTTACCAGCCCTGCCCCGGGGTCTTTTTTTGTTTTTGTGTGAAATTTTTTTTTTTTTTTTTTTTTTTTTTTTTTTGAAATGGGATATGTGATCGGGTTCATGTCCTGGATCACCCACCAACATCGTCCACGTATCATGCCGCAAAAGCCATCACAGTCTGATCATTCGTGAGGTTGAGAACGACGTGCTTGTACTTTCCTGAAGATTTTCATTTTGATCGTACCTGCATTCATGAAAAAGATGTTATGCATGATCCGACAGATATGTTATGGACATATGCATGTGCACAACATATGTTTAGATAGAAATGACCCCTGTTCAGTCAAATGATACTATTCGACAGTCGTCGTTGTTTGCCAACATCTGATTGGATCATGCCTCGTCGTGAAGTGTAGTTTCTAGACTTCAACCATGGTTTGGTACTCTGTCTGTTCTTGGTTGTCTTCATTTCATCGAGTTGAGGCAGTCTGTTTCGCTCTCTATGATGATCGGCAACTATGTTGGGCTCTTTGGCCTTTTGATCATTCCTGCTGGCCGATATGTTGTCGTCCCGCATTATATCATCCTTGTATATGCTTATGCACAGGGATCATTTGGATGCCAAGGCAATGATAGTCAGGATTGGGGAGAGGCCCAATGACGAGAAGTTCTGTGCAGCCTCATCTTCCTTCCATTTCACGATTCTTAACTGCCCCAGCCTTGGCGCGTGTTGTTACCAAGAATTTCTATTGAAAACTCGCGATATTGACCGTGCTGAATCATCCACAGCTCTGCAAGATCCTGCATATCATATTACTAACAAATGCCAAAACTTGAAGGCTCGGGCCGTTAGTGTTAGTTCAACACAAAGATATTAAAATCTCGACAAAAATGCAGTTAAAGCACATGAAATTGAATATCTGTTGATCGCACAATCTAGCAAGTTGTGAACCGTGAATGTACTAGCTTGGAAGTTTTTTTTTTTTTATTATTATTATTATTATTATTATGATTATTCAATCCCTCGCGAGTTGATGATTTTCCATTTGACAAGTTATGAAATCGTAAGAACACCTTCAAGCATTCATGGTCATTGTACGTGAGTAAGGTCGAATTCAAAAGAACTACCTTCCCTCGTCAAAAGTATTTTGTCTCCATTCTCGACAACGTCCTTAGCAGGATTGACGTCATATGACAAATGCACTGGGCGATGCAGCACTCAGTAGGGGTTTCTCTTCTATGACTTTTTGTTTTTTGTATTATCTTTTCTCTTTATTAGTCCACTTTACTTGTCTCGTTTTCTTAGGCTTTTCAAAGTTACCCGTTTAACGAGTTTTGGACCAATGACTCCCGAACCAGACGGTTTTGGGGCATTAGGTGTACAGACACCCCTTCGGGTTTATTTACTCGAGTAACAAAGGCCACGGTTCGAGACAAGCTGGTGGTTTACACCATTCATTCTTTGCTTGACCTTGCGCAAGATTTGTTTTCTTAGGCTTGAGTTACCCATGTAGCGAGTGTTAGGCCGGTGACTCCCAAACCAGACGGCTTTAGGGCACCAGATGCAGAGACACCCCTCGGGCTTAATTACTCGAGTAGCCCATGCCACGATTCGAATCTGCTCGGGCCTCCTCTACTGTAATGCTCGTTTTCTTAGGCTCTGAGTTACCCATGTAACGAGTGTTGGGCCAGCGACTCCCAAACCAGATGGCTTTAGGGCACCAGGTGTAGAGACACCCCTCGGGCTTAATTACTCGAATAACCCAGGCCACGATTCGAGACATTAGCTTGATAATCATTTATCGTCTGACTTCTTGATATTAGCTTGATAATTATTGACTGTCTGACCACGTGTTAATCGCCATCAACGTCGTCATAGCTTTATACCCCACAACTGAAAGTTTGTGCAAATGCAAAGTGAAGGTTGTCACATGAGGTCGATTCTGTCGCAAACGTTGCTTTGAATTAAGGCTTTGTACCCGATCAAAAGGTTGAATAGCCTTCTTCATCTAATCATACTCACGATCGTGCTCCACGGTTGCTTGTCAAAATTCATCCAACTCCTATCAAGCCAAATAAAATCCCCTTTCACGCGGATCATCGCATCCCGGGAAAACTATGCTTGACAAATGCCAGAGGATCGTACCGTTGAATATTGAATTGACATGAGGCAGCATTTGATGATGATGATGCATGTTGATGGGATTGCTGCATGGGTGCCAATTTGCACGTCATCATTTCCTGGGTAGTTGATAAATGTCCCAGTGTTAAGTTGCTTTTCTTGTGATCTCCCTCGTACTGGTTGCCTCGATATCTCGCTGGGCTGACAAAAGATCCGGTCCTTTGACCTGTTGAAAGGTTTGGGGGATTTTTTTTTGATTTTTGATTTTTGATTTTTTTTTTTTTTTTGGTGGTCGAATTTGCCCCTACTCCGGTTCTCTGTGATTGTTAGGGGTTCTGATGTTTGATGGCTATGGTTTGATCCAAGCTGGGTTTGGGTTTGTCTTCGACCCATCCTTTGATCTCGTCAGGGGTATTGTCGATATGTGTCTCGCCCTGCTCAATCCCCATCAGATCGAAATCTAGCTCTATACCAAAATCGTGATCCTCCTTCAAATTTAGCCTATTGCTGGTCAGGCTAGAAGGCCTCAAATCGGGGTACCTGAAATAAAACAGAAATGCTTGTCATATATATAAAATATTTCAGCACATGATCTCCTTTTTGGATAACATGACAAAGGGACATGAGCGTGCAGGGATTTGAAATAAAACTCAGAATTTTAAAACCCATTGATCTTCTATTGGTCGGGTTTCACTGCTATCATCCTGGATTTACCCCTTCCTGGATATCACCTGCTGCATGGTCCAACCGACCACGGTGAGGTCAAGCAATGGAGCTCATTAGGGGGTGCATGGATCGCATTGGCATGGATCTGGCATTGATGGCATTTCTTGACATGAGTATCGCAGTCAGTTTTCATGGTTAGCCAGTAGTGACCCGTTCACATGATTTTCTTTGCCAAAAATGCTCCGCTCATATGGGCTCCGCACACATCGCCATGTACTTCGTTCATTAATCAGTGGGCTTCTTCGGCTTCCAGATATCTCAGCAGTCCCGTAGATAGGTCCCATTTATGCAAATTGTCTCCGCTTAGGAAGAATTTCACTGCCCATCTTTGGATTATCTTTCCTCGGTCAGATCTGCATTTTCGGGAGAGGAGCCGTCTCGAAGGAACTCTTTACTGTTTTGATACCAAGCCCATTTATGAGGGGCGTCACTATGGGAGATCTCTCCGATCTGATCCTCATAGGCTGGATAAGTCTGTACCGCAATTCCCAGGGCTAATCTCAGTCCTAGGATGCATCCCTCGCACTCGGCCGTATTGTTGGAGTGGCAGAACTGTAATTTCATGGCTACCGGCTTCTGCCATCTGGATGGGTGGAGTATGGACTTTACGGCCTCTCAGTTGGGTCCTAGGGGCAATCTCACAAAACCAACAAGGGCCGTAGTTTAGTACTGTGCCAGTTACAAGTTGGCAGATGCATGTCAACACTGATGCGTGATTATTATTTTTTCTTCTTTTTTTTTTTTTCTCTTTTTTTTTTCGGTTCTCTAATCTTATCCTGCAAAACAAGGTCAGTGTTTGATGACAGGATAGTATTCAGAAATTTTAGAAAACCTTGGTACGTGGTATGGATGGCCCTCCTGCAAAACCATGTCAGTTTTCTCTTTATATGTGCAGGTGATGCAATCACATGATACAGGACATATTTATTATGATGATGCCGGTATGACAGTTGTATGCCATTTACATGACATTTATTTATTTTACTGAACGATAAAAGAGCATGAAGAAGCTTCCCTTTCGGTAGGTTTATCAGAGGCTGACCTACCCTAGGGTTACTCTCGCGGGCTTTTCGGCATGAAGGTCCCCAAATCTTCGCAATCTACTCGTCTGAATCCTTTCGATTGGAGCGGATATGGGTGGTGCGTTTCCTGAGCCATCTCCGGGGAGCAGCCCCTTCGAGTCCAGTAATAAGCAACCGACAGGTTCGCCTCAGGAGGAGGTACTCTCTCAACATACATTCACATTCATCGTCCTCACCGTATGCAAATGATTACTTTAAAGTAAAGCAATTCCATTCAATCATTCATTCATTGGACAAAAGGCACACATTTACACACAACAATAAGTAAAACAAGTCAAAATATCGCACGTACATACACATTCATGAATTTTAGAGGATATGATAGGATCAAGATTTGAACGCGGCTTAAGCCCTCTAATGTCCCCAGCAGAGTCGCCAGCTGTCGACGCCGGGTTTTTCTCGCTTCTTTTTCCTTTTCCTATTTTAGCTTTTTGATTTAATGATTCTTTGGAAAAGATCGGCATTGATGTCGACGGGGTTTTGAAAGATCGTTTTTTATGATGAGCCAATTAACCAGAGTCGCCAGTTGGTATATTTGAAATGGATGTACCAACTCATCCGAATTTTCGTTTTTTATAAATCGATGGCTCATATGTGACTCCGAATTAAATGGTCTGCGAATCGAGATTCATAGAGTTCGGGGGCTTGCTTAAGTGAGGGGAAGGTGTTAGGCACCCCTCGACTTCCGTGAAACACGGTTACCGCAATCTTGATGCTTTCCTATCCTTTAATTCATGAAACGTGTGCGTGTGCGCGCGCGTGTGTGTGTGTGCCTACGTGAATGTTGTGGTGAGTTTGTGTGAAAGAATCATTTGGATTTTTTTAGGAAAAATCGTGCTTTGATTTGAGAATGCTTCGGAATGTCCTTCGATTTATACGAGAAAGCTTGATTCTTTATAAGAAAGGTTTGATTTTAATTTGTCAAAACTATGAGATTTTCATTAGGTGTCGTTTTGGTGAAACAAGAGTTTTAAACCTTCGTCAAAATAGGAATCGAGATCTATACGTTGCTTTCGTAACTCAAACGATGGGCAACTTCTAGAATCTCTTTAACCCTATGCACAACGGTTTAATAAAACGCCATTTATTTATAAAATCATTTTTGTGATGTTTGAAAACGATTTTCCTTTGCCTTCTCGTCAAATAGGAATCGACATTCATTAGCATTTCCAATTTTTTAGCCTCGTGATGCTAATAGCCTAGTTTGATTGATTTTATGAAGATCTTATCGTTTGGCTTTGAAATCAATTTCGTCTCATAAATCAAATCAAGCATAAACACGCGTCGGAGCTATTCATGGGCATGTAAGCCATCAAAATAACCCCAAACGCCTACAATCACAAGTTTCACTATTTCGGGGCCTTAAACACGATTCTCGCCTTGGCGTCGTTTTAAGGCCCGACGATTACATATTTACAATGAAAGGTACATCGAACTTATTACATATATCAAAAGATGTCCATCATCGGATTTGGACCACGGGGCCGCTTTCCTAGGCTCACATCCAAAATCGCTACATACCCACAAGATCCTAAAAATAGCAATCTAAACAATCTATGCACGATACACCATTACAACAAGCTAAAATTTCACCACATGGATATCATCGGGCCATTAGGAGGAATTTCGTTCCATTTGGGAACCCTCACTAATAGCCCTCAATCCATAGATCCACAACAATACACAAGGAAACTACATTTAATATAATTTGGATGACAAAAGCTTAACAAAAATGGTAAAAACAAAATGCTAAAACAAAGGATTTTTCACCTTGCAAATAATCCCCACAATATGTATGAATTTGTGTATTGAATAGAGTAGGAAATATGAGATGTAATCTCACAAAATGGGTACAATTTCTCACTTCTTCTCTCTCTTTTCTCTCTATTTTTCTTGCTGTTTTCCCCTTCTTTTTCTTCCTTTTTTTTTTTCCGCCGCTGCTGCTACTGCTCTCGCTGCTCTCCTGTTTCTGTATGCAAAATGGCCTGATAAGGGGCTGCCCTAGGCAGCCGCAGATAGATCCGCGGCTGGCCGCAGATAGATCCGCGGCTGGCCGCAGATCAATCCGCGGCTGGCCTCGGTTTCTCCGCGCCCGCCGCGCACTTCAGCCGTCTCGCGCACTACCATTATTTTAATCGTTTGGCCGCAGATCAATCCGCGGCTGGGTGGGCTGATTTTCTCATTTTTTCGAACCGCACCTCGACTCTCGTGTCGGATCATCGGTTTCTGCTGAATGGCTTGCATTTTGCAGTCCGGGAACCGCTGGGAAACGTGCCACGTCATCCGGGAATGCCCATTTCGGACAGCCTTATTGTCACGTCAGCTTTGGTTGCCAATCATTGCGGTGGTGTTGGGCGTTCGCACTTGTGCCCATTCCCTCGCCCTCACAGGTCGGTTCATTTAACGATTTTGCCCTCCTGTCACGGTTAGTATACGAAGCGCAAAATTTGGGTGTCTACAATGATATAGCAAGGGTAAGCAACTAATTTGCTTAGCAAGTATATACACAAAGAGATATATCATGATAGAAGGAAATTTCGCTTTCAATGTTCAACAACAGTATAAGAGTGTGGAGGAGCATTGAATTAATAAACAACAGTTGAATATTCGAATAATTGAATGACAATTACTGAGTGGTTTGAAATAACCAAGGACGTTTTCCAAGGTTCTCAGCATGTAAGCTGGACCTCTTAAAAAGTTTTGGTAATCGAGGGGATCAGCCTCTCATACCCCGTGATTTATGCATAAACACTTAATAACCAGCATTGATATCATGCCTTAATCAAATTTATCCTTTTCTCAACCAAGAGTTCTTACCATAACAATTTAATAAGAACAACTTTTAAAATACATATGATTTCACAAATTTAGACATGCTTGATCTAGCTGATACAAATAGCATAGATCTATCTCATAAACAGTTCATGCTTGAAAGAACTTAACTAAATTCACAATTCAATAATAATAGATTAGGAATTCAATTGCACAAGGTGCGAATCTCAATAATCAGTATAGATGTGAATAATCAACAATAATTATTCACTAACATGCTTCGAAAATAATAACTCGAGTTTGAGTTAGGGAACTTGCAATAATGTAAGAAGTTTAGGGTTAGGAACTTGCCTGTTTGCTCAGCTACAAATAATTCTAGCTTTAACTAATTGGCCTTGAAGATCCTAACATTGATAATGTTGAGCTATCAATTAGTACTGCGTAGTTGTATATCGATACGCTTACTTATGCTATTTATTTAACAATTAAGCAATTCACATAGCACACATAAGTTAATAAACTATCATAAATCCTATAAGACACTTTAATGGATCTCTAGGTTGATGGTTTAATTAATTAACCATGTTTCCCTTAAGTGATAATCACTTATTAACCTTTAAGCAATTTATTATAATTGTTAAATTAATTAACATTACTCTTTCTTAAGTAATATTCATTTATTAAACCCTTAAACAATTTGTTATGATTGTTTAATTAATGGGTTATTAAACTCTCTCTATTTTTATTAAACTCTATCTTCATTTAATTACTATTAAATAGTAATTAATTAATTATCTTTAGTTATTATTAATAGTAATTAATAACTAATTATATTCATTTATTATTTAATTATTAATTAAATAATAATCGAATTAGAAATTTTTAATTGTCTTTAATTATTATTTAAGATTAAATAATAATTAATTAAGTTTATTTATTATTAAATGTTAATCAGATAATAAATAATTAATAAGTGAGTACTAATTATCTTTAGTTATTATTTAATAATAAATAATAACTAATTAGGTTTATTTATTATTTAAAGTTAATCAAATAATAAATAATTAATTAGTAAATAGAAATTATCTTTAGTTATTATTTAATACTAAATAATAACTAATTAGGTTTATTTATTATTTAAGGTTAATCAAATAATAAATAATTAATTAGTGAGTAATAATTATCTTTAGTTATTATTTAATAATAAATAATAACTAATCAGGTTTATTTATTATTTAAAGTAAATCAAATAATAAATAATTAATTAGTAAGTATGAAATTATCTTTAGTTATTATTTAATAATAAATAATAACTAATTATATTTATTTATTATTTAAAGTTAATCAAATAATAAATAGATAAATTTACAATTCTTGATTATCCTTAATCATTATTTAATAATAAATAAACAATAATTAATTAATTTATTAAATCTGGAAAATATAAGATTAAGTGCTCAAAACTTAATTTTGTACATTTACTAATTTTACAAAATTAAATAATATTGTTTAAAGTATTTAAATTAATTAAAATTAAATCTGGATGGCATTTTGGTAAATAAGTTGAAATCTGGACGGAGGGGCACGATTGTAATTTCCGCGCCTGAGGCCTCCCGCGCATTGTGCGCCTGCCTTAGCCGCGGCCCCCAAACGACGCCGTTTCGGGAGACGCCAGGCGGCCCACGTTTTTCCCCCTGGCGCGCCATGCGCGACTAGGGCTGCACCCACTGGCACGCCATGCGCGGCCAGGGTTGGTTCCGGGCTGAGCAGGGGGCTTCCAGGCGGTTCGGTCCTTTCTTTTTTTTTTTTTCTTTTTTCCTTGCATACCAAATGGGTTTAAAATATCCTCAAACAAGTTTTAACTCCAAATAAATTCCAACAAATATATCCATGACTACAAAAATATTTTTAATATTAAGATAAAATATTTATGACTTAAATCAATATTTTTCACCCATAAATTTTATACTCCAATAAATAATATTACTCCCATGTTTTAGCATACAAACCCACCAAAACATGTTATAAAAATTTTAAAACCTATATATGCTATCCATAAAGCATACAAGACCAAGATCTCTTCTTTAAACCATATTTGATAAACATATTTTTGCAATAATATAGATCTAGCAAGATAAATCTTAGATCTAGCAAAATAAAACTTAGACCTATACATGCTTCATTTCTTCCATAAGCATCAAACAACAACCAAAAATTAATCCCACACACAACTAGGGTTTTAAAAGAAATGAAGATCCATACCTCGGTTTTAAAATCATGAGTTAAACAATCTTTTAGAAAAATGTAGATCTAACAAAATAAAAACTTAGATCCATGAATACTCCCTTTATACCACCCACCCCAATCAACACACATAAAAGTTTCCAACAAAATAGCGTGTAGAAATCATAATATAACACTAGCAACAAGAAACTAGGGTTTGAAGGAATGGAGTTTATACCTAGCTTTAATGGCTATGCGAATGGAGATGGCGTAAACACTTCAAGATCTTCTTCTTCCTCTCACAAGACTTGCTCTTGCTTCTCTCTTTCAAAACTCTCTCATGCTCACAAACTCTCTACTTTGTGAATAATAAGTGAGCCAACCCTTGTTAACTTTGGTGAGGGGTCCTATTTATAGGAAAGTAGAGACCATGGGCAAAATAGTCATTAATCATGACTAGACAAGGGCAATTTGGTCAATTCATCAATAGTAGGAAGTTTCCTAGCAACTTCCTCAAGGGTATTTTAGTCCTTTCCCAACCTCTTTCAAGGTTAAAATAGTCTTTTCGCAAAATCTTAATTATCCATTAGTTATTACCCATTCTTCATTGGTTATTAGACATTGGTTATTATCTTGCCATCATTACATTGGTTAAACACAATGGTCATTATCCCGCCATCATTTCATTGGTTATTAACCACTCTTGGCCATTTTAGTCATTACCCACCAATTCCTACACTTGACTCACCTATGGTTATCTCTTAACCATAGTTATATCATACCTGCCAACACGAGTATAGACACATCTTATACATCTCCCACCAATTAACCCAAGTTGATTTAAATAGAATACAACGTTAACTCATTGAATTAAATTAGATTTAATTAATAAGGACGTTCAAAATTCACGGGCATTACATCCCTCTCCCCTTATAAAAATTCCGTCCTCGGAATTGCAAAAATAGGGTTACTCAAATAAGAACGGATAATTCGCCTTCATTTTCTCTTCGAGTTCCCACGTAGCTTCTTCGACTGCGTGATTCCTCCAGAGAACTTTGACGGAATGTATGGTCTTGTTTCTCAGCTTCTGTTCCTTCCTATCGAGAATCTGGACAGGAACCTCCTCGTACGATAAGTCCTGCTCGACTTGAATTGGCTCATAGGAAATAACATGCTTGTAGTCTGGCTTATATGGACGTAACACTGATACATGAAACACGTTGTGAATGTGCTCAAGCTCAGGGGGTAATGCTACCTCGTACGCCACTTCGCCTATTCTCCTCAATATTTTGAAAGGTCCTATGAACCTAGGGCTCAGCTTGCCCTTCTTCCCAAAGCGGATCTTCCCTTTCCAGGGAGATACCTTCAAAAATACATAGCTGCCAACTTCAAAGTCTCGCTTCTGACGATGTAAGTCGGCATACTTCTTCTGACGAATCCTGGGGGGCCGCTACTAACCGCTGCCTTATTACTTTAATGATTTCCACGGTTTGTTGTACCAATTCTGGTCCCAACAATCTCCGTTCACCAATTTCATCCCAACACAACGGCGTTCGACACTTCCTTCCATATAATGCTTCGTACGGTGGCATACCAATGCTAGCGTGGTAACTATTGTTGTAAGCGAACTCTACCAAGGGCAAATGATCGTCCCAGCTGCCACCTAAGTCCATCACAACTGCCCGGAGCATGTCCTCTAAGGTCTGAATAGTTCGCTCGCTCTGACCATCGGTCTGTGGATGATACGCCGTACTCATTCTCAACTGTGTTCCTAGTCTCTCCTGTAGGCTTCTCCAAAAATTTGACGTGAAGCGCGGATCTCTGTCAGACACAATAGAAACCGGCACCCCATGTCGCGATACTATCTCCTTTACGTAGAGTTTCGCCAACTGCTCCAATTTGTACCTGATCTTTGATCGGTAGAAAATGGGCAGACTTGGGTCAACCGATCTACGATCACCCAGATGGCGTCTAGACCCTTTTGTGTTGTCGGGAGTCCTACCACAAAATCCATAGTGATGTGCTCCCACTTCCACTCGGGAATCTCTAAGGGCTGCAACAATCCGCTCGGCCGTTGGTGCTCTGCCTTGACCCTCTGACAAGTTAAACACCGGCTGACGAATTCCGCAACTTCCCCTTTCAAATGCGGCCACCAATAATGTTGACGAAGATCTTGATACATCTTGGTGCTACCCGGATGTACCGAAAATCTCGTATTATGGGCCTCCTGCAATATTTCTTCCCTTAAGTCTGGTACATAGGGTATCCAGATCCTTCCCTCGAATCTCAGCAGACCCGTGCTGTCAACCTTGAACTTTAACGTTTTTCCCTCCGACAGTTGCCTCTTAATGCCTATGCATTCTTCATCAAATTCTTGGGCCTCCTTTATCTTATCCAGTAGAGTCGGACCCACTGTCACGGTGAACAATTTTTCGTCCGTCTCCATTGGATACTTAACCTCCAGTTCTAGGCGTCCAAAGTCCTTTATCAGCTCTGCCTGAGTTGTAAGCCTCATCAACTTCTCTCTGCCTTTCCTACTCAGGGCATCTGCCACTACATTTGCTTTGCCCGGATGGTACAGAATCTCACAATCGTAATCCTTGATTAATTCTAACCATCGGCGCTGCCTCATATTCAGCTCCTTCTGAGTGAAGATATATTTCAGACTTTTGTGATCTGTATATATCTCGCACTTCTCTCCATATAGGTAGTGCCTCCAAATCTTCAAGGCGAACACTACTGCTGCTAATTCCAGATCATGAGTCGGGTATCCCTTCTCATAGTCCTTCAGCTGGCGTGAAGCGTACGCAATGACCCTGCCGTGCTGCATTAGTACACAACCAAGGCCCTTGTGTGACGCATCACTGTATACTACAAAACCTCCAGTGTCGTCTGGTAATGCCAACACTGGTGCTTGGCTAAGTCTCTTCTTCAACTCCAAGAAACTCTCCTCGCACTTCTCTGTCCAGATGAACTTTACCGTCTTTCTAGTCAGATTGGTCAACGGTGATGCTATCTTCGAAAAATCCTAGATGAATCTCCGATAGTATCCCGCTAACCCTAGGAAACTTCTGATCTCCGTTGGTGTCTTCGGCTGGTCCTAGTTGATAATGGCTTCCACCTTTGCTGGGTCTACCGAAACACCACTACTGTCAATGACGTGTCCAAGAAACTGCACCCTCTGCAACCAAAATTCACACTTCGAAAACTTTGCGTACAGTTTCTCCCTTCTTAATGCCTCCAAGGCAATCCTTAGATGTTCAGCATGTTCTTCCTCTGACACTGAATACACCAAGATATCATCGATGAATACTACCACGAACTTGTCCAAATACTGCTTGAACACTCTGTTCATCATATCCATGAATGCCGCTGGTGCATTTGTCAGTCCAAATGACATAACCAGGAACTCGAAATGTCCATAACGAGTTCTGAATGCCGTCTTCGGGATATCCTCCTGCCTCACCCTTAGTTGATGATAGCCCGTCCTTAAATCGATCTTTGAAAAGTATTTCGCTCCCTTGAGTTGATCAAACAGATCGTCTATCCTGGGCAGCGGATACCTATTCTTAATCGTAACTTTATTCAACTCACGGTAGTCGATACAAATCCTCATCGAGCCATCCTTCTTCTTTACGAACAGAACTGGCGCTCCCCATGGTGACACGCTCGGCCTGATATAACCCCTGTCTAACAGTTCCTGCAGTTGAACCATCAGTTCTTTCATCTCTACTGGTGCCATTCGGTAAGGCGCCTTAGATATCGGTGTCGTCCCGGGTACCAAGTCGATTGCAAATTCTATCTCTCTATCCGGTGGCAGTCCCGGAAGTTCATCTGGGAAGACATCAGCGAATTCCCTTACAACGGGTATCTGACTCAGTTCACCCTCGACCCGTCGAGTATCTACCACGTGAGCCAAATAACCTATACAACCCTTCTTAAGCAATCTCTTCGCTTGCATCATCGTCAGACAACAAGATTGTCTCGGCGATTTACTACCATAGAACACCACCTTCGACTTACCCGGAGTCTGCAGGTGTATGCACTTCTTCTTACAGTCAATGACCCCCCCGTGGCTCGCTAACCAATCCATCCCTAGGATTACATCGAATTCTCCAAGACGAATCGGCAACAAGTCCACGTTAAGCTTAAACCCTCTCACATCCGCACAACAATTCTTATAAATGTAGTTTACGGGGATAATCTCTTTGTTCGCTACTTCTACATTCATCGGGTGTTCTAACAGTTCACTAGGCAATTTAAATCTTTGAGCAAATTCATCAAAAACAAAAGAACATGAAGCACTCGAATCAAATAGCACATAGGCATCTATGTTGTTGATTGGAATAATACCTGACACCACCTCTCTGGATGCCACAGCATCTTGTACTGTCATGTTGAAGGTCCTCGCTGTTGGCTTATTTGGCTGGGCTGGTCCTCCACTGGTTGTCCTCGAGTTGTTGCCCCTATTGCCGTCTCCGCCATCCATGTTTCTCTTTCGGGGACATTCCTTGCTCCGATGTCCTATCTCTCCACAATTGAAGCAATCCCCTTTCTTCGCCTTAGGACAATTGGGTGAGATATGACCTTCTCGTCCACAGGTATAACAAACCATCTTTCCCTTCATGCACTCTCCCGAGTGACCCTTTCCGCACTTCCCACATACCGGCCTTTTCTGCTGCGTGCTCCCTTCCTGCATTTCAGAATTGCTACCCCCACTGCTCCATTGACGCTTCCTGCTGTTGCTGCCACCACTGCTAACATTCACGTTTCCTCCTTCTACCTTCTTCTTGTTCCTTTCCCGATTATATTTTGAAACCGCTTCACTCCCACCTTCAGCAATGAGAGCTTTCTCCAACAAGGTTGAGAACGATGTAATTTGCAAAACCGCAACCTTGCTGTAGATCCACGGCTTTAATCCATTCTCGAATCTCCTGGCCTTCCTCACCTCAGTATCCACCTGATGTGGGGCGAATCTAGCCAATTCATTGAATTTTGCAGCGTACTCTGACACTGACAAGTTTTCCTGCTTCAGTTCTAAAAACTTGATCTCCATTTTTGCCTGCGTACTCTCAGGGAAGTAATTCTCGAAAAACAACGTCTTGAATGCTTCCCACGCCACGACTCCAGTTCCAGCTTTGTTCTGATTGGCTTCCCACCAAAAGTTAGCCTCACCTTTCATTAAGTAGGTAGCAAAAACTGTCTTCTGCTCCTCGACGACTCTAGCGATGACAAAGGCCTTTTCAATCTCCTTTATCCACGACTGGGCCTCTATCGGGTCCGCTGTTCCCCTAAACTCCGGCGGCCCTACTGCCTTGAAGTCTTTAAAATTGGCTAAGTGCTTGCCCGTCTGGTTTCTTGCGGTAGTCGTTTGATTCCGCAGAGCTTCGGCCATCATGTTGATAAAGTCTTGCATTGGGTTTGGTTGAGTTCCCTCTACATTATTAACTGACTCTTCAATCCCTTGGTTTCGTAGGATTCGTCTGGGCGGCATTATCTGTTTAAGCAAACCCTAACACGTTACTCGGGCTTTCTTAAAACATAAGTATTTAGCATATAATACAATAATCACATGACTCTTGTGTGGGAGTTTTAGATTACCCAACCTCGGAAATTCTGCTTTCCCGATTAGTGATTTAAGTTACTAAGATACCGATTCAGTCTTACTGAATTAACATAATCATTGCATAAATGGTATATCAAGTAAAATTCTCAAGCACATACCATAATAATGCATCTATATTCATATACCGACTTAAGCGTCTTACACGTTTATCACAGGCATATTGTCATAATTGCTACTATCCCATTTAATATAACAAAAGGTGGGATTCACTTAAACCATTCTTTCCTACCTACATAGTTGGGAAGTACATCCTACATACGAACTACCTCGCACCTTGCTGAGGTTAATACAACTCTAGTAAATCAAATGATAGTACCAATAACACTGCTCAAGGCATAACCACCCACTTCTAACTATCCTCTAGGGGACACAAGGTGAATGCAACTCACGCTTGCTCTTGCTACTGGAGGACAGATCCATCCATCTGGCGTCGAACTGCATCCAGGCGATGTCTAAGGCTCGCTCCAAATCAACTATCTTCGCATCCTTAGCCTTTACCTCATCCTTCAATTGTCCTAACTGCAGCTCCCTTAGCAGCAGCCTCCCTCGCAACTCGGCTAACTCAGCCTGGGCCTGGTAAGCAGCGTCCTTGTACTGCTGTTCAGAAATCTGGTGGATGTGGTTCTGCGCCTCTAATTGTTCAGCCTTTACCTCTAACTCGGCGTTCCTTGCCAGCAAATCTCCTATCACATCAGGCTCTATGGGCTCCTGGTTCACTGGACAGCTATCTTGACTCTCGTCCGACATCCTACAAACACCACACAAATAAATCAACATCAGTACCACAATAAAATATATTCATTGATGAAATGAAATGATATTTTATTCGGTACGACTAGAACTCTATGAATCTCCCCGACCCATCACCTACATACTCTATGTGAGTTTTCTACTAAGGTTATATCCTAGGTTTCTTGTTCCTAACGTTTATAACATACGGCTTTGATACCAACCTGTGACACCCCCAAATCCAGGTTTCCAAACCTCAAATTCGGTGCTCACGATAATTCGACGACAAACATACTATCTAACTAAATGTGGAATAATAAACATACATTGTTTATCGAATGGAAATAAAGTCTTACAATTCTGGTCCCAAGGTTCTTTAACCTTAACATAAAACGTACTCTTAATACAAATAAAGGTTCACTTAATCAAACCACATTCGGAAATAGCTAGTACATAGGCACTAACGGGCATCTACTCTCGCACCTTCCCTTTTCCTTTGTCTCCCCTAGATGTTTCTGCCTTAGCTGAAATAAAGATCATGATATAGCAAGGGTAAGCAACTAATTTGCTTAGCAAGTATATACACAAAGAGATATATCATGATAGAAGGAAATTTCGCTTTCAATGTTCAACAACAGTATAAGAGTGTGGAGGAGCATTGAATTAATAAACAACAGTTGAATATTCGAATAATTGAATGACAATTACTGAGTGGTTTGAAATAACCAAGGACGTTTTCCAAGGTTCTCAGCATGTAAGCTGGACCTCTTAAAAAGTTTTGGTAATCGAGGGGATCAGCCTCTCATACCCCGTGATTTATGCATAAACACTTAATAACCAGCATTGATATCATGCCTTAATCAAATTTATCCTTTTCTCAACCAAGAGTTCTTACCATAACAATTTAATAAGAACAACTTTTAAAATACATATGATTTCACAAATTTAGACATGCTTGATCTAGCTGATACAAATAGCATAGATCTATCTCATAAACAGTTCATGCTTGAAAGAACTTAACTAAATTCACAATTCAATAATAATAGATTAGGAATTCAATTGCACAAGGTGCGAATCTCAATAATCAGTATAGATGTGAATAATCAACAATAATTATTCACTAACATGCTTCGAAAATAATAACTCGAGTTTGAGTTAGGGAACTTGCAATAATATAAGAAGTTTAGGGTTAGGAACTTGCCTGTTTGCTCAGCTACAAATAATTCTAGCTTTAACTAATTGGCCTTGAAGATCCTAACATTGATAATGTTGAGCTATCAATTAGTACTGCGTAGTTGTATATCGATACGCTTACTTATGCTATTTATTTAACAATTAAGCAATTCACATAGCACACATAAGTTAATAAACTATCATAAATCCTATAAGACACTTTAATGGATCTCTAGGTTGATGGTTTAATTAATTAACCATGTTTCCCTTAAGTGATAATCACTTATTAACCTTTAAGCAATTTATTATAATTGTTAAATTAATTAACATTACTCTTTCTTAAGTAATATTCATTTATTAAACCCTTAAACAATTTGTTATGATTGTTTAATTAATGGGTTATTAAACTCTCTCTATTTTATTAACTCTATCTTCATTTAATTACTATTAAATAGTAATTAATTAATTATCTTTAGTTATTATTAATAGTAATTAATAACTAATTATATTCATTTATTATTTAATTATTAATTAAATAATAATCGAATTATAAATTTTTAATTGTCTTTAATTATTATTTAAGATTAAATAATAATTAATTAAGTTTATTTATTATTAAATGTTAATCAGATAATAAATAATTAATAAGTGAGTACTAATTATCTTTAGTTATTATTTAATAATAAATAATAACTAATTAGGTTTATTTATTATTTAAAGTTAATCAAATAATAAATAATTAATTAGTAAATAGGAATTATCTTTAGTTATTATTTAATACTAAATAATAACTAATTAGGTTTATTTATTATTTAAGGTTTAATCAAATAATAAATAATTAATTAGTGAGTAATAATTATCTTTAGTTATTATTTAATAATAAATAATAACTAATTAGGTTTATTTATTATTTAAAGTAAATCAAAATAATAAATAATTAATTAGTAAGTATGAATTATCTTTAGTTATTATTTAATAATAAATAATAACTAATTATATTTATTTATTATTTAAAGTTAATCAAATAATAAATAGATAAATTTACAATTCTTGATTATCCTTAATCATTATTTAATAATAAATAAACAATAATTAATTAATTTATTAAATCTGGAAAATATAAGATTAAGTGCTCAAAACTTAATTTTGTACATTTACTAATTTTACAAAATTAAATAATATTGTTTAAAGTATTTAAATTAATTAAAATTAAATCTGGATGACATTTTGGTAAATAAGTTGAAATCTGGACGGAGGGGCACGATTGTAATTTCCGCGCCTGAGGCCTCCCGCGCATTGCGCGCCTGCCTTAGCCGCGGCCCCCAAACGACGTCGTTTCGGGAGACGCCAGGCGGCCCACGTTTTTCCCCCTGGCGCGCCATGCGCGACTAGGGCTGCACCCACTGGCGCGCCATGCGCGACCAGGGTTGGTTCCGGGCTGAGCAGGGGGCTTCCAGGCGGTTCGGTCCTTTCTTTTTTTTTTTCTTTTTTCCTTGCATACCAAATGGGTTTAAAATATCCTCAAACAAGTTTTAACTCCAAATAAATTCCAACAAATATATCCATGACTACAAAAATATTTTTAATATTAAGATAAAATATTTATGACTTAAATCAATATTTTTCACCCCTAAATTTTATACTCCAATAAATAATATTACTCCCATGTTTTAGCATACAAACCCACCAAAACATGTTATAAAAATTTTAAAACCTATATATGCTATCCATAAAGCATACAAGACCATGGGCAAAATAGTCATTAATCATGACTAGACAAGGGCAATTTGGTCAATTCATCAATAGTAGGAAGTTTCCTAGCAACTTCCTCAAGGGTATTTTAGTCCTTTCCCAACCTCTTTCAAGGTTAAAATAGTCTTTTCGCAAAATCTTAATTATCCATTAGTTATTACCCATTCTTCATTGGTTATTAGACATTGGTTATTATCTTGCCATCATTACATTTGTTAAACACAATGGTCATTATCCCGCCATCATTTCATTGGTTATTAACCACTCTTGGCCATTTTAGTCATTACCCACCAATTCCTACACTTGACTCACCTATGGTTATCTCTTAACCATAGTTATATCATACCTGCCAACACGAGTATAGACACATCTTATACATCTCCCACCAATTAACCCAAGTTGATTTAAATAGAATACAACGTTAACTCATTGAATTAAATTAGATTTAATTAATAAGGACGTTCAAAATTCACGGGCATTACAGACACAAGGTGAATGCAACTCAACGCTTGCTCTCGCTACTGGAGGGCAGATCCATCCATCTGGCGTCGAACTGCATCCAGACGATGTCTAAGGCTCGCTCCAAATCAACTATCTTCGCATCCTTAGCCTTTACCTCATCCTTCCATTGTCCTAGCTGTAGCTCCCTTAGCAGCAGCCTCCCTCGCAACTCGGCTAACTCAGCCTGGGCCTGGTAAGCAGCGTCCTTGTACTGCTGTTCAGAAATCTGGTGGATGTGGTTCTGCGTCTCTAATTGTTCAGCCTTAAGCTCTAGCTCGGCGTTCCTCGCTAGCAAATCTCCTATCACCTCCGGCTCTATGGGCTCCTGGTCAACTGAATAGCTCACTTGACGCTCGTCCGACATCCTACAACCACCACACAAAAATCCATGTCAGTACCTCAATAAAATATATTCATTGATAAAATGAAATGATATTTTATTTGGTAGAACTAGAACTCGATGAATCTCCTCAACTCATCACCTACATACTCTATATGAGTTTTCTACTGAGGTTATAACCTAGGTTTTTCATTCCTAACGTTTATAACCTATAGCTTTGATACCAACCTGTAACGCCCCCAAATCCGGGTTTCCTAACCTCGAATTCGGTGCTCACGATGCTCAACGACAAACATACTTTCTAACTAAATGCGGAATAATAAACATACATTGTTTATCGAATAAAAATAAAGTCTTACAATCTTGGCCCCAAGGTTCTTTAACCTTAACATAAAACGTACCCTTAATACAATAAAAAGTTCACTTAATCAAACAACATTCAGGAATAACTAGTACATAGGCACTATCGGGCATCTATTCTTGCACCTTCCCTTTTCCTTTGTCTCCTCTCGACGTTTCTGCCTTAGCTGAAATGAAGATCATGATATAGCAAGGGTAAGCAACTAGTTTGCTTAGCAAGTTTATACACAAGGGAGATATATCATGAATAGATGGAAATTTCGCTTTCAATGTTCAACAACAGTATAGAATTGTGAAGAAATGTGAATTATAGGTCAACAGTTGAATATTCAAATAATTGAATGCCAATTACTGAGTGGTTTGAAATAACCAAGGACGTTTTCCAAGGTTCTCAGCATGTAAGCTGGACCTCTTAAAAAGTTTTGGTAATCGAGGGGATCAGCCTCTCATACCCCGTGATTTATGCATAAACACTTAATAACCAGCATTGATATCATGCCTTAAACAAGTTTATCCTTTTCTCAGCCAAGAGTTCTTACCATAGCAATTTAATAAGAACAGCTTTTAAAATACCATTGTCTTAACCAATTTAGACATGCTGGATCTAGCTGATACAAATAGCATAGATCTATCTCATAAACAATTCATGCTTGAAAGAACTTTAATTAAATTTACAGTTCAATCATAATAGGATAGGAATTTAATTGCACAAAGTGCGAATCTCAATAATCAGTATAGATATGAATAATCGACAATAATTATTCACTAACATGCTTCGAAAATAATAACTCGAGATTGAGTTAGGGAACTTGCCTGTATGCTCAGCTACACTTAATTTTAGCTTTAACTATTTGGCCTTGAAGTACCTAACATAGATAATGTCGGTCTATCAATTAGTACTGCGCAGTTGTATGCCGATACGTTTACTTATGCTATTTATTTAACAATTAAGAAATTCACATAGCACACAGGTAAATAAACTATAGTAAATTTTATAAGGCACTTAATTGGTTTTTAGGTTGATGGTTTAATTAATTAGCCATGTATCCCTTAAGTAATAAACACTTATTAATCCCTTAAACAATTAATTATAATTGTTTAATTAATTAACATTACTCTCTCTTAAGTAATATTCATTTATTAAACCCTTAATCAATTAATATGATTGTTCAGTTAATGAGTTATTTAGACTCTCCCTATTTTATTAACTCTATCTTCATTTAATAGTAATTAATTAATTATCTTTAGTTATTAGTAATAGTAATTAATAACTAATTATATTCACTTATTATTCAATTATTAATTAAATAATAATCGAATTATAAATTTTAATTGTCTTTAATTATTATTTAAGATTAAATAATAATTAATTAGTTTTGTTTATTATTTAAAGTTAATCAAAGAAATAAATACTTAATTAGTAAATATGAATTATCTTTAGTTATTATTTAATAATAAATAATAACTAATTAGATTTATTTATTATTTAAGGTTATTCAAATAATAATTAATTAACCAGTATGAATTACCTTTAGTTATTATTTAAATAATAACTAATTAGGTTTATTTATTATTTAATGCTAATCAAGTAATAAATAATTAATTAGTGAGTAATAATTACCTTTAGTTATTATTTGATAATCAATAATAACTAATTATATTTATTTATTATTTAAAGTTAATTAAATAATAAATAAATAATAGTGAGTAAGAGTTACCTTTAGTTATTTTCTAATAATAACTAATTAGGTTTATTCATCAATTTAAAGTTAATCAAAAGAATAAATAAACAATTTACTTTACATGAAAAATATAATAGCATATAAGGCTATTATTTTATTACTGCTTATTCATACTTAATTATTAGTCAATAATAATCAAATATTTATTTTGTTTATTATTCATCGATAAATGATAAATAATTATTTTACTAATTTACTCATATGTAATTATTAATTAAATATTTATTATCTTTATTTATTATTTATTGATAAATAATAAATAATTATCTTATCAACTATATGCATACTTAATTATTATTTAATATTAATTAAACAATAATTAAATATTTATTATCTTTATTTATTATTTACTGATAAATAATAAATAATTACTCTATTAATTTCATTTATTATTATTTAACATTAATTAAATATTTGTTAACTTTATTTATTATGCATTGATAAAAATTTATTATATTAACTCAATTAAATATCAACAATTAAACCAATAGTAGTCGTTTAATCTTCATTAGGCAAAAGTGGTTTAACAGTCATTCATTCCCAATGAATCGCACAACCTATTTCAAAATTTGTTCAACTGTGGCATAATTCAGTCACTGAATCAAACCCTTACAATTATTTTCAGCCCAACCCAAAACAAAATAACACAATCCCATCCCAAATTTTAACCCAAACAACCATACCAGATTTTCCCAAATCGAAACCAACCAGTATAATACTGTGTATATACCAACCAATTCAATGTATCAACACAGTCAACAATACTAATCCTAATACAGAACTAGCACAATATACTCCCAAATTTTTCAAACCCAAGCAAAACAATACAACACAATAATCTATAGGCCTAACGAATTGCTTAACACGAGCCTAGCAATTCACTGAATCAACGAATGAGCAAAGCTAGCAAACTGATTCTCATAGACATTATAACAAACAGTTTATGTGCATAGTAATGTTCTTCAAATGAAACAGGGATTACATGGTATCTCACAACCAAAATCCATCCTTATACCTCCTGGCCATTCATGGCTCCCAACACAGACTTCCCAAGAAAAACAACATGACCCAACAACAGTAAAATGAACAAAAACGAACGGAAGGAAAATAAAAACAAAACCAACACGGCTACTGGGTTTGGCACGAAACGGAAACCAGGCTTATACCTCACGGTTTGGGTCGAAGGCGTCGAGTTCCTTGTTCTGTCTCTTCTTCTCCTATGCTCTCCGATTCGCACAGCACCAAGGTGTATTGGACTGAAGATTTCAGCAGCTCGTTAGGTTATCGTGGAGTCTCTATTTATAGGGAAAAGTTTGCCCCAATCGTTGGGCAATACTTCAATGGACAAACTAAAACCCAACGGTAGAAGGGAGTGGGTTGTCGACTGTCCGTGTCAAGCCTCCATCCGTGCAGTCGGCAGTCCCTTGAGCCGCGCGCACCACCAGTCGCATCACCGGAAACCCGGGACCCTTGGTCCGTTGATGGTCGCTCGGTTACTCACGCCGGTTCCCCGCTTAGCCCGCTGGTCTCCCTTCACGCCGTCGGTCGACTCGCCGCTGTCGCCGGCGCCTTTCTCCCGTCTCCCATCTCTGACTGATGGATTGATCTTGGGTTGTGGGTTTTCCCCCTTTTGCTCGGCTGCAATTGCTTTGAGAGCATGGGTTCGCTGGTTTGGCTCGATTATTCCAAATGAAATCCAGCGATTTCATTTTTTCCCCAAATTAATTAGACCGACCCAGTTGCAATTGGTTTACCCGAGTGGACTAACCCGGCTGGAAAGAAGGGGAATGGGCTCAGCCCATTTGTTTCGGCCCACAGAGAAATAGAAAGGATATTGGGCTCAATTAAAATTTGGGTTCAATCCAATAAAAAAAAAAAAAAAACAATGGGTCAATCTAAATAAAAGAAAAAAATAACCCAAACTAAATTAACCACATTGCATTTCTAATATTCTAAACCAATTAATTATTTATTTAAAATATTTATTTTAACCATAATTCTTTATTCGAATTATTTAATCCGATGATGATAAAATTATTTATTAATTCCCTAATTTTCTTGCAATAAATTCTTAGGGTTAACTCACTAATTTATTTAAACTCTCAGTGAGTCCCCTTAATGCACAAAAATTTTATTGGACCACGTATTTATGTAATTAAATAATAATACCCACATGGATCCAATTAAATAAAACGAATTTTATATATTAAAATAAATTAATACAACGTTTGAAAATTCCTGGACATTACAGAATATACCAAGTAGTCATCGATGAATACTACCACGAACTTGTCCAAGTACTGCTTGAACACTCTGTTCATCATATCCATGAATGTCGATGGTGCATTTGTTAGTCCAAATGACGTTACCAGAAACTCGAAATGTCCATAACGAGTTCTGAATGCCGTCTTCGGGATATCCTCCTGTCTCACCCTTAGCTGATGGTAGCCTGTCCTTAAATTAATCTTTGAAAAGTATTTCGCTCCCTTGAGTTGATCAAACAGATCGTCTATTCTAGGTAGCGGGTACCTGTTCTTAATCGTAATCTTGTTCAATTCCCTGTAATCGATACTGAGCCTTAACGATCCATCCTTCTTCTTTACGAACAGAACTGGCGCTCCCCATGGTGACACGCTCGGTCTGATATAACCTTTATCCAACAGTTCTTGCAATTGAACCATTAGCTCCTTCATTTCTACCGGTGCCATGCGATACGGCGCCTTCGATATTGGTGCGGCTCCCGGCACCAAGTCAATTACAAATTCTACCTCCCTATCTGGCGGTAATCCCGGAATTTCATCTGGAAAGACATCTGTGAATTCCCTTACGATAGGTATCTGACTTGGTTCGCCCTCGACTCGACGAGTATCAACTACATGGGCCAAATAACCTATACAACCCTTCTTCAGAAATCTCTTAGCTTGCATCATCGTTAGACAACAAGATTGTCTCGGCGATTTACTACCATAGAATACTACCTTCGACTTATTATAAGTCTTCAGGTGTACACACTTCTTCTTACAATCGATGACTGCTCCATGAATCGATAACCAATCCATTCCAAGGATCACATCGAACTCCCCCAAACGAATCGGTATCAAATCCACGCTGAGCTTAAATCCTCGCAATTCGGCACAACAATTCCTATGAATGCATTCTACGGGGATAATTTCCTTATTTGCTACTTCTACGTTCATAGGGTGTTCTAACTTTTTCACGAGGGTAAGTCTAACATTTTAGCAATTCTTCGGAAACAAAAGAGCAGGTAGCACCCGAATCGAATAACACATAAGCGTTTATATCATTGATTGGGATGATACCTGACACCACGTCCTTGGACCCCACGACATCCTTCCTTGTGACCATCATGGCTTTTCTGATCTTGGTTGTACTTTGTCAACGCTTCATTTCCTCCTCGGCAACGATTGCTTCCTTAAGTAACGTAGGAAATGTGTTGATCTGCAAAACCACAACCTTACTATACGCCCAGGGCTTCAACCCTTGATCAAATCTCTTCGCTCGCCTAGCTCCGGTGTCCACTTGGTGTGGATCAAACCTAGCTAGTTTGTTAAACTTCGTTACGTACTCTGCTACCGACATATCATCTTGCTTCAGATCCAAGAACTTTATCTCCATACTTGCCTGCGTGCTTTCTAGAAAGTAATTTTTTTTGAAAAATAGCTCCTTAAAATGAGTCCACGCAGTCGCACCTTCCCCAGCTCGGCTTCTATTCGCCTTCCACCAGTAATTTGACTCACCCTTCCTCATGAAAGTGGCAAACGAAGTCTTCTGTTCATCGGTCACTCTTGCGACCTTGAAAACTTTCTCCATTTCTTCTACCCATGTCTGGGCTTCACTCAAATCCATATTCCCACGAAACTCCGGTGGTCCTAGTAATTTGAAACCCGTAAAGTTCGCCATGTGATTTCATGGCCAAACAACCGCAATGGCTGGTCTGCCTTGCATCGTTTCCTCTAACAAGTTCGCAAAGGTCCTCTTGGGGTCAGTCTGACCCTCCTCGTTATTCACTGACTCTTCCACCCTCGTGTATCGGGGTTGTCTCCTTGACGGCATTGTTTGTTCTAAACAAAACCTTACATAAATCCTTCTTGTTTTACACATCGTGCAAAATTCTACTGATGTTATCATTTAAGAGTCAAGGCACAAATCGATCACAATCAATCATGTAATAATAATACCACATTTATATTCATACACCCCTTAGTGTGTCAAACACTTATAATTCCGGCATATTCCTATAAATGTTAACTATCCCATTAAGACACAAAAGATGGGATTAATAAGAACTCCATTCCCCTAGATCTGAAAAGTGGGGATGTATCATCATCATATCAACTCAAGGCACCTTTAGTAAATACTAATAAGCTCATCTTAGTACCTCGTACTACTTACATCATATAGCATTCCTGATATCCACTTATCCCTCTGTTACTAACAACAAGATGGGATTCACATAACTACTCCACAACTTACACAAAATTGGGACTTACAACAGATATACTACTAGCTGTACAAAAACTGAGATTCACATTTCTTACATGCATAGGTATACTAGTACATATACATTGACTACTATTCTTTATTCATTACGACTCACAAAGGTCTTATAACTCTCAGACTTAATCTTTCTTTCTTTCATTTCCTCACCTTATTCCTTATATCGGCTCCAATTGATCCTCCTTAGGGATTTCTATTATCTCATCATTCAGTTCCATCTCTAGATACTTTTTTCAGATCAGACACTAAATCTACCCTCGGTTCATTTCTTATAATCTCTCCGTTGTCTCTCCTTTCTAATCATCAAAATAATCTAAATTGCCATCAGTCAAATCTTAATTTTTTTTTTTTGCATATAAAATCATTCATCTTAATACTCTCAACTTTTGCTTAACAACTCTATATGAGTTCATTACCTTTGTCTCACCTGGCATTCCACCATAAAGCTTAATAACTTAACTAACACTTCAAAATATCGATATATTCATTATTTATCGAATTAATCATTTCCTTGTTGCAAACCTTAACCCAACAGATTCTAAGGTACCCTCTCTTCTTCACAAAGAAACTCTATACCACATCACTCCAATATCTTATCTAATGAATAGCCACAAAAATTGATCAATAGCCACAGAATTGATCAATAACATCAAATGATTAATCTAATTACCTCGAATATCTATAACTCTAGCTTACAATGGATCGTCCATACTTAATGGTCTTCACTTTACCATATTATCTCATCAATATACATTCCTCAAATTATCCACAAGCTTAATAACACCAACGTATGATCCAAATCCTCAATTTTAAGATCATAATAAATTTCTACCCAAAAATAACTCTATATGAGTTCTATCCTCTTCTATTCCTCTATATTCTCTCAGGTTATAGCCTAAGGACTCTTTCTCCTAAGGGTTATAACCTATAGCTTTGATACCAACCTGTGACACCCCCAAATTCGGGTCTCAAAATACCCGGATTCGGTCATCAAGATCCAATACAAACATTCACCTCCAACAACATACAATAACTAAATGCGGAATATAACGAACATATGTTGTTCATTCAAAAGGTGTTACTAGTCCCAAGATACGATAACCTTAATACATAACACAAAACATACCCTAAATGGTAATCAGGGTTCAAATTACATTAATTGCAAATTAAACTAAGCATAAAATAAAGCCAGCTACGTGAAGCCTATCACTTCATCTTTTCTTTACCCTTGCCCTTCCCTGAAGTCTCGGGTTTAACTGCAATGAAAGTCATGATATAGCAAGGATGAGCAACGAGTTTGCTCAGCAAGTTTAAACTATGACAATAAAGGATATATCATGATGAATGGAATATAGAAAAAAATAAAAATTCAACAATATAAATATCAGAAGCAAGAACGATTATTGCTTTTAGAACAATTGATAGTCAAGTAGACTCTGAACAATAACTTCCAAAGGAGTCAATAGCTAGTTGACCCTCTGGTTACTGGCTACAGAATAAGTACTTGAGGGGATCAGCCTCGCGTACGCTATGTGTATGCATAACATTTAACTCTGCTGTTTGTACCTTATATCCGGTACCTGGGGTACTCCCCTATAATAAAAGGGGTGTCCATTTAGTCTAAGAATCCTTACCATCGCTAGTTGACCCTCTGGTTACTGGCTACAGAATAAGTACTTGAGGGGATCAGCCTCGCGTACGCTATGTGTATGCATAACATTTAACTCTGCTGTTTGTACCTTATATCCGGTACCTGGGGTACTCCCCTATAATAAAAGGGGTGTCCATTTAGTCTAAGAATCCTTACCATCGATTGGTTCGGATAGCTTTTATAAATTCTCACATACTTGCCTGACCGAACAAGGGTTCAGACTTAACCATGAATAGTTCACAAATTTCTGAACTTAAATAAATATACGAATTCAAATGCACGAGTGCGAATGTCAATAAATACAAAGACGTGGAATAATTTTAAAAATAATTAAACCACTTAAAGCATGCTTGGAGATAAGATTCAAGCTTAAAGAATAACTTGCAACAATATATACCTTTTTGCACGAATTAAAAATAATGCATAAGGTTTAGAAATTTGCTCAATATAAAAGTTGAGTAAGATAGAACTTGCATTCAATATACTGAAAGAATGAAGTTAGGGAACTTGCCTGTTTGCTCAGCTACAAGTAATTCTAGCTTTAACTAATTGGCCTTGAAGAACCTAACATTGATAACGTCGATCTACCAATTAGTACTGCGTAGTTGTATATCGATACGCTTACTTATGCTATTTATTTAACAATTAAGCAAATCACATAGCACACATAAGTTAATAAACTATGGTAAATCCTATAAGACACTTAATATTATCAATCCTGATAATATTTAATTCACCTCTTGGTATTATTAGTCCACTAATAACACTTTTATTCGTTTACTAATGTTATTAACATCTTAATAATATTTTAATCATCCAATAATACTTTAATCTAATATTATTAATCTCTTAATAATATTTTAATTCTCATATCATTAATAATATTTTAATCTAATATTATTAGCCATTTTAATAACATCTTAATCATTTATTTAATGCTTAAAACAAATATTATTACCCATTCAATAATATTTTCATGAAGTTTTAACCTTAATATTTCTTTGTTTACTAAAAAATATCGAATTCTTATATTACAAATATCATAGTAATATTTTAATAAGTTATTAGGCGAATAAACAATTTATTCTAATTGTTTTACCCTTTATTAAACAACTCCTTTACTACCCATAAAAGGTCATAAATATTATTTCTCATTAAATATTACCAAAATACCCCTCAATAGTTAGAATATATAATATTAGGAGTATCCAAGCTTAAAAATCACATTTTCCTTATTTATGACATCATTTAACCATTTATTTTCTTTTAACCATAACTATAACATTATTATGAAAAATAGCAAATAGGCTCTGAAAATTATTATCCTCTGGATCTGGATAGTATATGATCCAACAATGATCCACCAAATTTCCTGGAAATTTAGAAAGTGATTTACTATATTTAAAGTACCCAAAACCTCTGAATCTTGTTACATTTTTCATAAATCTAGTTTTACTCAGAAAATTCTGAAATTTTCAGGGTACACTGTCATACTATACATAAACATACTGTAAAAATTTCATATGTTTTCAAGGTATACACAGTGAGAAATCAAGGTATAAATATTTAGGGGTCCTTCACGGTAAAAGCCATTACACAAAAACTACACATCGAAACGTATTCGTTCTTTTTCCTACTTGTAGATAACTTCTTAAGGTACCTCTGTGATTTTTCCCAGATTTTTAAAAGATTTATAACTGGCCGAAACAACCTTTGGAAAAACGAGAACAGCAAGCTTTTAGGGTTTTAAAGTTTTAAGTTTTATAGCTGGACTGTTTTGGGAAAATAGCCCCAAGGCTTCAAAAATTATTGGATTTGTGTTCTACCACTTGAGTTTACTAGATAACTCATGTATCTAGCACCCTCCTTCGACGGATCATAAATCCAAGTTGTAGATCTCAAGTTATGGGTGATCCAAGTGAAAAAAAGCTAAGGTTTTTACCCTTTAAGAACATAAGTTCCTTTTCTTCCTTTGAATCTCCATTCTAACACTCAAGAGGATTAGATCTATACATAAAGCATGAATATCTAATGATTCTTGAGTCTTAGAACAAAATCTCTCAAAAAATATAAAAATAAAACAAAGTAAGAAAGAAGAAAATGATTTAGGGTTTCACCTTGATCTTGTAGCTACTCTCATTGATCTACCAAAGTATGTGATGAACTTGGAATGCATGAACTATGCTAATCTCACTCTCTTTTTCTCTCTAAGCTCTCACTTTGTGTTCTTGCTTGGGAGAAATGAAAGAAGGAGATGAAAAGAAGAAATGAACTTGAAATGAAATGAAAGGATAGAATACTTGCAAGTATAATGCTAAATTAGAATTCATGCTATTATCTCCCACATCTTTCTTACCCATTGGATATAAGAGTTCACCTTATCCCTTCCATTTAGCCTTAATCTTATCTTTAAGTGTGCTAATTAGATTTTCCACAATGGGAGCTTGACAACCTTGTCCTTTGTGTAAGAGTTACCAAATAAAGCAAGTTGATTGACATAATTTCATGCCTTAAAAGGCTTAATAGGGCTTAATAGGTAATAAACATAGTTTAACAATTTTAATATGTATTACCCTAATTGTTTATTTAGGGTTTCTATTTCCAATCTTATGGAATTTAATTACTTACACATATCTCTTTAACTTGTAACCTAATTAGGCTAATAAAATCCAAATCTATTTAATGCAATATTGGGTCATTTAATTTAACCCAATGATTGATTAATTAATTTGCCACACTATTAATTACTACACCCATGATCAAATAAATAATTGGTCTTAGTTCCTTAATTAAATAAGCTAATCAATTATAAATTGATTACTAATTGAACTATTAAATTTTATTATTCAATGTGACAATATTCTCATTAATTAATACTTTTATTAATTAATTTACTCAATTCAATATACTAAGTATATTCAATTTACTTGCATGATTAATTAGTAACTACTTTATCAATTTAATTGATATTAAACCTTAAGGCTTGTTCACTAATTTAACTATACTATTAGTGACCCCCTTTACTCAACTTAAAACAATTCATCACCTAGTCATGTAGGCTACCAATGCACACAAAAGGTTCAAATAAGCACACAAACTAACTCATTAAAAATTTAATTTATATATTTAATTAATAATGACGTTTAAAATTCACGGGCACTACAGCATAGCCCACCAAATTATTCGGATCCACAAAATCATGCTGCAACGGAAGGGAATAGAGTGACTCAAGCCCACATCTTTGAGTTTCATGTACCAATGTATTGGTTGGAAGATGTTCATTTAGCATTCTTTTTATTACTATTTTTGATTTACTAAATTGATAAAACTTCTTAGTCATTTGACTAGTTTAAAAAAAAGGATTTGGCAGTTAGTGGGATTAATTGTGAAAGAAAACCTTTGTTACGAAATGTCTATAAAATTATTAATCTAGTAGCGTATTTTCCATCTCACAATTCTTTTACGGAACAAGGGACAAAGCTTGAAGTTAGAAAATCATTAGAGTGAAAATACAAAACAATTATTAAAAGGTAATGAAAGTCAAATCAAATATAACAACTTCAATCTTCTTTCTTAGATTTTAAAAGGTAAAACTATGAATTGTCATATAATTATTAGATCTTCTAGATTTAGACTTTAATCTACGACACGTAATCACGATGAAAATAGAAAAAAAATATAAAAAAGAAACTATGTTATGTTTGTGAATTTGGAGGGATGAAATGAGAATGAAAAATATAAGAGGATGACCAATTTGGAGGGATAGGATGAGAAGAAAAAGTATAAGAGTGGAATAAAGGAGAATGAATTATAATTTTTCCTAGTTATGTTTGTGAGTTTTAGAAAGGAATGAAATAAATGGGATTTTAATTATATTTTTATTTGTTTGTGAGTTTAGAAAGAGGGAAGGGAAGAAAAAATATTTTTATTTTTAAACTACACTATTACTATATTACCCTTACATATTAATGTAATAAATGACATAATTTATTTTGAAAGGTTACTTTAGGTAATATAAAATATCAATTTTTCTCATCCTTTCCCATCCTTCTAAATCCTCCCACTTTTTGGGAAAAGTTTTGGTATGAAATCAACTTTATCTCCAAATTCCTTTCATTCCTCCCTAAAAAAACTCACAAACATGAGATTTGGAGGGATTTTAATTATTTTCCCTTCCATACCCTTTCTTTTCCTTTCCTTTCCCTTAAAAAAAAAACTTACAAACACAGTATTAGAATTCTATAAAATCCTTTTCTCCAAGATTTATTTCATCAACTTTTCTTTACATAATAGTGGAAATTGATCAACATAGTAGTGGAAATTCATCAACATAATGGTGGAAATTTATAAACAAAAATTAGGCCGAGGAAACTAAAGCTACATCGCCCATGGAAGTTTTAGCTTTACCATTTGAGACCTCAATTTCATGCAGTTTTGCAAAAATACCCACAAGGGGAGCAGTATTATACGTGCAGGCCTCTGATTGCCTGAAATTCCCCCTTCGATCTTCGAACCGGTCCGATTTATCCGGGCCACCCACTACAGCTCCGATCAAAACATTCGGGTCCGGGGCTTGGCGTCCATACCAATTGTTATACCCCTGAGTACACCCAATAAAAGCTTTGTTGTCTTTGAATGATTCAATGGATGCGCTTCTATGGTGCACTCTCTTTGGATATTTTGTGCCGTACCCAACCAAGTAGCTCATGGCCATTGGATTAGATCCTAAGATGTAATCAACCTGTGATTTTGTAAACGATGCGATTTCGTCTGGACCCACCAAAACTCCGTGACAGTTTAGCCATTGATTGGTGATTTGGAGATGATCAGAGTATACGGTGAGTAGAAATGTTGCGGCGGATACATATTGTAAGTTGTTCCATTGGCGGATGTACAGTAGGCCCCCTGGGGTGCGTTGCACGTTAGTAATGTTGTTTTTGTTGAGATGCGCACAAACGTAGTGTTCTGCTTTTGAACGGTATTGCTGGAAAATCTGCTTGTGTTCTTGGGGCATATTTTCCTTCAGTAGCTGCAAGGAAAAATAAAAGGAATATTTTTTTACCAAAATATATTTAATTTCTCAAGTGAAAATATTTGCCCGACATTAATCAGAATGTCAAATAGTAAAACATTCGTCTTTGCAAGAATGTCATAATTGATGTTTCCATGGGTATTAACAAAGTTAATATATAAAAAATTCAAATATTATTTTGTAAAATGATTTTTAGTATAACCATAATCCTTTAGGTATTGTTTGTAATTTGTAAAACGCTAAGGAAAGATAAAGAGAAAAAAAATAATAAAAAAAAAATTCTAAGAAAAGCGGGAAAAAAACATTTAATCGGTCCAAACCCTTGTTTGATTTTTTGCAATAAATGTAAGTCTAATCATCTATAATTTTAAAGAATACTTAATATTACAAGCACTAAAATATAAAATTTTAAATTTTCCAAGTCCAAACATACGTGTTTGCTTAACACGAGTAGGTCAAAGTATAATTCTTTCGTACAAATCTATTGACCGACAAAAATATACCACAATTATGACATTATATAATAGTCTTTTATATTTAATATTCCATTAATCATAATTCCAACACACCCTTTTATAAAATAAAATAAAATAAAAACTTTAGAATTTGTATTTAGACTTGTATATTGCCATTATATTCTTCTTTTTAATGTCATAAACTTTTAAGACTAATAATCGTCCAAAATTAGACACAACAAATTAGACAATTCCTTATAACTACAACGAAAATAAATGGAAAATTATGCAACTTAAATTAAGTTGTATTGTTTGAGGGGAAAAACAATTTATTGATTACCATTGAGGCAATGAGTTGAACACCTGCATACTTGATATCCCAGCTGAACTCTGTCACAGCCCATCCAACCCCACCAAAAGAATGAGCATTTTTAATAACATAATTCAAATAATCCCCTTTGCCGGTGGCCTTGTATAGCCACAAAGCTGCCCACAACAACTCATCCTTGTAACCACTCAACGATGGGTAATACCCTTTCACCACCTCAACACTATCATCATATTTCCCTCTATATTTGTCACCAAATTCAAACAACTGCAAAACAAACCCCAATTTAATACAACAAATTAATATAAAATATAGGGATAATTCTTTAGTTAGCCCCTAATTATAGTTGTTTTCACATTTAACTATTCTTTTGGTGTATTTCATTCTCAAACTTTATAATTTCTGTAATCTTGGTTGAACCTTAAAAAAAATAGAGCAACTAAGGGGGATTAAACATGAAAAACAACTATAGTTTGAAGACTAAACGTGAAAAAAACTCTAATTTGGGAACTAAACGTGAAAAACTATTAAACCTTGAAGACTAACATGAAAATAATATAATTTCTGCAATCTCAGTAAAACCTTACGAAAACAAAACAATTAATGGAGATTAAACATCAACTATAATTTGAAGACTAAACATGAAAACAACTACAATATGGGACTAAAAGTGAAAAATATTATATTTTGAGGACTAACATGAAAAATAACATATAATTTAAAAATAAAATATATGAAAACAAATTACTAAGGAACTAAATATGAAAAACAGGTATAGCAAAATATATAATAAATGGCAAAAAAATTTGTGAAGTTGAGCCATTAAATGAGTTGACATTTTGTTACTAGTATTATATTTAGGGGGAGAGACCAACTCTTAACTAACTTACCTATTACGCATGGTGCAAAAGGAGGTGAACTTAAGCCATTAAATGGGTTGACCATTATCACTAGTATTATATTAGGGGAGAGAGACCCTAAATAACTTACCTGTTGTGCATGTTGCAAAAGAAGGTGAGAGTAATGTGGGTTTGTTCTCCTAAACACAATTGATGACGCTGCCATTGCTGCCGCCGTTTCTCCAGCAAGATCCGACCCAGGGTGCTTCTCGTCGATCTTGTAAGCTTGTCGGCTGGTGGTCATGTCCTCCGGTCGCTGCCAGCAGTAGTGATCAGTGCTGCCATCTCCCACCTTTAATAATCAAACATTATTACAAATGAGTAAAATAAAAAATTGTTATGTCAATTTGACCATTTGTGACCTTTTTGTTAGAAGTTTAGGTATAGTCAAAACCCTCCTCGAGGTACAACCATGGGCGGACTCAGAAAGTTTTAGCAATAGAGGCAAACTTTTTACAAGTAAGATGTATTTTTAAAAACAAAAACGTGAAAGAACTTTTTACACATACAAGAAATTTTAAATGTATTGTGTGATAAAAGTTAGTTATATTGTCTAAAATCAGATTAAAATCAGATTAACTCATCACTTTTAAATTTTAGAATAATGAATTTATATCTTTTTTTAAATGCAAATAAATATCATATATATATATAAACGAATTTTCAGAAAAGCCCGTAGAGGCAACGGTTCCACTGCCTTCAATGTAGGGCCACCATCGTACAATTAGTAGTACAAAGTCGTACCTTGTAAACCTATGCAAAAAAGTTGTAGCATTATTTTTGAAGGAGAGGAAAAAGAAAAGAAGATAAAACAAGGCTCATAGAATACGTTCAGTAGTTTCTAGTGGAAATTTATAATTTTACGGTGCAAAAATGGGATATGCACTTGAAAATGAGTAATAACCCTAGTAGAGACTACTATGATTCAATTCAATATTTTGTTCGTTTAGGTTTGATTATTATTACTTTTTTATATAAATAATTGTACTTTAAACAGAGGCTTGCTAATTACTCAAATTTAAGGACAAACGAGTCACAGTGATAAAAACACACAAGACAATTATGCATTATAGTCGACTAAAGTTTGATCTAAGTGAGTAATATTATAGACATGGATCAAGTGATAACTGATTATTCTTAAGAAGTACCTGAGCCCAAAGGACATTTGGGTGAGTATGGGATTTAATGAAGTAATCAGTGCCCCACTTGATTGCCTCAAGAGCATGGCGATACTCTCCGGCAGCTTCTATTTGTTGGCCGTATTCAATGACCCCCCAAGAAAGCATTGTTATGGTGAATGCCATTGGAAGCCCAAATTTCACATTGTCACCTGCGTCGTAGTATCCTCCTACCAAGTCCACCTGAATTAATGAAATAAAAATATATAAAATTAAAAGATGAAGAATAGGAAAACAAAATACATATAAATATATTTGGCCGCGATCCACAGCTAGCACTTTTTTTTTTAGCACAGACTATAAAATTTGTAATTCATTTCATCTCTAGTCGTCGATCTGAGTTAGAACAAACGCCTTAAAAAAATAGAATAGAGGTCAAACTTATAAATTTTTAAATCGTGACTGTTCCATCATTAGTGAACGGCGACAAATACATTGGCTCCAATAGCTTATAGGTGTGGATGAGTTTAATGTGTATGCATACACACACACACATATATGTATATACACGTATATATTTTGGTAAAAATTTGATGGATTGTAGGTAAAAGTAGAATTTAAATCTATTGTCATATTCTTTGTCTTATATGTTGTCTCATCCTATATTGATTTTCACATATTCTTTATTCAGTTAAAAAATTAATTGTAAATAAATAGCTAAATATTAGACGACAACAAAATATGTAACTGGCACAAGTACAGATGAGACAGGGAATGAGACAACAGAATCAGACTTGTAAAAGGGACAACGTACTCCTTGTTCTAAGCCATCAGAGAGGCCGGAATTGTAGCGCCAAGTGAGTCTTTGATTGTGAGGCAAGTGGCCCGAACGCTGGGCTTCATAGTAGAGAATACTCTTTGAAAGAGCTTCTTTGTAGTCAAAAGCTTGAGAGAAAGGAAGAATTAATGCAAACATACATATTAGAACTGCAGACCAAACTTGAAGATATATGGGGAAGAGATTTGTCCCCTCCATTTGCTCTCTCTCTCTCTTGCTTTTCCTTCCTCCCTTTCTCTCTATTTATATATAATAGAATGCCCACTACTCTAGGAAAGAGAATAAATACTTTCAAAACAACCTTCAAACTATTTCTATGTGGAGTGGTACAAAATATTGTCATCATTTTGAACGTGTAATATTTGCTAGAGTCAACATATGGGAAGGAATTTATGGTTAATTGTCACAAGAATTATATTTATATATTTAAAAAATTAGTTGAAGACATCTATTACTTGTCCAGTGTTATATATATATATACAAACATATATACATATATATACACACACAAACATATGTGTGCATCTTCTATATTATACAACCTCTGTCAGGCTTCCTGCGGAAGTTTGGTGATTTTGTGTCACACGGTGATTTTTTTTCTTTTTTTTTTGTCCCTACAACTCTAGATATATTATTATTTTATCTTTTTTAATTTAATTTTTTTTTATTTTTTTATTTAGTCCTTCAAATTTTATAAAGTTCTAATTTTATATCTCACATAATTTACACATATACTAGTATATATAAAGTGAGAGGGAAGGGAGATGGTTTACTTTTGGTGTAGTTTTTTCAACTCTCAAGTTATTTTGTGTATTTTTTAAAACGTATTTATTCTAAAATATTTGAATGAAACTTTACACTTCCCATTATTTTTTCTCTAATTATTCTAAAATTACTTTCAAAAAGTTACGCACACATGTAAATGTGTGTCACGTGTACTAGAATATATAATGTGCATATATTTATGTTATGTACGTATAATTTGACAGAAGTAGATGGACTAATTAAACCCTCTACAAATTTTAAGTAGTTTGAGTTGTCCTTTTATAATGGGCATAATTCCAAATATTAAGGTACTACGACTCCATCCAAAATATAAAACAAAATGAGTTTTGAAATTTATAAGAATGTAATTAACAGATATAGAAATGAAATTGAAGAAGGAATTGAGAAATTTTCTTTAGCATTCCTGGTGCATGTTTGATTGGATTTAGTAATGCAATCAATTATGGAATAATATATAAGCCAGTGGTAGTGACTAGTGAGAGATCGTATTTGGTTTGTGATAGATGGTATAATTATCGATTTCATTGGATCGAATTACATTCCATTATCTTCATTATGGAATAAAAAAAATTAAGCAAATTAAAGAAATATTTAATCAGAAGGATCCATTCCATCGGAATGACTAACTAAATTAACACACATTTTTCATTCCTCGGAATGTACCATTCCAGTACAACTCTTATTCCTTCAATACAGAGGAACATAGTTCTCTATCTCAACATGAGTTTTGAAGAATTTCTAGAAGTTGATAACAACTCTCCGTATCCTGCCTTTCATCTTCATAGAACAAGAAATACTTCGGATGAATGACAATTCTGTCTTCTAGGTCATCACACAATTCTAAAGTAGTTCCTCAATTCACAAAAATATCGACTCACGTTCATAGATTTTTCTGATTGACCGCAAAATTGAGACATTTGAGTCCTCCCGTTAATTTTATCCTAATTTTTCCAAATTTTAGCCCAAATGCCACTCACGGTATATTTAAATGGGGGAAAATGTAAAAACATGAAATATTTATAATGAATTACAAGCGTTGGTATGCTAGCCAACACCCATGCCTTTGGGCATGGGTTCAAGTCCTACTCCCCCATCCCCTCCCTCCTCTCCCCCTAATGATAATGTAATGTGATATTTCAACAATACTAGGGGAAAAAATCATTAATTAATAATTTAAAAACTGAAAATTTTATAGTTTAATCCTTCTAATCTTCCTCATATTCTTTCAAATAAACTGTTATTCTCAAAGATACAAAAATATCTAGAAGGGGGAGTTGAATAGATCTTTTAAAACTTTTGGTTTAGAAAATTGTTATCAATATTATATTAAACAAGTTAATTTATTGATCATGCACAACGGAATGATATTTTGAAAAACTCCTTCAAAGATTAATAAGAAATCACAGTTCTAAATTTAGTGTAAAAAAATGTAGACGAGTCACAAGGATAAAACGAAGATTGACTTAAATGCAAAACGTAGAGTGCAGAAAGAAAACACAATAAAGTAAATAACAGAGAAATTTTTAAGAGGTTCAGAGCACAAAAGTCTCTTTGTTTCTACTACCAAGCTCAAAATTAATTTTGATTAATGTCATGGATCTACTCAAGCGATTAAGCTAGTTCAAGAGAACCAAAGCTCTGATACCACGTGTTATTTTCAAAGTCACAAAAATCTCCTAGTCATCTTTTCTACTTCGAGAGCAGGGATTTTCTAATAAAGAAGGGTAATTATTCAGACTATAGTTCACTTAGAATTGATTTGCAACTGATTCATTAAGAATCATTCAAGTCACACAAACTTGAAATATACAAAGATCACTAAGATTGAATCACAAAGAAATTGAAAGATTTAAGGCGCTGCTAAGTAGCGCTAAGCTTCTTGATCACAGGACTTAACAACAGTTGAGATTTCTAAATTGTAGAGTGAGTAGACTATGAGCTCAGACATGTAACACTTCGACTTGATCAATTTTTCTCTTTATCTTTGTTTGTTTGAGGTTGTTTAGCTTTTATAGATTCACCTTGGGGTCTTCCCGTTGTGATTTGACTGTTAATTCATTCTAACTTGGACACTTGTCAATTTCTAATTATTTGACTTTGAAATGCTGTCGGTTAAAACCACTTCAGGTCACTTTCATCGTACTCTATCAGGTGCAGATGTAGCCGCGTGTTTTTGTCCTTAGCAGATATAAGTGTTAGACACAATTTCAAGAATGTCTTATCTTTATCAATAACTTTTGGGAGGATCATCCTTGGGATCTTCAGTTCTAGGTGTACGACATTGTCATAACATTGTCAGAAGAAATGAGCTCTACGATTCTGCTTAATTGCAGAGTTATATATCCAATAATAAAGTGATTTGTCTTAAATGCTTGACTCTACGATCAGTCTCCATACTCTACGATCTTTACGAGTATACTGAATGCTCTACGATCTCTGAATACTTCATGGTCTTCAACTCTACGAACAGTCTCCAGATTTAGCTTTTAAACAATGTGCTTACATTGAGAAATGGATCAACCTAATAAATTTGATCCTTGTACTAGGTTCTTTTATATAAATTATCTTTTCAAGGACTTTACAAAAGCTACTGGTTTTACAAATATACATTAAATTCTCATTTCATCATTAAATCAAACATATGCATAAGCTAAAGTACTAACACAAACACACCAACACACCAAAAAGTATACACACACACAAACAAAGATAAACACAAATTCATCTCTTACTTCTTTGCCTCTGCCACTGCCACTATTAACGCTCAATTTCGTCTAAGACTTGTCGCGGGATCCGAAAGTAGAATAAACCTACAAAAAGGAACATATCATCGGCACTACAAGAAAAACACTTAAGTTCGACGGAATTATATTCGACGGATATGTTTCCGTCGAAAATAGCCTAAGTTCGACAAAATTGTTCCGTCAGACATAAGTCCCTTGTAAATGGGTTAAGTATGACAAAATTCCGTCGGAAGTAACGTGTGGTCATTGGCGCCAATATTCCCGCCAGCGCCAACAAAAATTAATGTCGACGGAAGAATATTAGTCTCGACGGAATATCCATCGAAAATAAGTTAATTTCGAGGGACTTATTTTCGACGAATATTTCGTTGGAAATGTGGAATAAATCCTAATCTCATTTCCTTCAGACGTGACTTCATTTTCATTCCTCTCTCAGCTCTCTATCTCTCTCAATCCTCTCTCTATCTCTCTTAGCTCTCTCTATCTCTCTCATTCCTCTCCGCGTTCGCCCAACCGCTCATCTCTCAGTCCTCTTCCCCTCCGTCCGTTCCCAACCGCTGCACCTCAGGATACGCCGCCATCAGAATTCTGCTGCTCCACCACCTAATCTATCTCTATTAATATTCAAGGTTAGTGCAAGAATTTGTAAAATATTTAGTAAATAGTTCATTCAATGTGTCATTAAAACTGAGATTTTGATAATTTTGTGCCCCAATTTGTCATGTACTGAAATTGGTAATTCAAAATAATTGTTGAATCTGAAATTGGGAATGAGTATTTTTGGAATCTGCATATTGAGTTCACCTCAATTTTTTGAATATTACATACTGAAATTGGAGCCTTGTTATTCAAATTTTTATTTTTTATTTTTCTGAAATTGGGAATCTGCATATTGAGTTGAATGTTAGCTGAAATTTGAGCCTTTTCATTTAATTTTTTTTCCTGAAATTGGGAATCTGCATATTAAGTTGAATGTTAGCTGAAATTGGAGCCTTGTCATTCAATTTGTTATGTTAGCTGAAATTTTTTTATGTTACTGATATTACTGATGAATCTTATAATTGATTCAAGTTGGGTTTAATTTGTGCAATTTGCTTGTTCATAATTTGATATTGAGCTCCATGTTAGTGTGGAAATTAAATTATTTGCTATTGATGAGGCTGATGTTACTTATATTTCTTGCATTTTTTGTTCGTTATTATTCATTGGATTTGTTGATTGATTAGTATTGGTATTGTGAAATATTGTCATATTTGCTATTTCCGACGGAATTCCTGTAAGAATTATTCAATTGCAAAATTTGTGGGCCCTGCTTTATAATATTTATGTATTTTAATTAGTTTTCAGTATTGAAATAAATTAAGTAGCATTTACTTAGTTTTGTATTACTAAATAAAATAAAATAATATAATAATATAAACTAGTTTTAAATAATATAATATAAGATAATATAATATAAAATAATAAAATCAAACAGGATAAAATAAAATAAAATAATTTAATTTAATTTACTTTAATTTAAGTAAATTAAATTAAATTTAATTAAATAATTATAAATAATACAAAATAAATAAAATAAAATAAAATGAAATAACTTATTTAAAATAAATAAATTAAATTAAATTAAACAATATATTGAATTTAATTTAATTAAATAATTTGATATAATACAAAATAAAATTAAGAAAACAAATAAAATAAAAAACAATGAAATAACTTATTTAAAATAAATACATTACATAAATTAAATTAAATTAAATAATATGATATAATACAAAATAAAATAAAGAAAATAAAATAAAATGAACTAACTTATTTAAAATAAATAAATTAAATTAAATTAAATTAAATAATACTAAATAAAATGAAAAATAAAATAACTTAACTTAACTAAAATAAATAAATTAATTAATTTAAATTAAATTAAATTAAGTTAAATTAATTTAAATTAAAAAATAAATATTATATAATATAAAATAAAATGATAAGAATAAAATAATAAAAATAAAATAAAATAAAATAAAATAAAGTAAATTTACTACAATAAATTATAGTAATTAGATAAATTATATTAAATTAATATAAATTACATTATGTTAAATTAATTAAAATACATAAATTAAATTAAATGAGGAAATAAAATAAAGTATTATAATACAATACAATATAATAGAATAAATTAAGTAGCATTTACTTAGTTCCACTAGTACATAAAATAAAGTACAAATAGTATAATATATTCAAATGATAGTACTCATACTAAACTAAGTAGCATTTACTTAGTTTATCATTGGAAAAATAAACTAAGTAGCATTTGCTTAGTTTTCCTCAATTACAATAAACTGCATATATACCTGTGCATGTAGTATATTAATTAGGAGTTTAGAAACCTGCTCGACATTCACTCAATAGGAGTGAATGCTGAATAGTCCACAGTCTGGGACTCTTGCTGGATGTTATGTCTCTCACTTAGGCCGGTGCCAAATGTCTTAGGTACGTTTTTTCTGATAAGAGGATTTTTCGCCCCGAGTCTCTACATGTTCTCCGAGTGCATACTTAGACTAAGTTGTCTTAGTCTATTTCGTGTACTAGGAGACCGTGGAGAGGTGCTGCCGAAATTTTCTTGAAACAGAAGAAATGTGCTCAAGGTGTTAGCACTAGTGAGGAGACGCATCCAGGAATGGGATAGAAGCCTAACCCCTGTAGAGTGGTCATATTATCGAATAGAAAATCATGCATAGACCACATATGTACATCAATATTCCCTTTCTAATTGGGTATTTTCTTCAATTAAAGATGTCAGCCGACCAGAGTTAGATGTACCATAGGATACAGGTTGATAGGAGGGGATTAGTTGATGCGTACCGTGATGGGCTATGCAATTTGATGAACAAAGTAATAGAACATGCTGATGATCCGAACAAAAGGATGAGATGCTCGTGTCTTAAGTATAAAAACATGATCTGGAAGAAAGCCGATGAAGTTAAATTTGACTTATTTTCATGCGGGTTTGTGGATGGGTATTTGGTATGGATTCATCACGGAGAATCACATGAGTTGAGAGAAGTGGCCGATAGTACTGTAAACCAACCAATTCAACGGGATTCATAAGACAATAACTATGACGTTGGTCGATGCTTATGGTCCTACCAATATTGACTGGGCTGGAAATGAGCATTCATTAAGAAGTGCTCAACATGTGCCAAATGATACAATTGTTGCCTTTTACAAGATACTATCTGAATCGGGGGTCCCACTGTATCCTGGAAATGACAAGCACACCAGGCTATCTGCAGTGATGAAACTTTTACACTTCAAGAATGAGCATGACTTTAATGAGCGAGGTTTCAATGATTTTCTTGCTATTATCAACGAGTTCTTACCGGTTGATCATACTTTGCCCGCGAATTACTATGAGGTGAAGAAGATGATAAAAGGGTTGAATTTGGGGTATAAGAAGATCGATGCTTGTGAAAAGGATTGCATGTTATATTATGGGGAGGACAGAGCTATGATGCGATGTGATATCTGCAACTTGCCTAGGTACAAGACGACAAAACGTGGGGGAAAGGATAAACATCTGCCTAAGAAGATCTTACGGTACTTTCCTCTTGTGCCCAGATTGCAACATCTATTCATGTCACCGCACACAGCTGAGCATATGAGTTGGTATAAAAAAAGGGACATCGTACCTGGTCAGTTGACTCACCCTGCAGATGGAGATGAATGGAAGAAGTTTGATGAAAATTTTCCAGAATTTGCTGATGAAGTTAGGAATGTCAGGCTTGGCATGGCTACAAATGGTTTTTATCCATTTAATAATTTTAGCCAACCCTACTCTATTTGGCCAGTGATCATGGTAGCTTATAATCTTCCACCATCAATGTGCATAAGGGATCCATATATGTTCTTGACTTTACTCATACCGGTAGATAAGAGTCCTACAAAAGACATAAACGTGTACCTCAGACCGTTAGTTGATGAACTTAAGATGCTGTGGGAGACGGGGGTTCAAACTTATGATAAATCGGTTAAGTAGAATTTTGTGATGAAGGCCGCTCTATTGTGGAGTATCACTGACTATCCGGCACTTGGGATGATCAGTGGTTGGTTGACTCACGGGAAGCTATCATATCCAGTCTGTATGGGGGATGTGCAAGGCACACAATTACTTCATGGGCGAAAAACTAGTTTCTTTGGAATTGCTCGTAGATTCTTACCTGCTAATCACAGTTATAGAAAGATGTCTGCACAGTTCAACAGAAAGACAAAGAAGAAGGGGGTCGTTGGTCGATTGTCGGGCAACGAGGTCTTGGGTTGGCTGAATGATTTGAAATTTTCACCACCAGGGGAGGAGCATGGTAAGTTGAGAGCAATAGGGTACGAAAAACTCATAACTGGACACACTCGTCTATTTAGTTCGAGTTGTCATACTAGGTCACACTATCAGTCCACCATTGTATAGATGTCATGCATACGAAAAAGAATGTATTCGAGAACGTATTTTACATCGTGCTAGATGCGAGTGGTAAAACAAAAGACAATGATAAAGCATATAAAGATTTGGAGGCCATGAATATCAGACGGGAATTGTGGCTCCGTCCTAACAACTCAAAACCAAAAGCTCCTTTTTATCTTACCAAGCAACAGGTTGAAGACATTTGCAAGTGGGTAAGTGCATTGCAGCTCCCTGATGGATATGCTTCTAACATATCTCATTGCAGTAAGGTTCAACAGTTGAAAATTACTGGGTTCAAGAGTCACGATTGTCATGTATTCATACAGAAGTTGATGCCAATTGCATTTCGCAAGATACTACCCAGAAAAATTGTTGACGCCTTGACCGAACTTTCAAATTTCTTTCGGGATCTTTGCTCAATGGTTATAAGGTACAGTGATGTGGATCAGATGGAGAAAAATATAGTGCTGACAATGTGCAAGCTCGAAATGATCTTGCCTCCAAGGTTCTTTGACTCGATGGAGCATGTGCTTATTCATCTACCATATGAACTTAAAGTTGGAGGACCGGTGCAATATCGGTGGATGTACCCTTTTGAGAGGTAATATCATCTAAATTGTGCAATTTTGATGACATTTATACTTAATAGTCTGAATTAATGCCTTGTACCCACATGTACATGCGGCGATTAAAGCAGAAAGTGAAAAACAAAGCTCGTGTAGAGGGTTTTATTGTTGAACATTATACGGAGGAAGAACTTGTCAACTTCTGCTCCTTATACTTTGACGATGTAGTCTTGATGAGTGTGTTTTATACACATAATTTGGGTACCTTTGACCTTGGTATTTTGTTAGCTTTTGGGAATTTTATATGATTTTAGCTATTTTTTATCGTATTTCTAGATAAATTAGTTTTTAGTTATTTTTTACATGTTTTATGTTATTTTGATGCATTTTCATTATGTTTGTAGGAATTGACATAAAGACCGCTCGGATCGTTGTTCATAATGACTCAATGTCCGTGCTTGGACGTCCATGCCCGAATGGTAGTACAATGGAAATTAGTGTTTGGCGACGCTCGGTGTTTAATTTGATGAAATTTGGAAGTCGAGCATGCACGACATTGAAAAGCGTGCACGGTGTTCGACGTCAGCCAAGCCACGAGGGCAAGCCCGTGCTTGAATATCCGTACCCGAATGGTATTATATTGAAAATTAGTGTTTGGCGATGCTCGGTGTTAAATTTGATGAGATTTGGAAGTTAAGCGTGCACGACGTTGGATTGCGTGCACGACGTCGGGCGGTGTGTTGCGCGGCGCTGGCGCTGGGCCTCGGTAGCTGGGCGTGCGCGGGCCTCGGCAGGGGCTGGGCACTGGGCCTCGGTAGCTGGGCGCGGCACTCGGCAGGCCTGAGCATGGGCGCTGCTCGACAGGCGCTGGGCACGGGCGCCGTGCGGTGCACGCGGGCGCTCGCGGGCCTCTGCAGGTGCTGGGCCTCGGCAGTTGGGCGTGGGCGAGCGGCAGGCGCTAGGGCCTGGGCGCGCACGCGCCAGGCTTCATGAATGCGATGGGATGAAGATCTTTCAATTAGATGGTTGGAGTGTATGGGGTTGTGGGTTTTTCAGCAAAATGGGTTAGGGGTTGGGGGTTGAGGGTAGAGATTGTGGGGTGTCAGTAGAGGGAGACAGTGAGTGAGATGTGAGGGCTCGATCATGGGGAGATCTAAAGAGGGAGAGAGAATTTTGGATTTGGGTTGTGGGTATGAAGAAGGACATAAGAGAGTGTATATTAATTGTCTAATGGAAATAGGAGAATGAGGAAGTTATAACCGAAGCCAAGAAGGAATAGGAATGGGTGAGGTGGTTACAGGTTTTACCCTTTTTTAAAAAAAACTGGCTTCTAGTCGCGGCGCGACTGTGCTGGAAATTGGCCTTGATTGGGCGCGACCGCGCTTCTTTGGTAGAGAAGCTTTTTTCAACACTGACATTGGGCACAGCCGCGCTGGTTTCCCTTGTATTTTAGGCACGACTGCGTTGCCCTGCATCTTTGGAACTGACTTTTCCCGATCTTCTTGAATGTACCAAATAAATGCAGCAACGAAGTGTAACCTATAAAAATATAAAATAGCAAATTTAGCACTACTAAATCAAACTAAAATAACTACTTGATTCTAAAAATTACTAAAAATTTAAATTAACAGAAGTAAATGTATGGGTTGCCTCCTATCAAGCACTTAATTTAGAGTCTTTCAACTTGACTACTTCCTGTTTCAAAGTTGATCGGCGAGAATGATTGAGGTCTTCTGGCGATCGAAATCACCACCCCAATAATACTTTAAACGCTGTCTGTTGACTTTGGTTCATCTGGATTATGGCCCACTATTTCAATGGCGCCATGAGGAAATGCTTGTTTGACAGTGAAAGGTTCGGACCACCGGGACTTGAGTTTTCCTGGAAATAGTCTTAATCGAGAATTGTATTGGAGCACTGCTTAACCTGGTTCAAACTTTTTCTCTATAATCTTCTTATCATACCATCGCTTGACCTTCTCTTTATAAAGCTTTGAACTATCATATGCTTGCAAGCAGAATTCGTCCAATTCATTGAGTTGTAAAAGTCTCTTTTCCCCTGCAGCTGTTAGATCAAAGTTCAATCGTCGGATGGCCCATTAAGCGTTGTGTTCAAGTTCGACTGGCAAGTGACATGCCTTCCCATACACAAGCTTGTATGGTGACATCCCAATCGGTGTCTTGTAAGCAGTACGGTAATCCCATAGAGCGTCATCTAACTTTAAAGACCAATCTTTTCGATTTGGATTCATTATCTTTTCCAAAATTCTTTTCACCTCTCGATTGGACACCTCAGCCTGGCCATTGTCTAGGGATGATATGCGGTGGCAATTCTATGGGTCACCCCATACTTAGCTAGAAGAGATGTAAAAGCTTTGTTGTAAAAATGACTCCCTTCATCACTAAGAATTGCCCTAGGTGTGCCAAACCTTGTAAAGTTGTTCTTCTACAGAAATTTCAATACTACTTTGGCATTATTCGTAGGCAATGCCACTGCTTCTACCCATTTAGACCCATAGTCTACTGCCAACAATATGTATGCATTGTTGAAGGATGTTGGAAACGGTCCCATGAAATCGATGCCTTATACATCAAAGATCTCCACTTCCAATATTGCATTAAGTGGCATTTCATGGTGCTTCGAAATATTCCCAACTCGTTGACAACGATCGTATCTAAGCACGAACTGGTGGGCATCCTTAAACAATGTAGGCCAGTAGAACCTTTGCGGCTGTTCTTTCGCCTCCGTAATGTCCCCCATACAATGAATCGTGGCACTGATGTAGGATACTCTCTACTTTACTTTGCGGAACACACCTTCATATCATCTGATCTGGACACTGTTTGAACAAGAACGGTTCATCCCACATATACCTTCGTACATCATGCATAAACTTTTTCCTTTATTGGCTTGTCAAGTCTGGAGGGAGTACGTTGCTAACCAAATAATTTACAAAATCTGCATACCACGGAACTTCTGCTTTGATCACGAACAACTACTTGTCTAGGAAGAACTCATTAACCACAGTCTTGTCTTCCTTTACGTGCTCATTGTTTTCCAACCTCAATAGATGATCCGCCACCTGATTTTCCGTACCCTTCCTATCTCGGATTTCCAGGTCAAATTCCTGGAGTAGAAGTATCCATCGAATTAGCCTCGTCTTCGCATATTTCTTCGAAATCAAATATTTTATCGCTGAATGGTTCGTGAACACCACCACTTTAGTTCTAATTAAGTATGAATGAAATTTGTCAAACGCATACACTGTCGCAAGCAACTCCTTCTCGGTAGTCGTATAATTGAGTTGAGCATCAGACAATATTTTGCTAGCATAATAAATGACATGAAACACTTTGTCTTTGCGTTGGCCTAACACTGCACCAATCGCGTAGTTGCTAGCATCACACATTAATTCAAACATCATCGCCCAATCCGGTGCCACTATTATATGTGTTGTTATCAATTTCTTCTTTAGCTGTTTAAATGCTTCCGAGCAAGCCTTGTCAAATTTAAACGACACGTCCTTCTCCAACAAATTACAAAGCGGATTAGTGATCTTGGAGAAATCCCTGATGAATTTCGATAAAACCCAGCATGACCAAGGAAGCTTCGGATTCCCATGATAGAAGTCGACGGCGATAGATTCTCAATCTTCTTGATTTTGGCTTTGTTTACCTCCAACCCCCTTACTGACACCTTATACTCGAGGATGATCCCTTCTTAAACCATAAAATGACACTTTTCCCAATTGAGCACTAAGTTGGTCTCCACGCACCTTTTCAATACTATGACAATATTCTCCAAGCACTTATCAAAAGAATCCCCAAAGATTGAAAAATCATCCATGAAAACCTCCATATTATGTTCCACCATATCTGAGAAGATTGCCATCATCCACCTTTGGAAAGTCACTGGTGCATTACACAATCCAAAAGATATCCTCCTAAATGCAAATGTGCCATACGGACAGGTGGACGTCTAACTTGCCAAAAACTTGTTGAGATATTTGTATTTATAACAAATTAATTCACATACGCAAGTGCACGTGGTCCACAAGTAATATAGGGAAAGTAAAGTATCGTTCCCACAGAGAATATAATTGCAGTTTAATCTAACAAGCACTAGTTTTATAACTATTTCGGTCTCTTTAAACAGATGAGTACTATTGTGAAGTAAATGAAATCACTAAAAATAAAAAGACAGATTAAACTAATTACCAAGCGATTAAATCAGATAAAGGGATTTAAGATTATAATTTCACTTATTGCTATACCTAGATTGCTTCACTTCCTGTTAATTTCAATTGATTACTACAGATTGTTAGTCAAGAACACGAATGAAAAATATAACTATCTCTCAATATATCATACCCATATCACATTAAATCCACAAATGATAGAATAAATATGAATATCCTAATTGACTAATGCACTATATCTTTTTGTGAGTTACAATCAAAGAGGGTTGAAGTTCAAGTTCTCAATAGACTACATGTGGTGCTTCGGTATATCTCTATCCTAGGCACGAATTATAAATTCCATCTCTGTGCAGAAATCTTGAACACATGCTAGCATGATCAGATCTAAACCTATAATCTGTCTCTCAATTTTATATAGGTTATCACGGTAATTGGTGATCAAGCAATTAAACTATTAGCACAAATCATATTAGACAATCCATACATAATCGACTAGAATGAACACGGAAACAAAACAACTTCAGCTATGCAAAAAGATCCATTATAATCCCAAAATTAGGTTTCGGTCATAATTGAAACAAAATCCATCATCCACAGTTGATTATACATTGAAACCAAATATATAAGTGAAGAGAATATAAGAATAAGAATAGCAAAACTAAGGCTCTTCTCTTGCTTCAAATCTAGACTCCAATGATCTTTAGAAGAAGTGTAGAACAATTATTTTTCCTTCAATTTCTCTCTATCTCCTGTATCAATTCACGCTCTCGTAAATAGTCAGCCTCTGGTCCTCTGTAGCCCATCTCCTAGTTATAATCCCTACTTCACGTAATAACTGCTTGGCCAATTAAAATAAAAGTCAGATTTTTTTTCACTACAGTGACTGGCGCAGCTGCGCCAGATTTGTGCTTGATCGGGGCGCAGCTGCGCTCCAAGGAAATCCGGCAGTTTGGCTCGGGCGCAGTTGTGCTATATTCCTTTGCTTTCCAGGCGCAGCTGCGCTTGATGCAGACTGCACTTCTGCTATTCTTCCTGCTGCAGTCACACTTCTTGCCTCCCATACACCATGTTCCATGTATACCATGCCAATTTGTCATCCTTTTAACTACAACGCCACCGGGCGAAGATCCGAACATAACTCCTACAAAATGAAAAGGAATGCATGAATATCTACTATGAAATACAATAGTTAAACAGTAATTATAGCAAGTTAGTATCCAATAAGTAGGTATAAAACCTACTTATCAAATACCCCCAAACTTAAACCGTTGCTTGCCCTTAAGCAACAAAATAAGACGAAATGCAATAACTGAGTAAAATGCAGTCTATGCTAAATGCCTACGAATCCACATCAATCAGTATGAAATCCACATGAATTGCCTCAAAAGAATTACAATGATCATTAAACATAGTATCCAACCAAAAGTATAGTCAATAAACCATATCATTCTGCAAATCCAAACCTATCATCACTAATGTAGTGTGTTGTGTGCTTAGCAACCCTTAAACTTACTATAGAACAAATACCTCACATAATATGCTTCTCAGAGGGAAAAATACAGTTTTAACTCAAGAATCTCAATAAACAGGTTAAGCTCTGACAAAGACTTCACATCAACTAAGCTAAGAGTCAACAAGGGGTTTATTATGCTTTTATTCACTCACGAGGGCGATATTCACACTTTCCCGTGTTTACGCCTAACTGCGCAATGTCTAGTCCCCTTAGGCTTTTCAGTGATACCCGTGTAGTGAGCTTTCGACCAACGACTCCCAAACCAGATGGCTTTAGGGCGCTGGGTGTAGAAACATCCCCTAGGGCGTACTTACTCGAGTATCAAAGGCCACAAAACTAAACTAGCCAAAGTGTTTATTCAACATATTTTCTTTTCTTTTTCTGATTTTGTTTTACCTTTTTTTAAAATATAACATGTATACTCCCTGCATCCCCCCAAACTTAAGCTTTTGCGTAATCTTAGTCATTACCAACTGTCTACTAAATCTCTTTCGTTAAAACACAAATTTCCCACCAAAAGTCAATTATGAGACCATTTAAACCAAGCAAATCGTAGCAGCTACTCTAAAGTGTTATCCAGTTACATCAGTTTCAGACAGATAAAGACTTACATCATGGTATGACAATATAATCGAGCCTAAGTCATCAAAGCTGTTCAAAAATCATGTAATTCCAATCTCATCATAGGCCAAATGGAATTCAAACTAACTAAAAATATGGATTCATGCAATATGATAAACTAACTTAAATGTAATAGATATAACAAAAAAACAAATATTTTATTTATTTATTTATTTATGCAAAAAACTAAAATGAAACTAAATGATAACTAAAATGAAACTAATATGAAGAACGCAACTTAAATGAAACCAATACCCCCAAACTTAAAAACTACAATGTCCTCATAGGAGATAAAGGTTAAGGGAACTCCCCTAAGTGGCAGAGCCGTCTCCACCCGCTTCATCTTGCTCAGGTGGGGTCTCTAGTGGTGGATACAGAGTGGTGGAGCCGTAAACAGGAAACTGGACATGGACTCCCTGTTGGCTAAGAGCTTGAGACAAGGCCTCAGAAAAATTAATTGTGAAATCCCGAAAGCCATAATGCAATGCATCCATCCGTCTCTGTAGGCGACACTCTCACGCTCTTGGCGAACATAGTAACCTGAAGGTGCCCCAACTGACTATGGGACAGGGGTGTCCTCTACATCTTCTTCTTCCTCACTTCATCAGATACAGGAAAAATGAATCCCAAGCCTCGCGATTGAGATTCTTCTTCACGCCACACAGTATATTTCTTTATGGTAGCACTATCAATGTCTCGCATCGGCAGCTGAATAGCCTCTTCACCGCAATCCACATTCGCCGCATAGCAAAGACGAGTGACAATAGAGGCATGTGGAATCTCACCAGATGTGCTGGCTCTCATAAACCAGAGCATGGACTGATGAATGAGACCAACATCAATACTCTGCCCCTTAAGAATTCCGTACAACACCACAGCTCTGTCGCTAGTAACATCTTAATGATGCCTGGTGGGGAGCAAGCTGGCGTAGATAAACGCTTACCAGGCCTTAGCATACCTATTCAAAGCAGTTTGTGGAAAGGGAATTTTTTGGTCAGTTCCTGCCTTTGTTTTCCATTGAGTCACAGGCTTGCACATGTCCCACCAACTTGTCTAAGTCAGTCTCAAATCGCTAGGATTCCATCCAGTTTGTGGTCTCTACGGTTGGCGTTGGCAATTTAAACAGTTCATTGATTGCCTGTTTGGTGTAGGAGACTTATTTACCCCTGACGTAAGATATCCCATTCTGAGTTTCTCAGGCATTAGCATAAAATTCCTTTACGATCACCATTGGAGCTGACAATGGCGTGTCTACAAATAATATCCACCCATGTTGTCAAATTTGCTCCTTAATCTTTCCATCTCCCTGACTTGGCTTAAGGCCCCTCTCTTGTACAAACAATTTTTCTACGAGGACATCCCAATAGAAGTGTTGTGCGGAGAGATTAACGAATTTTGATGTGTCTAATGTATCAGTGCTTTGTCCCTGACTAGCATCGTCGCTACTTGAAGAGGACGGTTGGGGTGTTCGGGCTCGTTTCGGCATGTTTTCAAGGCTGGGATGTGGGACTTGTGCTTTCAGATAGTGAGCAAACCCCAAATTGATTAGAGAACTAGGGTTTCTAAAACTTGAGAATGCAATGGGGAACTAGGGTTTCTGAAGATAGGAGAGAGGAAGGATGGAATCTGAGTTGGTTAGGACGCTCGATTGGACTAGGATTGGAAAGTTTAAAGTAGAGATATAAGAGAAATATGAGTGTTAGTTTTTGTTGTGGAGAGAAAATAATAAGTCGTATTGGAGTTGGAATGTGTCCCTCAGCAGGATCGGGCCCCTTTTAAAAAAAATGATCTAGAGCGAGGGCTGATGAATGAGTTTTATACCTACGAATTGAGTACTTTTGGCTCGATGAAAGTGTGTTCTTGGGTAGTTTATGTTCCTTTTTATGTGTTTTTATCTTATTATTATATTATATGGTTTTGTATTACTTTTATATGTTTTTGTATGTATTTTATATGTTTTAACTTTGTTTTGTAGGTATTGAATAAAGGCCCCTTGGATCGATGCGTTTTGGCTTGATTTTGGCATTCCAGCTGCTTGTTTCTCAATTTCACCCATGATCTAATCCGAATCTCTCAAAACTCAAACAACGAAAGTTGTAGATATTTATCTTAGCTTTCCAGAGCATCCGAAATCCTCCAATTTGAAGTTCGTATGAGAGAGTTATGGTCTTTTTACCATCGGATTTTGCATGCATTTTACACAGCAGTTGCTTCGAGCTCAATTTGAGACTTTCTCCGGCCATTATCTTGATGAGCTCTAGTTATGAAAGTTGTAGAGCTACTTCTTAGCTTTCCATAGCCTCTTTAAACGCCTTAATCCGAGTTCGGACGAAGAAGTTATGGCCATTTTTCCAACAGACGTCGAAGCTGGAAATCCTGACTCAGGGACCCTCTCTGCAGCGCGAGTTCCTAGTGTTATTGGCCACGCTGCAACGCGAAAATGCAGTAGCCAAGGTCATGCTTTATGCTGCAGCGCGAGTTTCAGGCCAAATTCCCACGCCGCAGTGCCAAGCACGAATTCTGGGCAAAATAGGGTTGTTAAATGCCTAACCTAATGACCCAAATGCATAATCCTTGAATTCATCTGCAGCCTCCTTTTAGAGGACATAGGGGATAGCTTAGAAACCCATATTTTCTCTCATCTCCATAGCTTAGCTTAGTTTATTTTCTCTGTAGCTTTGTAAATAGCTTCAGTTAACAACATAGATTAGGGAGAAGATTGGAATTCCTTGGAGCATCAAGAGCACTTGGCAACATGGATTGGAAAGCATTATTGATTGGTTTTCTTGGAGATTAAAGAAGGCTTGACAGAGTTTATTCTTCTCTAATATTTCCTTTGATGTTGTAATCTATAAATGTTGTATTTAGCTTATTGCTACTTATGTTTAGCTTAAAAGCTATGAACTAAATATTTGCTCTAAGGTTATAATAAAACCCTTTGTTATTTGAATTGATTAGCTTATCTCTTTGGTTGGCACCATTTGGTTTGGTTCAATATATTTGTGCTTAATGATTCTTGCTAAAGACCTTAATGATGATTTTGGTAATCTATAAGAAATGAAAATGGATTATAGATGCATGTGTAGATATGTTGGCATGTGATTAGGATTTGTCTATACTAATAGATTGCCTAATTTGTGTATGAGATAGGAATATTGATTGCACCCGAAGACTAGGAAAAGACCACATTCACGTGTCCATTTGGTACTTTTGCATACCGAAGGATGTCCTTTGGACTTTGCAATGCACCCGGTACTTTTCAGTGATGCATGATAAGCATTTTTTATGATCTTTTAGAAAATTGCATCGAGGTATTTATGGATGATTTCACAGTACATGGTGATTCTTTGGATTTGTGCTTGGAAAATCTAACGCGTGTGCTAGATAGATGCTTGGAGACTAACCTTGTTCTTAATTGGGAAAAGTGTCACTTTATGGTAGAACAGGGTATAGTGCTTGGTCATGTTGTGTCAGCTAAAGGTTTAGAGGTTGATAAAGCTAAGATAGATATTGTGTCTGCTTTGCCTTACCCCGCCAGTGTGCGGGAGATTCGCTCTTTTCTTGGACATGCAGGTTTCTATCAGAGATTTATCAAAGACTTCTCCAAAATAGCTCTGCCATTATGTAAGTTGCTACAAAAAGATGTGGAATTCCAGTTCGATGAAGCGTGCAATGAGGCATTTGACATGTTGAAGAACCTATTGACTTCCACACCTGTGATTCAACCGCCAAATTGGAATCTTCCCTTCAAAATAATGTGTGATGCAAGTAATTATGCAGTCGGAGCTGTTTTGGGCCAACGAGTTGACAAAGCTGTCCATGCCATCTATTATGCCTCTAGAACATTGAATGCAACTCAGATTAACTACTCGACAACAGAAAAAGAACTTTTATCTGTTGTTTTTACTTTAGATAAATTTTGATCTTATTTACTTGGCACTAATAGAAATAATCGGAACTACCTGTACCGGACTCACCCACTGACTATCGGAGATGGGGTAAATTATGCCTACATCAAGCAATTTAATCACCTCTTTCTTGACTACCTCCATCATGGGTGGATTTAATCTTCGTTGTGCTTCTCTCGTGGGCTTTGCTCCATCATCTAAAAGAATCCTATGCATGCACATCGCGGGGCTAATACCTTTGATATCTGCTATCGTCTAACCAAACACTGTGACATGGTCCCTTAGGACTCTCAACAATTTTTCTTCCTGCACTTTGGTTAGATTACTAGCAATAATCACAGGTAAAGTTTCATTAGTCCCTAAATATGCATATTTCACGTGAGTAGGTAAGGGTTTCAATTCTAAGATTGGAGCTTGCTCCACAGATGGTAACAGTTTTTTATGAGAAATAGGCAATTGAATTGATTGAACTGCATACTTATCTGTGAATTTTGGTAAAGAGTGCAATGCAGCCACAACTTCCTTCAATTCCTGATTCTGGTCAAATTCTTCCTCTTTATCCATGTCCAAGTTGTTAGTAATGGCCATCTCCAAGCTTTCCCTGTGTTCTTGTTCAAAAGATCCATGTACTATAGAATCAATGATGTCAATGGCAAAAACATGATTAACATCACTAGGGTACCTCATTGCATCATATATATTGAACTGAATTTTCTCTCTATCAAATTCCATGGTCAAGGTCCCATTGTGCACATCAATCATTGTCCTTGCTGTTTTCAAGAATGGCTGCCCTAACAAGATATGCGAAGGATTTGGAGATCTGTCATCTTCCATATCCACAATGTAAAAATCTGCAGGAAATATTAACTGATTCACTTGCACTAAGACATCTTCAATTACCCCTTGAGGGTAAGTGTTAGTATGATCAGCAAGTTGAATGATAACACCAGTTTGTTTCAAAGGTCCTAGATTTAAAGAAACAAATACAGATAATGGCATGACATTTATTGAAGCTCCTAGGTCTAGCATGGCTTTCTCAAATCTAGTATTACCTATTCTGCATGGGATTGTAAACATTCCTGGATTTTTACATTTAGGGGGCATTTTTCTTTAAAGCACTGCTGACACATTCTCTCATACAGTGACTTTTTCATCATCTTTCAATTTTCTTTTGTTAATCCACAATTCTTTCAAAAACTTTGCGTACCTGGGCAGTTGTTTGATGGCATCCAATAGAGGAATATTTACCTCTACCTTCCTGAAGGTTTCCAAAATTTCCTTTTCGTTTACCTCCTTCTTTGAAGTCTTGTGTGTTCTAGGTGGAAATGGCAACAGTGGGGTCTTAACTGGAGTAGGTGGTGTAACAATTTTCCTTGGTGTCTCAGTCTCCTCCTTAGCTTTGTCCTCTTCAATTTTCGTAACTGCTTTGGGTACTTCCAACTCTTTTCCATTCCTTAGTGTAATCGCACTAGCATTCTCCCTTGGATTGACAACTGTTTGGGAGGGCAACTTTCCGGAACCTTGAGAATCCAACCTCCCTACTGTGGTGGCAAGTTGACCTATCTGATTTCTCAAGTCTTGAACCGAATTTTTTGTTTCCTGCTGGAACTGCTGTGTCTGACTCATGAATGCCTTGAACATATCTTCCAAAGATGTTCCAGAATTTGCAGGAGCTGCCTGTCTAGGTTGATATTGGGGTTGAGTTGGTTGAGAGCCTTGTGGGAACCCTTGTTGTCTAACCGGATACACGCTTTGCGCTGGTGGCCTATTTCCTCCATAACTAAGGTTAGGATGATCCCTCTATCCTGGATTGTAAGTATTGGAGTACGGGTCATACTTCCGCTGTGGTTGCGCCTGATAGTTCCCCATCGCATTAGCTTGCTGTGCGGTTTCATCCTCTTGCAATGTCGGACAAGAATCAGTACTGTGACAACCCATTAAACAAATCCCACACACTTTTACTGCTGGTGTATTTCCTGTAGCCATTTGTCTAACCATCACAGTTAGATCAAAAATTTGTTGTTCAAGGTTGCTCGTGGTCATCTCATTCACTCTTGCAGGTGCATTTAGCAGCCATATTTGTAATTAGAGTCCTCGCAGCCTCCGGTGTCTTATCTACTAGTGCTCCTCCACTTGCAGCATCGATCATACTCCGATCCATTGGTGATAATCCCTCATAAAAGTACTGAATCAGGTGTTGATCGTCTATTTGATGGGGAGGACAACTAGAACACAGTTTTTTAAATCTTTCGCAATACTCATATAGTGTCTCTCCGTTGAACTGTCGAATACCGCATATCTCCTTTCTGATGTTGGCAACTCTTGAAGCAGGAAAGTACTTCTCCAAGAACAGCCTTTTCATGTCATTCCATGACTGTATTGACCCTGAAGGAAGATAGTACAACCAGTCTTTCGCTAGATCTCCCAATGAGAATGGAAATGCCCTTAACTTGATTTGATCCTCAGTTATTCCATGTGGTTTTATGGTGGAACACACCACATGAAATTCCTTCAAGTGCTTATATGGATCTTCACCTGTAAGACCACGAAAAGTAGGCAGAAGATGAATTAGTCCCGATTTAAGTTCAAAAGAAGAAGTTAAAGTAGGATATTCAATGCACAAGGGTTGTTGATTAAGATTAGGAGTGGCTAATTCTTTGAGTGTTCTATTATTATTTGCCACCGCCATTTCTTCTTCTTCCTCTGAATTGGTGGATGATGTATTTGACAGTAATTCAAGTGCTATGTTGAGTCCCGGTGATGGAACTTCGTCTGACTCTGCAGTGATGCCTCGAACTTGACGAGCTTCTTTCCTTAGCCTGCATGCAGTTTTCTCAATTTCTGGATCAAAATTCAAATCACCGGATTAAGAGGCAACGGCGCCAAAATTTAGGAGCTGTCGTTTTACACTCCAAAATTAATACCTTATTAATACTCTACTAACACAAAGCAAGGATCGATCCCACAGAGAAATGAATTAGTCTTTTACTTATTCTAATGTTCCTTTTATTTCTATTAATGGGGGGTTTTGAGGTTGATTCACTAAGCCAACAAAAGTAATTAAGAGTGATCAATGAATAAAAAGCTTCGGTTCTTCAGTTTAGTATCACCTTGGCACAATTATGGAAAAGTCAAGTTTAACAATATTTATCCTTCAATGAGATTAATAACCCTAGATAACCGCAATCGCTAATTATCCGAAATTCTCCTTATGTGTAAATCAAATGTGACAATCGCCTCAAGAGACTCTAACTATCATATAACCTAGAACTATCAGTCTAGATTTAATATAACAGCAGCATGAAGAATTAGAGAATTAGGTTATTCCAAGCAACAATTACACAATCAAGAATTATTTAACTTGCCTTCTAATAATCTTAATAATATCCAAAAGCTTATCCACAACCAAATACTATTAATTACTACCTATGATCAGATATAATATCGTTTACTTAATACTATATCTTAATCTAGCAGATGATATTAATCAAATTAATTCAATTGGCCAAATTAAATCAAAAGATTAAATAACATATAATCAATTAAAAACAGATTATCAGAATAAATCTCATACAAGAAGGAATAAATAAATAAAACCTGATTAAACCATTAATTATGAAAAAGGTTCAACATCCCTTAGAACTGAAAGTAAGAGTTTAGCCTGACATGCCTTCAATCTCCTCCAATTAGGGTTACAATTGTAGTTGTCAAGATCTCTCCCTAATAATAAATTAAAAACATCTATTTATAGTCCTAAGATAATATCCTAAGTCTCTAAGAATTAAGAATCCAATCTGAAATAGAAATCCTCAAAAATTACAAAAAGTCAAAGCTGGTCAAACTTGGTCAACGCCGCCTTTCTCGCCGGGGCGAGGATTTTGTACTGGGTTTCTCGCTGGGGCGAGAAACTCCAGAGAAGTCTGGGCCGAGGCGAACTCTGAATTGGCTGGGGCGAAAATGGGCAGAGGCTTCCTCGCCGGGGCGAGAAATCCTTATACAAAGTTCTCGCCGGGGCGAGAACCTCAATTTTCCAACTTTTCAACTTTTAGCTCCGATTTTCCATCTTTCTCCACTTTTGACTCTGAATTCTACTGAAATCAATAAACAACCTAATAAGTGCATATACACAATAAAACATGAAATAAACTAAATATAAAGGAATGAAAAGAAATGAATATTATGCACTTATCAAATATACTTATATGCCATGTGTGGCCTAATTGAGAACCTATGCTTTAATTCTCTGCTTTAAATAATTCACATAGGAATGTGAGGATTATTACCTAGCTTTGATGATCTTTTCAGTTCTATTCCCTTTTGGGTAGATCTTTGATAGGAAACGTTCACACTTACCTCGGAAGAAGGGTATGAATGCTTATGAGTTCTCGGTCGACATTCCGTCGTGACCATTAGGCCAAAGAGAGATAGTTATGACGTTCGATAAAACATAGCACACCAAGTGTTCGACATAATGCTTGTGTGGGGAAATAATTATAATCTTAGCTTGCAGCACCTTAGATATCGATCGTTATCCATTTACTTGCTTTAATAATTAGAATTAATTAGATTAAATTCATATCTTCTATTTAACTGTTTAAATAAGATTAAAGCGATATAAAGTCGGTACTTGGTAAATATTAGTTATAATTCCTCGTGGGTTCGACACTCAACTTATCATTATATTACTTGTTAGACCACGTATACTTGCGCGAGTTTTTCGGTTGAAAACTTGTTGGTCGATTTCGCAACCGAAAAACTTGCGCAAGTATACGCGGTCTAACAAGTAATATAATGATAAGTTGAGTGTCGAACCCACGAGGAATTATAGCTAATATTTACCAAGTACCGACTTTATATCGCTTCAATCTTATTTAAATAGTTAAATAGAAGATATGAATTTAATCTAATTAATTCTTATTATTAAATCAAGTAAATGGATACCGATCGGTATCTAAGGTGCTACAAGCTAAGATTATAATTATTTCCCCACACAAGCATTCTGTCGAACACTTGGTGTGCTATGTTTTATTGAACGTAATAACTATCTCTCTTTGGCCTAATAGTCATGACGGAATGTCGACCGAGAACTCATAAGCATTCATACCCTTCTTCCGAGGATAATGTGAACGTTTCCTATCAAAGATCTACCCAAAAGGGAATAGAACTGAAAAGATCATCAAAGCTAGGTAATAATCCTCAAATTCCTATGCGAATTAGTCAAAGCAGAGAATTAAAGCATAGGTTCTCAATTAGGCCACACATGGCATATAAGTATATTCCTATCTCATACACAAATTAGGCAATCTATTGGTATAGACAAATCCTAATCACATGCCAACATATCTAGACATGCATCTATAATCCATTTCCATTTCTTATAGATTACCAAAATCATCACTAAGGTCTTTAGCAAGAACCATTAAGCACAAATATATTGAAGCAAACCAAATGGTGCCAACCAAAGAGATAAGCTAATCAATTCAAATAATAAAGGGTTTCATTATAACCTTAGAGCAAATATTTAGTTCGTAGCTTTTAAGCTAAACATAAGTAGCAATAAATACAACATTTATAGATTACAACATCAAAGGAAATATTAGATAAGAATAAACTCTGTCAAGCCTTCTTCAATCTCCAAGAAAACCAATCAATAATGCTTTCCAATCCATGTTGCCAAGTGCTCTTGATGCTCCAAGGAATTCCAATCATCTCCCTAATCTATGTTGTTAACTGAAGCTATTTACAAAGCTACAGAGAAAATAAACTAAGCTAAGCTATAGAGATGAGAGAAAATATGGGTTTCTAAGCTATCCCCTATGTCCTCTAAAAGGAGGCTGCAGATGAATTCAAGGATTATGCATTTGGGTCATTAGGTTAGGCATTTAACAACCCTATTTTGCCCAGAATTCGTGTTTGGCGCTGCGGCATAGGCATTTGGCCTGAAACTCGCGCTGCAGCGTCAAGCATGACCTTGGTTACTACATTTTCGCGCTGCAGCGTGGCCAATAACACTAGGAACTCGCGCTGCAGTGAGGGTCCCTGAGTCAGGATTTCCAACTTCGACGTCTGTTGGAAAAATGGCCATAACGTTTTCGTCCGAACTCGGATTAAGGCGTTTAAAGAGGCTATGGAAAGCTAAGAAGTAGCTCTACAACTGTTATAATTAGAGCTGGTCGAGATAATGGCCGGAGCAAGTCTCAAATTGAGCTCGAAGAAACTGTTGTGTAAAATGCATGCAAAATCTGATGGTAAAAAGACCATAACTCTCTCATACGAACTTCAAATGGGATGATTCCGGATGCTCTGATAAGCTAAGATAAATATCTACAACTTTTGTTCTTTGAGTTTTGAGAGATTCAGATTAGATCATGGGTGAAATTGAGAAACAAGCAGCTGGAATGCCAAAAGCAAGCCAAAACGCATCGATCCAAGGGGCCTTTATTCAATACCTACAAAACAAAGTTAAAACATATAAAATACATAAAAAAACATATAAAAGCAATAAAAAATCATATAATATAATAATAAGATAAAAACACATAAAAAAGAACATAAACTACCCAAGAACACACACTTTCATCAAGCCAAAAGTACACAATTCGTAGGTATAAAACTCACTCATCAAATACCCCCAAACTTAAATCTTTGTTTGTTTTCAAGCAAAACTACCTATAAATCAAAAGTAAATATATAACTGCGAATCACATCCAATAACTATATACTAGCATTGCGGCCTCAATTATAAGAATGACGATTTCAAAGGAGAAGCAAAGTCATAAATAAGGCTTTAATCAAACTTCTAGTTTAGACTGCTACTGATCCAAATCTCTGTGTGTGTGTGTGACTACCAACTGTTCTAACTAATTATAATTCATACGCATAGACAATTGCAAAAAAAAAAAAGAAAAATGCCAACTCTATACGCTCAAATTACATCAAGAATTCAAAATAAGATACAAATGCGAGAACAGATCACTCGGTATTAGCATGAGAACGGCTAGAACTGACTTGTGCAAAATTCGGCTACCTTAGGCTGAGTTACCCATGTAGCAAGCTTTCGATCAATGACTCCCAAGCTAGATAGCTTTTGGGCACTAGGCGTAGAACACCCCTAAGGATCTAATAACTCAAGTAACACTATCCACGTAGCCAAACTTAAGCCAAACTAGAATTTTATTCGACATATTTTAACTAATCCAACCTCAAGCATGGCTGTGCAATGTCTAATCACATTAGGCTATTCAGAGTTACCAACGTAATGAGCTTTTGATCAATGACTCCCAAGCCAGATAGCTTTAGGGCACTAGGTGTAGAACACCTCAAAGGATCTAATAACTCAAGTAACAAGGGCCACGAAATTAAACTTAGTCAACTGAGGTTTTCAACATATTCTTTCTTCTTCTTCTTTTTTTCTTTTTTTTATTCTATAAATGCTCTAACATACCGAATGTATCCGAACTTGCATAAGAATCTAAATCTTACTATCATAGACTCACTTAAGCTAAAAAGAGTTAATGCAAAAATTCCACAGAACATTACTAATAAGTCTATTAGAAGCATAAATAGTTATAACAGTTGGCATGTGCTCAATGGTTTAGACAAGATCAACAACAGTCTTAACTAACAATTTATCTAAAATCTCATTCATAAATGCTTGACCTCTTTGACAAAGCCATGACATACGCATATCACTGGTCACAATCAAAAATTTTGACTAAAAATAACCCACCAATTAGATAAATAGTTCAAGATAGGGTTAATCAAAAGTCATCTCATGGCCCAACCAGATAAATAAACCCTAATTATAATAAATGCTCAAAATAGGGTCTAAACATGGCACAAAAATATAAATATAGATATGCATCCATTCATAACTACTAAACTGTAACATGGATAGAAATAAGCAATAAACCTTCATACATACTCCATGCATATCAAAACTGATAGTCATAATCCATGACTGCAATTAATAACCAAATTTACAGCCCAAAAAAAACTAACAAAAAGTACATCCTAGTACATGAAAGCTATAATAAGCAAAAAATAAATAAGAAAAGCTGATATGGCATCCTAGTACATGAAAGCTATAATAAGCAAAAATAAATAAGAAAAGCTGATAAAAGCTGATAACCCCCAAACTTCAGATAACCAATGCCCTCAGTGGCTGAGTAGGTGGAAAAGAGAATTAATCTGAGCTATCATCGTCTGGGATCTCATCGTCGCCCTCCTCATTGCCCTCATCTGCAGTAGGTGATGGTGGTGGAAATGGCGCGAAGACGGGAGGCTCCGGGAATGGTATGTATTTTTTTTTATTAAAAAAAACAAAAACTAGTTGTTGGCGCTGCGACATGATGCTTGCTTTGTAAATTCACGTTGCAGCGTGAGGCTTCAATACGCAATAACAAAGGCTCGCTGCGGCATCACTTGAAGGCAAAAAGGGCGACGCTGCAACATAACTCTCCAGTGTGCTATGTTTGGTTGCCGCTGCAGCGTGAATTTGTGCCGCTGCAGCGTGGAGTCTTGGCATGGGAGGGTTCGGTGTTGGTGCTGTGGTCCCAAGCTTGCCTTGTAAACTCACGCTGCAGCGTGAGTGCTGGCTCAGCTTTATTTATGCAAGTTTCCTGCAGGCAACCCAAATCAACACTTAGCCTATAAAACCATTAACCAAAAATAAACTATAACTAAAAACTAAACGCTTACAAACACAAAATAAGAAATCACAAGTTAGAGACTTCTATCCGTGGAACTTAGAAGGTACATGAACAAGAATGTCAAAACCCCACTTCTAAAAGATCCCATGCCATTGACAGAAGTTCTTACCAAAATATTTATATAACCACTAGGATTTAATAAATCATGGTTACTCAAAAAGGCTACTGAGACTAATATGAACTAATGGTACCAAAATCTTTTAGAAATAGGCTACACTACTTACTAACATGTTTAATAACGGAAAGATGATATAAATATCATATGCACATATTACTATCCTGAAACGAACAAAAGCATGACAATAACCATATATATTACTAAACTGCTAAAAATTAGATGAAAACAAAATTATGAAGATGATAGAATTATAAAAGTGATACTGAGATGGGATAGCCTCCCCATCGAGCGCTTGTTTTAAAGTCGACGACCCGACTCTACGCAGTTACTTTCAGTCTGGCTCATATGCAAAGATGACCATATCATGCCGCCTATTGGTCTTTTCCTTGATGTTCATGGCCGACATAGATGATTTGCCACCCCCAAACTTTGCTTCATCCATTGGCACGAAGAACTTTTCGTTGTTTGAGTTATCCACTAATTCTCCATTCTCATCAAAATGAAATCGTTCTCCATGCACTAGGGGGCCCTCTGGAATTTCAACAACCTTGAGCGCGGTTTCCAACTTTTCATCAATCTTGAATTTATAACCCCTCATGATTGTCTCATCTCCTAACTCAGAATCCTCAAATTTGTTAAAGCAAAGTTCGACATATCCCTTTACAGCTTTGTGAGACTCATTGCCTTTTCCTTGTGTATCCACCGTGCAATGCTCATCACTTCCCTCGTTGTGATCAATAACGACAGGTAGATTACTTTGTGGTAGATTCATAATCGAATTGATGAGTTGCCCCATTCGACTCTCGAGATTTTGCAATGAGGCGTCTTGGTTTGCTTTTCGAACCTCATTTCTCTCCATAAAGTTGGTAATGAGCTCTTTAAGCCTTCTCCCTTCTTCTCGTTCAGAGTTCATGGAAAGGCTCAGGTCCAACTGAGATGTCACCTCATATTGTGGCGGACACTAATATTCGGATTCTGCCTGATAGGAAAGATTTAGATCACAATACTGCTCTTGACTGTAGTCCCATGAGTTTGGATAACCCTGACAGTCTGGATGATAGTAAGTCAGTTCATTGTCAGTTAGTTCCTGACAGTAGGCGTTCTGAGTGGACTGACACTCATGGTTGTCAGAAAACCTCAAGAGGTTTGCAATTTGATCTTGCAAATGCTCAAGTCTTTCTTCCAATCCTAGTTGTGTCGTCCTCTCAAAAGATCATTGATAAAAAATTTCGTCCATCCTGAGAGAACTTAAAAACAAAACAAAGCAAAAAGAGATTAAATACAGATATACAAGTTCAAATTAAGACTAAATTGATTGAAATCAATATTGGACAATATTAGAATAAATAATTCCCCGGCAACGTCGCCAAAAACTTATTGGTCTATTTCGCAACCGAAAAACTCGCGCAAGTATACGCGATCTAACATGTAATATAATGATAAGTTGAGTGTCGAACCCACGAGGAATTATAGCTAATATTTACCAAGTACCGACTTTATATCGCTTCAATCTTATTTAAACAGTTAAATAGAAGATATGAATTTAATCTAATTAATTCTAATTATTAAAGCAAGTAAATGGATAACGATCGGTATATAAGGTGCTGGAAGCTAAGATTATAATTATTTCCCCTCACAAGCATTCTGTCGAACACTTGGTGTGCTATGTTTTATCGAACGTCATAACTATCTCTCTTTGGCCTAATGGTCATGACGGAATGTCGACCAAGAACTCATAAGCATTCATACCCTTCTTCCGAGGTAAGTGTGAGCGTTTCCTATCAAAGATCTACCCAAAAGGGAATAGAACTGAATAGATCATCAAAGCTAGGTAATAATCCTCAAATTCCTATGCGAATTATTCAAAGCAGAGAATTAAAGCATAGGTTCTCAATTAGGCCACACATGGCATATAAGTATATTCCTATCTCATACACAAATTAGGCAATCTATTGGTATAGACAAATCCTAATCACATGCCAACATATCTAGACATGCATCTATAATCCATTTCCATTTCTTATAGATTACCAAAATCATCACTAAGGTCTTTAGCAAGAACCATTAAGCACAAATATATTGAACCAAACCAAATGGTGCCAACCAAAGAGATAAGCTAATCAATTCAAATAACAAAGGGTTTCATTATAACCTTAGAGCAAATATTTAGTTCGTAGCTTTTAAGCTAAACATAAGTAGCAATAAATACAACATTTATAGATTACAACATCAAAGGAAATATTAGAGAAGAATAAACTCTGTCAAGCCTTCTTCAATCTCCAAGAAAACCAATCAATAATGCTTTCCAATCCGTGCTGCCAAGTGCTATTGATGCTCCAAGGAATTCCAATCCTCTCCCTAATCTATGTTGTTAACTGAAGCTATTTACAAAGCTACAGAGAAAATAAACTAAGCTAAGCTATAGAGATGAGAGAAAATATGGGTTTCTAAGCTATCCCCTATGTCCTCTAAAAGGAGGCTGCAGATGAATTCAAGGATTATGTATTTGGGTCATTAGGTTAGGCATTTAACAACCCTATTTTGCCCAGAATTCTTGCTTGGCGCTGCGACATGGGCATTTGGCCTGAAACTCGCGCTGCAGCGTCAAGCATGACCTTGGCTACTACATTTTCACGCTGCAGCGTGGCCAATAACACTAGGAACTTGCGCTGCAGCGAGGGTCCCTGAGTCAGGATTTCCAGCTTCGACGTCTGTTGGAAAAATGGCCATAACTTTTCGTCCGAACTCGGATTAAGGCGTTTAAAGAGGCTATGGAAAGCTAAGAAGTGTCTCTACAACTTTTATAACTGGAGCGCATCGAGATAATGGCCGGAGCAAGTCTCAAATTGAGCTCGAAGAAACTGCTGTGTAAAATGCATGCAAAATCCGATGGTAAAAAGACCATAACTCTCTCGTACGAACTTTAAATTGGATGATTTCGGATGCTCTGGAAAGCTAAGACAAATATCTACAACGTTCATTCTTTGTGGTTTGAGAGATTCGGATTGGATCATGGGTGAAATTGAGAAACAAGCAGCTGGAATGCCAAAATCAAGCCAAAACGCATCGATCCAAGGGGCCTTTATTCAATACCTACAAAACAAAGTTAAAACATATAAAATACATACAAAAACATATAAAAGTAATACAAAACCATATAATATAACAATAAGATAAATACACATAAAAAGGAACATAAACTACCCAAGAACACACACTTTCATCAAGCCAAAAGTACTCAATTCGTAGGTATAAAACTCACTCATCAAGGGCGCAGCTGCGCTATCTTTGACTTGGTACGGTGTGCAGCTGCGCTATTACTTGGTTCTGGGTTTTTGGACTGTTAAAGGGTGCATCTGCGCTGGGTTTGACTTAGAGATTGGCACAGCTGCGCTTGTATCCAGATAGCTTAAACATTCCTGCTTGATTTGACTTTGCACATTGTCACCAACTTGATTATACCTGAAAGAAATCAAAAATGAACTATAATAACTATTTAATTTTATCAATTATTCACTAATAAAATCTTCGAACGCTATCAAAAATGAACTAAATCATCAAAGTGTCAAGAATTGAACATAGGGGGAGAAAAATTTAAACATTGAACAAGAATTAAACAAGGGGGAGAAGAGAGTGAATAGGGTGCCTCCCATCAAGCGATTGGTTTATAGTCGTCTAGCTCGACTACCTCTTGAGTCATCATGGATTGGCAAGGACAATTGAGGACTTTTGGCGATCGTACTCGCCTCCCCAATAATGCTTCAATCGCTGTCCGTTAACCGTGAATGGCTGCTCATGATCCTTGCCCACTATTTCAACAGCGCCATGAGGGTATACAGTCTTTACCATGAAAGGGCCTAACCATCAGGACTTGAGTTTACCTAGGAACAGTCTAAGTTTGGAGTTGAATAAAAGGATTGCTTGGCGTGGTTCAAACTTCCTTTCGCTAATCTTCTGGTCATGCCACCTTTTTACTTTTTCCTTGTACAATTTTGAATTCTTATACGCCTGTAGATGAAATTCATCAAGTTCATTAAGCTGTAGAAGCCTCTTTTCACCTGCTGCGGAGAGGTCAAAATTTAACTTCCTGATGGCCCAGTATGCCTTATGCTCCAACTCCACAGGAAGGTGACAAGCCTTGCCATATACCAATTGATAGGGTGACATGCTGATGGGTGTTTTGTAAGCGGTCCTATATGCCCACAGTGCATCATCAAGCTTTAACGCCCAGTCTTTTCTAGTGGGATTGACAATCTTTTCCAGAATTCGCTTAACTTATCTATTAGACACTTCGGCTTTGCCATTCGTCTGAGGGTGATATGTTGTAGCAATCCTGTGATTCACCCATACTTAGCCAAGAGAGCTGTGAAATACCTATTACAGAAGTGGCTTCCCTCATCATTGATTATTGCTCTCGGAGTGTCGAATCTGGTAAAAATGTTTTTCTGAAGGAATTTTAGCACTACTTTGGCATCATTGGTTAGCAAAGCACTGGCTTCCACCCACTTTGACACATAGTCAACCGCCAAGAGAATGTAGAGGTTGCTGCAGGACGATGGAAATGGCCCCATAAAGTCTGTTCCCCATACATCAAAGACTTCCACTTCCAAAATTATATTTAGTGGCATCTCATGGCGATTGGAATTATTGCCCACTCTTTGGCATCTATCACAATTTTTGACAAACTGATGGGCATCTCTGAATATTATAGGCCAATAGAACCCTACTTGAAGCACTTTAGCTACAGTCCTCTCAGTCCCATAGTAACCTCCATATAGCGAAGAATGGCATGTATGCAAAATACTAGCTGTTTCACTATATGGGATGCATCTATGAATCATCATGTCTGCACATTGTTTGAATAGATAAGGCTCATCCCACATGTATCTCCTCACTTCATGCAAAAACTTCTTCTTTTGTTGATGAGTTAAGTCTAGTGGGAGTACATTGCTAACTAGATAATTGACGAAGTTAGCAAACCATGGAATTTCTGAAGTCACCGTGAACAGCTATTCATCGGGGAAGTACTCAGTGATCTCTGCCTTGTCCCTCTTATCTTGCCCTGGACTCGCTAATCTAGAAAGATGGTCAGCTACTTGATTTTCTGTACCCTTCTTATCCCGAATTTCCAAATCGACCTCTTGGAGAAGAAAAATCCATCTGATTAATCTAGGCTTTGCATCTTTTTTTTATATCAGATACCTAATCCATGTAAACCACTGCTCTTGTCCCAATGAGATCCAACTGCTAAAAGCGTATACAACTGCTAATAGCTCATTCTCAGTGGTAGTGTAATTTAACTGAGCATCTGATAAGGTCTTGCTAGCATAATAGATGACATGAAAAATCTTTTCCTTGCGCTGACCCAACACAGCCCCAACTGCGTAGTCACTAGCATCGCACATCAACTTGAATGGTAAAGACCAATCAGGTGCCATAATTACTGGTGTTGATGTTAGCTTCTTCTTTAGTAGGTCAAAAGCTGCCAAGCAATCCTCATCAAACCTGAAAGGGACATCCTTCTCTAATAAACTGCACAAAGGTTTTGTAATCTTGGAGAAATCCTTAATGAATATTCGATAAAATCTCGCATGTCCCAAAAAACTACGAACCCCCTTTACTGATGTAGGCGGTGGTAAATTCTCAATGGTCTCTAATTTGGCTTTATTGACTTCCAATCCCTTTGCTGAAACTTTATGCCCTAGTATAATTCCCTCCTGGACCATGAAATGACACTTTTCCTAGTTTAGTACAAGGTTAGTTTCCACACAGCGTCGTAGCACCATGATCAAATTATCAAGACAACTATCAAAAGAATCTTCGAACACAGAGAAGTCATCCATGAAAACTGTAACATTTCTCTCAACTATGTCTGAAAAAATCGCCATCATGCACCTTTGAAACGTAGCAGGAGCATTACAAAGACCAAAGGACATCCGTCTAAAAGCGAAGGTACCGTAGGGACAAGTAAATGTCGTCTTCTCTTGGTCCTATGGAGCGATGATAATTTGGTTATACCCTGAGTATCCATCTAACATGCAGTAATACTCGTGTCCCGCAAGTCTGACCAATATTTAGTCAATGAATGGTAGCGGAAAATAATCCTTTCTGGTTGCTTTATTTAGCTTCTTGTAGTCCATACACACTATCCAACCTATCACTGTCCGTGTCGGTATCAATTCGTTGTGCTCATTTTTCACCACTGTCATCCCCCCTTTCTTGGGCACGCATTGCACAGGGCTCACCCATGAACTGTCTGAGATAGGGTATATGATCCTAGCATCTAGCCATTTCAGTATCTCTTTCTTGACCACCTCTTTCATGATAGGGTTGAGCCTTCTTTGTTGTTCCACGGTGGGTTTGCTATCATCTTCCATTAAAATTTTGTGCATGCAGAATAAAGGACTAATTCCTTTGATGTCGGCAATTGTCCATCCAATAGCATTCTTGAACACTCTTAGGACTCTTATGAGCTTATTTTCCTGAAATGTGGTTAGTGCAGATGCAATAATAACAGGTAAAGTATTTGATTCACCCAAGTATGCATACTTGAGATGAGAAAGTAATGGCTTGACTTCAAGTTTAGGAGGTACCTCTAGGGATGACCTCAAACGATCCGAGGACTTATCTAAATTTTCTAATGGCTCAAACGGTACCTTGAACTTGTTGATCCTCGGTGATGCATCTAACAACTGGAGATATTCAATCAATTTTGGCTCATCCATGTCGATGTCTCCCATTAGTGTAGTCTCCAACAGATCCTTATTCATAACCCTCAGAAACTCATCATCCACAGACTTTTCTACTGCATCCACTCGGAAACACTCTTCTTCATCATAGGGGAATTTCATAGCCTTGAATACATTAAATGTAACTTCTCCCGCATAGTCAATTCTCCCTTTTGAACATCTATAAGAGTCCTCCCAATGGCTAGAAATGGTCTCCCAAGTATAATAGGGATGTCCTTGTCCTTTTCGTAGTCTAAGATGATGAAATCGGCTGGGAAAATGAACTTATATACCTTCACAAGAATGTCCTCCACAATCCCTCTCAGATAAGTAATAGACCGATCTGCAAGCTGAAGAGATATGTTTGTTGGTTTTGTTGCAGGAAGTCCCAACTGAGTGTATACCGATAAAGGCATGAGATTGATACTTGCACCCAAATCACATAAGCACTTGTTGAATGACAAGCTACCTATAGTGCACGGTATGGTAAAACTGCCCGGATCCTTCAATTTAGGAGGTAACTTTCTTTACAATACCGCACTGCACTCTTCAGTCAAAGCTATTGTCTCAAAATCTTCTAACTTCTTTTTTCTTGACAGAATTCCCTTCATAAATTTGGCATAGCTTGGCATCTGCTCTAAAGCCTCTGCAAATGGTATGTTAATTTCTAGCTTCTTGAATACCTCGAGGAATTTGGAGAATTGTTTGTCTAATTTTTCCTTTTGAAGTCTTTGCGGATAAGGAACTGGTGGATATACTCGTGGTGTAGGAGCAAGATGGGTTTTCTTAGTGGTTTCTCTCTATTCTGGCTCAGGTTCTAAATTGCCTTCCTTTTCCTTAGAAATTTCTGCAGATTCCACTTTTGGGGAAGGGCGCAGTTGTGCTGTCTCCCTTTGTATTTCAGGCGCAGCTGCGCCTACTGGCAGAGTTTGTTTTCCACTTCTGAGGGTAACAGCTTGGCATTGCTCTTTCCCTTCTCTCCTTAGGTTAGCTTCTGTGTTACTGGGAAGAGATCCTTGTGGTATATTTGTCAACATGCTAGCCATTTAGCCCACTTGATTTTCTAAATTTTTGATGGCCGCTGCTTGGCTTTTTAGCATCATATCATTGTTAGCCATGTATTTTGCCAAAATCTCTTCTAAGTCTGGCTTCGTTTCCGGTTATAAAGTTTGTGCTGCATGTTGTTGTTGATTCTAGAACCCCGAGGGATAATGCAGTCTTGGAGCTTGTTGATGGTTTTGGTTGTTGCTCCATGAAAAATTAGGATTGTTCTTATTTCCTGGGTTATAACTATTCTGATATGGATTTGGTAGGCGCTGATAGCTACCCACAAACTGCACTGCTTCAGGGTTTATGGCACATTGCTCAGTTGGATGTGCTCCTGCACATAGCTCACACACAACAGATACTTGTTGAATATTTGCTCCTGCAATGGCATCAATCTTCTTCGACATTGCTGACAACTGAGTTGCTAACGTTATGACTGCATCAACCTCTAATACTCCGGCTACTTTCTGCTGATTCATCTTGGAAGTTGGCCACTGGTAGTTATTAGTAGCCATAGTTTCTAGTAGATCATATGCCTCTTCATAATTCTTCGCCATAAATGCCCCTCCAGAAGCTGCATCAATGCTAGTCCGCATGTGGCTACCTAACCCATTGTAAAATGTATTTAATTGCATCCATTGGGGTAAACCATGATGTGGGCATTTCCTCAATAACTCTTTATACCTCTCCCATGCCTCATACAATGATTCCCCATGTTATTGCTCGAATGTAGAGATGTCATTCCTCAACTTAGCAGTCTTAGCTGGTGGGAAGAATTTTGCCAAAAACTTTTGTGCCAAGTTTTGCCAAGTAGTAATGGACCCCGGTGGTAATGAGTGAAGCCAACTTTTTGCTTTATCCCTCAATGTAAATGGAAATAGTCTAAGTCTCACCGCATCATCCGAAACCCCATTAAACTTGAATGTATCACAAATCTCTATGAAGCTCATCAAGTGCTCATTCGGGTCATCATTAGCCATACCCCCTAACTGGACCGAATTCTGAATCATTTGAATGGTCCCCGGTTTGATTTCAAAAGAATTAGCTGCTATGGCTGGCCTCGTGATACTTGATTGCAGTTCATTAATTCTTGGTGTAACATGATCTCGCAATACTTTTTGCTCCTCTGCCGCCACTGTCTCTTGTTGTTCTAGATTCTCTCGAGTTTCCTTAACTGACTTTCTCAACCGTTGCAACATTTTCTCAATGTCATCCTTGTAAGGTGCTAACTCTGGTTTTTGTGATCGAGTTTGCATACAATACTCAAGAGTACCTGAAACAAAAAATAAACAAAAAAAATTAAGATAAGAAAGATTGTTTAACTAAGACCAATCTAATTTAAACTGATAATGAAAGTAATAAAAACAATTTATCTTCCTCGGCAGCGGCGCCAAAAACTTGTTGAGATATTTGTATTTATAACAAATTAATTTATACACGCAAGTGCACATGGTCCACAAGTAATATAGTGAAAGTAAAGTATCGTTCCCATAGAGAATATAATTATAGTTTAATCTAACAAGCACCAGTTTTATAACTATTTCGGTCTCTTTAAACAGATGAGTACTATTGTGAAGTAACTGAAATCACTAAAAATAAAAAGACAGATTAAACTAATACCAAGCGATTAAATCAGATAAAAGGATTTGAGATTATAATTTCACTTATTGCTACACCTAGATTGCTTCACTTCCTGTTAATTCCACTTGTTACTTCAGATTGTTAGTCAAGAACACGAATAAAAAATATGACCATCTTTCAATGTATCATATGTAGGGTTTTGGACACATAAACGTAGCGGAATTTAAAAATTTTAAAACAATTTTTCGAAACCCTAAAACAAGATCCATGCGAAAACAAATTAATTCAGAGGTTTAGATTTGCTTTACCGATTATCCGAGCTTGAATGCAATGATGAAATTCTGGAACGGCTTTGAATCTCCAATGCAATCCAACGGAACTGCGTCTCTACGGTATCCACACGAACGTCCCACAAATCGTCACACGATCTGCAGCAAAAAGAACTCCGGTACTAGCCGCCAAGATCTGAATTTTCTCAAGTGTTGCTCTCAACTCTCTTTTCTAAAACGGCTAGGGTTTTTCTTTTTGGTTTCACGTAAACAAGACTGCTGATATATCTGATATATATATATATATAGAGTCCAAAAAGTAATTAATCAAAACCCTAATCTTATTAGAAAAGTAAAATCCGAATTTATATATATTATATTTTAATTAAGTCTTACTTAATTAATATACATATATATACAAATTATCTTGTTAATTTAAATTCGTAATTTAAATACTATCAATCATATTGATATATTTAAATCCTTACAATTTAAATTAATTCTCTTTTAATTACGTTCTAAGTGTGTGACCCTATAGGTTATTATTATATTGGCAATAATTTTAAAATTATATTATAAAATTATAAACAGTGAGTGGCATCTAGTAATGCATCACTGCTACCCAAATAATAATAAGATCGATGATTCGATGCAACCTTTTCGTGACCAATGTTTCAATGTAATTTAATCCTTTTAACCTTGACATCCTATATTAAACTCGAGCCATGGAATGTGTCATACTCTTCATAATTTAATCTGAGTTTTCTTGATCAATGAGTAGACTATATGAAACAAATCACTATTTGAGCATGGCCATGCATTTCATAGTCCTACTCAATCAAGAGGCCTATGGATATCACCCCTAATATATAGGAGGGTTAAATTCCATCTAGATCACTCATATTCCTCACACGATTCATGACGTACCCAATAATCACCTTTATTGTCCACCCTATTAAAGGTGACCTTTAATGATATCAAAGTACATAAATTCTCGTATAGTAATATAGTGATTTCAGGTCGGAGGACCATTACATCATTGTCACTATGAGAATTGCTTATGACACTTTGCATAATGCTCCACGTAGAATTCTTATGATGGGTCTGTCCAGTACATTGTTCTCTAACATGTACCTATGCATTGACTTATGAAAGTCCAATAATAATCTAGAAGGGGGGGGGGTTGAATAGATTATTACTAATTAAAAATTATCTTTGACCTTTTTGATTTTTTTAGTTAATTAATTCGCAATGATAGAAATTAATATGCAAGACAATAAAAATTCAATCACACAGTGCACAGAGATTTGTCTGGTTCACAACATACATCCCGGGTATGTTGCTACGTCCAGTCTCAAGCTCCTCTCCAGGACTTGAGATCCTATTACTCTCAGTAATAAATACTCCTTCAACAGGCGGAGAAGCCTTTACAAAGTTTTAAAGACAAACTTACAACTATCCACAACTAACTATCTCGGACAGCAAGCTCCCAGCTCCTTCCTCAAGCTTAGTTGTATCTTTCCTTTGAGTTCAGTTCTATTTTATGATCTGATCTTGAAAGAACAGTCTCTTCTTTTCCTCACAAGTTCACTAGAGACCCAACTCCCAGCTGACCTCTCTAAGACTCTGATTTTGGTCAAGGAATTACTCTTCTTTCTCACAGATACATAAAATAGACTAACTCTACCCTTTTTCTTTTTACAAAAGTTGAGAAAGAGATATGCTTCTAGAATAAGCAGATATAATTCAGTACAGGTATAAAAACTTTTATATTTGATGCTTCTTAAATAAGCAGATACAAATTAAAGATCAGATATATATATAAAAGTTCAACGACTTTTATAATTATATGAATGTGCTTCTGTGTAAGCAAATATTAATTTGTGCGCAGTTATAAAAGTTTCTTCTGACTAAGCAAGTATATAATTTAGTGCAGATATATAAAGAGATTATTTTTCCTTTATAAATAAAGAATGTGTTTCTATGTTAAACAAATATAACTTTTGTTTCAGATATAAAAGTTTAAATAACTTTTATATTTATGCAACAAGTATTTAAGAATAAATGATTTTATGTGCAAAATACTTGTGATGACAGATATCAAATATTGTAGATTTATCAATTAAATAATACTTGATATAACAAATAAATTTGTTTAACTCGAAAATATATATAACAATATATTTTATCTATTATGTGAATATTAAATAAGGCCACTTAGAACTTTAAACACCGTTCGAATGGTTATTCTTGTTTAAGGAATACCTTCAAATAGCGGTATCTAAAACTGACCGAATTTAAAGTTTCACAATTGATATTTATATAAATATTTTCGATAGATCACTTATGATTTTAAATACCGGTCGGAGATATTTCCGAATTGTTTCAGTATTTAATTAATGATCTACTTTACGATATTTATATAAATAAATTATATCAATAAGCGATCACTTAGAACTTTAAGCACCGTTTGAATGATATTCTTATTTAAGGAATACCCTCAAATAGCGGTATCTACAATTGATCTCTTAATTGATAAGAATAGATGAAATATAGATATATACAAATAAGTATAACAATTTATATTTGTATATCTATAAATATAAACAGATATGAGATAATATAAATAAATCAATTTAATAACTTATCTCAAAAAATACTTTGACCAATTTTTCTCTTCAAAAATCAGAACTTGTAGAAGAGAATAGAAAGCTTTTTAGAGAGAGCGAATGTAGGCAAGGAGAGTATAAGCTTTTCTTAATCTTGGAAATTGGCGAATTGAAACCGAAAGGAAGCTTTCCTATTTATAGGAATTTAGAGCCGATGGCATTCTTGTAATTTTGAAAGTTCAGTTGAAATAAACGACTCAGATTACTATGAACTTAAAAAAATAAGGCTCGGATGAATTTGAATAAAAAAGTCCACACGGATTTCCCATTTACTGCCCATCAGATTCTAATAAGTTAGCTTTACTTAAATAAAGCATTTAATGCTAGCACATGCCCAAATGATTTAAACTTCCAGCACATGTATACATGATTCACATATATTCATATATATAGTACACATATATACATAACATATATATGGTACACATATATATATGCATATGCACGGACATACATACATAATTTAAATATCATTCTTTTTACTCCTTTTTGTAGATATAATCTCAAAATAATTTTTGATAAATTTAGTTAATAAAAATAATTTTGAGAATAAATAGGAAATCTCCTTGCCTTAGAAAATGTTGCTTTTTGAATTAATCTTTCTAACACTTGATATTAATTTATCAAGGCCAGGAAAAATATTAATTCAATTTTAGGATGAAAAATATTTTTGGTCAAAATAGATAAGATAGTTAAAAACAATTTATATAAATAAATCCTAAGGAGAGGATTCTACCCTTTAATTAATCTTTTCCTAATTATTGTTATCATCAAAAAATCCAATAAAAGTTGGAGACCTATCAATCTCCCCCTTTTTGATGATGACAATAACTAAAAATATTTCCCATTAAGGCTCCCCCTTAGTTTATGCATATTTTTCAAAAAAAATTTGAATAATAAAAAAATTACTGATAGTATGTTGCAGTTGATATAGCAGTTGTATAACCATGTTCATAGCAGTATATCAACAGTAAATATCAGTCAGTTATATCCATCACATGACAGTATAGCAGTATATGCAATTACTAACAATGTCCTGTAATATTTTTCTTCTCCCCCTTTGTCATTATAAAAATAGGGGAAAAGACTTTCTAAAAAAAATTTAAAACAACAACCTGCAGAAAAGTTAGTATCATATGCTATATAAGGTACCAATCTGCAAAAAAGGTGAGTAGAAAGTCTATAAAGTGACTGGCAGAAACTAAAGCAAGCATACCTACATACTTAGTTAGCATATCATTAGTTACAGTCATCCCAAATAGTTAGTTAATAATATATATATATATGTAATACATGCCCAAATAGTTAGTCAGAACTCTCCCAAGTTAAGAGGAGAAAACTTCATTTTGAGAGGAGAAAGAGAAGTATCTGGAGGAGATGTTGCCATTGGCCCAACATGAGCAGAGCTTGTACTTGAGGCAAAGTGGTATGGGGGAACAGACAACTTGTGGTTTTCCAGCAAGAAATGTATCATTTCTTTAAGGTGAAGAACTGTTTGTTGCATTTCATCAAATTTAACTATCATGTCTCCGTTATTTTGTAACATGAGTTGATTCATGTTACTTAGTGTTTCTAATTGAGAAATCATATTGAGGTGAGTTTCAATATGATCATGATTGGATTCTTTGAAAACAACTAAAGGTCTGGGAGGAAGCTTTAAATGAGAGACAATATTACTATTTGGAATCAATTGAGATTTGTGGGGAAAAAGATCAATACCAAGAAATTTGAAGATACGAGTCAGAAGGAGACCATAGCCCATACAATTATAATGAAAACAGTGTTCAAAGGATGTCAAGATGAAGTAAGCCAAGTTGTATGGCATAAATTCATGTAAAACACATCTCATGAGTTCTAAGTCAAAAGGAGATAAACTTCTATCATCCCTAACTAGCATGAAATTCTTTCTCATGATTTTTCCCATAAATTGAGATTGAGCAGTTAAAAATTCCATACCAATATTAACTGGGTAATCAAAAGCTAATGCAGGAACAATTTGTTCAGTTACAGTTGCTAAATTTTGCTTGAATGTCATGCATGCAGTCATGGAAAAACCTATTGGACAGGCATATTCATTTAGTCTAGGTAGTTCTAACATTGACTGTCTCAAATTTAAGGCATGAACAAGCAGTTGTTCATCAATTGTAAATTCTATGCCTTGAATGCATGTGGTGATACTAACTAACACACCAGAGTTGTCTCTATGAAAGGTCATATGAGAGTAAAACTCAGCTATGAGGCCAGGATAGATATTTCTATTATTAAAAACCACCAAGGACTCCCATCCTATGCTTATCAGTTTTTCCAAAAGATTGGAAAAACTGTTAAAGGTTATTCCCAAACCAGGAGAGAGATTATGTCTCATATGCACGTATTTAGACTGTGCTTGTGGAGTGATTAAGTGTGGAATGCATGTATCAGGATGGACCTCAGAGTACAATGCAGATTTTTTCTTTTTACGTTTAGAAGATGAAGTGTTTTCCATTTAAAAAAAACTGAAATGGAGAATATGCAGAGTAAAAGTAAGACTCAGATGAAAGTGTAGATCACGACTAAGAAGACAAGATAGATGAAGAGAGTAAGACTCAGAGATAAGTGAGGTGGTTTTCTGCAGTTTTAATTTATACAGGTAATATGTAGTCACGTAAGGCAATCTAACATTTAATGCATAGATATGAAGAATAGATGAGTCATATAAAAGTGAGTAGATAGTCAGTAAATGTAAGAAGAGATTTACAAGAAAGAGACCCATACTTCAGACTGTTGAACAAGTTTTCAAGAGATTAGACAATCCAGAAAACAGTGTTTTTAGATATAACATACTATTTGGAGTATTAAATGAGACTAACTTAATTAGTTGTATAAAAGAGATATCAGTTGCAACACAACCATTTGCCAAACATTCTAAAACACACTATCTTCAGTTTTCTAAATAGAGGAGAAGAATGTTGACAGAGTTTAAAAATCAATCAAGAAAAGCCACAGTTGACAACAATTTTTGATCACAATAAAAGTCAATAGCTAGCCATTTAAGTCGATATCTGAGAAAAAAATAAGCTCATTCAGAAGAGTCATCAAATACCAGGGATTCTAGAATCTTAGTCCCCATCAGAGTAATAAAAGAATAATCACACTTGAATCAATTTTCCCAACATAGCAGGTTGGACCCAAAAAAAATTAGAGACGATAAAGGTGAACACATAAGCAACACGAATAAATAGTCATATAAGGGTTACCTGAGTATGTCTTAAAAGTAATTTTTGCGAAGCTGATTAATTGTAAACTCCTCTTTTATTGTACATTCTTCCATGAGCTTATCGGACATATATCCATACATATTCAATGAGTATATATTTAAATAAATGTATACATATTTTTTTTTTGTGAATATATGAATAATATATTTTAAGTATATAAATATATATATATATATGTAAGAATAATATATTTTTATAGATATATGTATACATGTACTGAAGAGGTATACCTTTATAAATATATATATGTATATATATGGAGAGAGAGGCATGCAGAAGAATTTAGATGAAAGAGAAATTTAGTCATCACAGGTTCGTGAAAATCATTTTCGGAAGGCTTAAAATTTTATTTTATTTTTTTTAAAGTTTAAACCAATGTAGATCTAGATAGAAAGTCCATAATGAAACACAAAACATTTATGGATCTATAGTCTGGATAGAGATCCTTAAACACTAATGTTTGAAAAATATTTTATGAATCAAATATCTAGACGGATGGTGAATCTGTGAATCATAAAGAAGCAGATCTGTTATTTTTTTAAAAAAAATAGAAGTCATTTTTGTTGAAACTAATTTGTAAAATTATGATCTTGAAAGTGTAGAATCGAGTAATCGGAGCATTTTTGTCTAAAACGAACTGGAACTCTAGATTTTTGACTGAGATAGAGTTAGAGTTTGAGAGGATTTTGAAAGAGAGATGAACTGAAGATTGAGGAGAGAGAAAACAAAAAATGAAGTAAAATAAAATTTAGGTATTTATAATTAGGCTTACCTTGTTGATCCATCGGTTGAGGATTAATTTGAAAAATGATCAACGGTGGATTGTTTTAATCCACGTGCTTGTGATTGGTCCAGATAATGGTGTAAGAATCGAAGCTGTCCACCCTTTAATTTGTTCCGATTCAATCCATCGGTTCAGATTTAGTTTGATATATATATATATACTGAAAAATAGTTTTTAACTAATTTAAGTATAAAAAATAAATATTTATAAATATAAAATAAATAAATAAAAATAATTTGATAAATAATATATTTATAAATAATATATATATTTTTAAAGAGAATATTTTATAATATATATATATTAAGAAAATATTTTATAAATATACATATAAATATAACTCAAAAGAAATTCAATTTATTTATTTATTTTTTTTATTTTTTTTTAAATGAAATGTGTGTATCCTGCTATTGAATATAGTAGAAAACAAAATTTTAAAACAATTAGCCACTTACTATTCTTTCTTAACTTTTCCAGCACATGGATTTGAATGAGACAGGGATTTGTCCCAATATGTTTGTCTCACCATACTGATCATTCAATGGTTGAGAGAGAATCTTGAATTTGATCAATGGTCGTGATGGAACTAGTGTTTTAAAACAAACACAGTTTCTTTGATCAAATGGTCAAGTACTTTAATCCGTGTGCTCGCTTGTGATTGGCTCAAATTGGATGGCTCAGATTTGCACTATGTTTTATGCGAATTAACCAAGAAATAATCTGACAAATCTTTGCTCATGAAAAGAAATGTTAGTAGCATTTTTCTAGCTTATGGGTCCACTTAAGACAAAAGGTTTTGTCTCAATTAATTCTTTTCAGTACATGGGCATGCATATGTCCATGCATGAATTCCCAACACATGCAGGCAAAAAAAATCAAGCTTTACATGGGTAAGTACATATCCAGCACACACACCTTTACATGCAAAACACGGTATACAAGGAATATAATTTTTATTATTTGATATAGGTTAAGTATAATAACATTTACAAAGAAAATATTATATATATATATATATATATAATTATATAGATAAATATTATTATTAAGTTTTTTTTTTTTATAAAACATACATGTAAATTTAATTATACTAATATAGTTTTTTTTAAAAAAATTAATCAATAATGAATAAAACACATTTAAACGCATATATAATTATAATGAAATATCTAGCATTCCTAAATCCATACGTAATTTACAAAATCTTTCTGAACTTAAGGGTTTAGTAAATATATCAGCAATATTTAAATCTGTATCAATATGCTCTAATTTAATAATACCACTATTTACATGATCACGTAAAAAATGATGTCGAACATCTATATGTTTTGATCTAGCATGCAACACAGTATTTTTGCTTAGATTAATAGCACTTGTATTATCACATAATATTGACACACAGTTAAATTTTATATTATAATCAGCAAGGGTCTGTTTCATCCACAGTATCTGTGCACAACAACGTGCAGCAGCTATATACTCTGCTTCGGTGGTTGAAATAGATACGGAGTTTTGTTTCTTAGAAAACCAAGAAACTAGACATCCACCTAGAAACTGACAAGTGCCGCTTGTACTTTTACGATCAACATGATGACCGACATAGTCAGAATCTGAGAAACAGACTAGATTAAATGGTTGACCTTTAGGATACCATAAACCTAAGTCTGTGGTTCCTTTTAGATATCGAAATATTCTTTTAACTGCAACCAAATGTGACTCTTTAGGATTTGATTGAAATCTAGCACATTTGCAGACACTGAACATAATATCTGGTCGACTAGCTGTGATGTACAATAGACTTCCTATCATTCCTCTATACTTCTTGGTGTCAACACTTTTTTCATTTTCATCGGCAGTTAATTTATCAGTGGTTGACATAGGAGTATTAAGAGGTTTCACAGACTCTAAACCAAATTTCTTAATCATTTCTTTGCAATATTTAGATTGAGAGATATGAATACCTTTTTCGTCTTGCTTGATTTGCAATCCTAGGAAGAAGTTTAATTCTCCCATCATGCTCATTTCAAATTCCTTACTCATGCTTTCAGAGAAATCATTGCACATAGTAATATCAGTAGAACCAAAAATGATGTCATCAACATAAATTTGAATAATAAGAATATCATCATTTTTTATATTTAGTAAACATAGTAGTATCGACAGTTCCCCTTTTAAACTATTTTCTAGCAGAAATTTATTTAAGCGTTCATACCATGCTCTAGGGGCCTGTTTTAAACCATATAAAGCTTTATGCAATTTATAAACATATTCAGGATGATCAAAATCTTCAAAACCAGGAGGTTGTTTAACATAAACTTCCTCTTCAATAGTGCCATTTAAAAAAGCAGATTTTACATCCATTTGAAACAATTTGAAATCTTTATGGCATACAAAAGCTAATAACATACGTATAGACTCAATTTTAGCAACATGAGCATATGTTTTATCATAATCAATACCTTCAAGTTGATTATACCCTTGTGCAACTAATCTTGCCTTGTTGCGAATGATGGTTCCACTTTCATCTAACTTGTTACGAAAAACCCATCGAGTTCTAATAATGGAAGTATCTTCGGGTTGTGGAACTAACTCCCAAACTTTGTTTCTAGTGAACTGTTCAAGTTCATCCTGCATGGCTATTATCCAATCTTCGTCTAGTAAAGCATCTTTGATATTTTTAGGCTTAATTTGGGATAAGAAGGATAAATGACCAGCCAAGTTATGTGTTTGTGATCTTGTGAGAATTCCTCTGTCAATGTCACCAATCACATTTTCTAAAGGATGATTCTTGACAACATGTGACTCTTTGGGTAAGTCAACTAACTGAGGATTGGGATTTTCAAGAGGATTAATATTGACAGGTGACGATGCATTTTCTAGCTTTGGTTCCTCCATATTTCTTAGAATGTCTTCAATGACCACGTCACTGTCAACTAACTCTTTATATTTGGGAGGTGGCTGAGACTCATCAAAAGTTACATTCATTGATTCCTCAACAACTAGACTTCTTTTGTTAAAAACTCTGTAGGCTTTACTATTAAGTGAATATCCCAGAAAAATTCCCTCATCAGATTTGGGATCAAACTTTAGCAGACGTCCTTTTGTATTTAAAATAAAACATTTACTCCCAAAAACACGAAAATAATTTATTTTTGGAGTTCTTTTATAATAAAGCTCATAGGGAGTTTTGAGCAAAATTGGTCTTAATAAGACTCAGTTTAAAATATAACAGGACGTTGCTACTGCTTCAGCCCAAAAATATTTAGGAAGGCGATATTCATTTAACATAGTATTAGCCATTTCCTGTAAGGTTCGATTTTTCCTTTCAACCACACCAGTTGATTGTGAGGTATAAGGGGCATAGAAGTTATGACTTATACCGTGCTCATCACAGAACATAATAAAATCAGAATTGTCAAATTCTCTTCCGTGATCAGATCGAATATAAACAATAGGACTTCCTTGTTGATTTTGGATTTTCTTACACAACGCAGAAAAAAAATTTATAGCTTCATTTTTAAATTTCAGAAAATCAACCCATGTAAATCGAGAGTAGTCATCAACCAAAACTAAGATATATACAGCACCACCCATGCTATGTTTAGGAATAGGTCCTACTAGGTCCATATGCAAGAGTTCTAAAGGTCGAGAGGTTGATACAGTGAGTTTAGGTTTATGAGATGCATGAATTTGTTTTCCTAATTCACAGGCTTCACAAATGTGATCTTTTAAAAACTTCAGTTTTGGAAGACCACGAACATGTTCTTTAGAAGAAATGTTGTTGATCAGTTTCATGTTAATATGTCCTAATCTGCGATGCCAAAGCCATGGATCATCATTTGCAGACACAAAACAAACATTGTCTAGGTGAGAATATGCATCTAGGTCACACGTGTACACATTCTGATTTCTAGGACATAACAAAATTAATTTACCAAATTGATCAAATATTGAACAGTTATGAGGACTGAAAGATATTTTAAAGCCACTATCACATAGTTGACTAATAAATAGAAGATTATACTTGAGTCCCGTGACTAACTGTACATTAGAAATTGTTATGTGCTTATTACCAACACTTCCAATTCCAATTACTTTACCTTTGTTGCTATCTCCAAAGGTTACCTCACCACAGTCTGTAGCTTGTAGATTGTTCAATTTTGATTTGTCTCCCGTCATATGTCTTGAACAACCGCTATCAAGATACCATCTGTTTTTACTAGTATTAGCGGCAAGACATACCTGCAATGTATATTAATTTTACAAACTGGTACCCTTTAATAAGAAGGGTCCTTTGGGTAAGTTTTCCATTTTGTATAAGGAATATTAGTGTTTTCCTTTACAAAACTGGGTTCAAGATAATCAGTCTTAGTAGACACAAGCATTCTATGAGCAGTAGGTCTATGAAAAGCATGGATTACTCTATTTTTATATCCTGAAAATTTTTGATGATGATTTCTATAAGATCTTTCATTATAGAATTCTTTTCTTGTATTCTTCACAGTAATAGGTGCAGTGTAAGTTCCTTTTGGAACCCAAATCATTTTTCCTTTATAGTTCCCATTTCGAGCATTGCACATGTAAATAGAATGACCATTTCGATTACAGTAAGTGCATTTAGTAAAGGGAGATATATGATTTTCTTTTTCTTTACTCTTAACATGATAGAGTCCTTTGCCTTTTGTTTTACTAGATTCCCCAATGTATCCTAATCCTTCTTTGTTAAAGCCACATCTTTGTTGATTAAGCATGACATCAAGATTTTCTTTTCCTTTTGTGAATTTAATAACAGTGGTGCTCAAATCATCACGTTCTTTAGTCAGAACCTCAATTTCCTCTATTAACGAAGAGTCTACACTTTGTTTTTCTAATTCTGTTTTTAGAGATGAATTTTCAAGTTTGAGATTTTTAATATCTTCATTTAACACTTGATTTTGTATCTGCGTATCCTCATTAATAACTGCTAATGTTGAATTTTCAACTTCGAGATTTTCAATAGAAATAATGAGTGTTGAATTTTCTATCTCAAGATTCTTATTTATGTTTCTTAACTTTTCTAATTCTTCTTTTAGTAATAATTTTTCTGAAGAATCATTTTCTAGTTTTTTTTTCTTCTTTTAAACTTTCATTAATAACAATTAAATTTGAATTTTCAATTTCAAGATTTCTGTTGGTCTTAATCAATTTTTCTAATGAAATTTTTAGTTTGATAAAATCTTCTTTGATAATTTCATTATCTTCATATAGACAATTATAAGCTTCTTGTAATTCATGATGCTCTTCATTAATATTATCTAGAGTATGTGTGACAAATGAAGTACTAGGTAATTGGTGTTCAGAATTTACCTCAGATCTTAGTGATGAGTCATTATCTGCCATTAAACATAGATTTGTAATTTCCTCAGTTTGCTCAGCAGATTCTTCTTCATCACTTAGATACCAGCCTTCCTTAGCTACTAGTACTTTGTTATTGACTAGTTTTGGACAGTCCTTTTTAAAGTGTCCAGGCTGGTTGCATTCAAAACATGTACTTGAATTTTCGTTGGAGTTGGCATTTCTGAAGTTGCTATTATTATTTCCTTTGAAATTTCCTCCTTGTGCTTTTGGCGTGAAGACTTGTTTGCCTTTGAAGTTGTTGAAGTTGTTGTTTGTCTTCAGAAAGCCTTTGCCATATTTTCTGGCTTTGCTTTGGATTACTCTCCTGAGTTGTCTTGATAACAGGGCAACTTCATTATTATCTAAACTCAAGAGTTCTTCATTTAGCTCCTCATCATCGCTTTCTTGATCTACAAGTAGAGCTTTAAAAGCAATTCCTTTCTTCTTGAGGTCTGTATCTGATCCTGCTTTTTCGACTAGCATGTCGACTTCGTGAGCACGGAGATTTCCAATGAGACTATCAAGGGGATAGACAGTTAGATCTTGCATTTCCTTGATGGCTGTAACTTTCATTTTCCATACGGATGGAAGAGCTTTGAGAATTCTTCTGTTTTTCTCATTAGTTGTGTATGCCTTCCCCAGTTGTTCCAGCTCATCAATGATTCTGGAAAAACGTGTTTCCATATCAATGAGCGTTTCTCCTTCTTCCAGCTTGAAACTTTCATACTCTTGGATTAGAGCATCTTTTCTGGTTTCTTTGATATGATTGGTTCCTTCATAGGTTACAATCAATTTTTCCCAAATTTCTTTTGCATTCTTGTAGTTGCTAACTCTTTTGTACTCTTTTTCAATAAGAGCACTAGTCAATACTTGTTCGGCTCTAGAAGCTATATTCATAGCATCTTCATCTTCCGTGGTAAACTCATCAACATCCTTCTCAACGATCTTTTCATCTTCAATTTTTGTGGGAATTTTTACACCTCGTTTTATTACCATCCAAACTTTGATTCCTTGTGATTTGGCATAGATTTTGAATCTGTTTTTCCAGGTGGCAAAATTTGTGCCATCAAATAGTGGAGGTCTAGACATTGATAGTCCTTCTCCGCAACTAGTAGTATTGTAGGCCATAGATAGATCTACTCTTAGATATGCCTGTATTCACTTAACAAACAAGTTAAAGAGCACCGCTCTGATACCAATTGAAAGTCCAATAATAATCTAGAAGGGGGGGTTGAATAGATTATTACTAATTAAAAATTATCTTTGGCCTTTTTGATTTTTTTAGTTAATTAATTCGCAATGATAGAAATTAATATGCAAGACAATAAAAATTCAATCACACAGTGCACAGAGATTTGTCTGGTTCACAACATACATCCCGGGTATGTTGCTACGTCCAGTCTCAAGCTCCTCTCCAGGACTTGAGATCCTATTACTCTCAGTAATAAATACTCCTTCAACAGGCGGAGAAGCCTTTACAAAGTTTTAAAGACAAACTTACAACTATCCACAACTAACTATCTCGGACAGCAAGCTCCCAGCTCCTTCCTCAAGCTTAGTTGTATCTTTCCTTTGAGTTCAGTTCTATTTTATGATCTGATCTTGAAAGAACAGTCTCTTCTTTTCCTCACAAGTTCACTACTTTAAGCACCGTTTGAATGATATTCTTATTTAAGGAATACCCTCAAATAGCGGTATCTACAATTGATCTCTTAATTGATAAGAATAGATGAAATATAGATATATATAAATATTTATAACAATTTATATTTGTATATCTATAAATATAAACAGATATGAGATAATATAAATAAATCAATTTAATAACTTATCTCAAAAAATACTTTGACCAATTTTTCTCTTCAAAAATCAGAACTTGTAGAAGAGAATAGAAAGCTTTTTAGAGAGAGCGAATGTAGGCAAGGAGAGTATAAGCTTTTCTTAATCTTGGAAATTGGCGAATTGAAACCGAAAGGAAGCTTTCCTATTTATAGGAATTTAGAGCCGATGGCATTCTTGTAATTTTGAAAGTTCAGTTGAAATAAACGACTCAGATTACTATGAACTTAAAAAAATAAGGCTCGGATGAATTTGAACAAAAAAGTCCACACGGATTTCCCATTTACTGCCCATCAGATTCTAATAAGTTAGCTTTACTTAAATAAAGCATTTAATGCTAGCACATGCCCAAATGATTTAAACTTCCAGCACATGTATACATGATTCACATATATTCATATATATAGTACACATATATACATAACATATATATGGTACACATATATATATATATATATGCATATGCACGGACATACATACATAATTTAAATATCATTCTTTTTACTCCTTTTTGTAGATATAATCTCAAAATAATTTTTGATTAATTTAGTTAATAAAAATAATTTTGAGAATAAATAGGAAATCTCCTTGCCTTAGAAAATGTTGCTTTTTGAATTAATCTTTCTAACACTTGATATTAATTTATCAAGGCAAGGAAAAATATTAATTCAATTTTAGGATGAAAAAAAAATATTTTTGGTCAAAATTGATAAGATAGTTAAAAACAATTTATATAAATAAATCCTAAGGAGATGATTCTACCCTTTAATTAATCTTTTCCTAATTATTGTTATCATCAAAAAATCCAATAAAAGTTGGAGACCTATCAACTTAATATCTCATATATTAATGACCAATGAGATTTGGCCATCAGTCAATCCACATACTAGTCTCAATGTATCATTGTTGTCCCATTCTCAATGATACTCGACTAGGGACATTTAAGAGTAATGATACTTATTGTAATTATATAATCTCATGTTCAAGTCACATACTTGAAGCTATATAATTTGTATCATTATTCTAAGGACTTTTATTATGTTAACATTTATATAACACAGTAAATGAAACCATAATAAAATAATTCATTTATTCAATCAAATATCAAGAGAAATGTTAAGCTATTACATTAAATAATTGGCCTCTAGGGCATAAACTCTAACATCATACCCGTATCACATTAAATCCACAAATGATAGAATAAATGTGAACACCCCAATTGACTAACGCACTATATGTTTATGTGAGTTACAATCAAAGAGGGTTGAACTTCTAGTTCTCAATAGACTACATGTGGTGCTTCAGTATATCTCTATCCTAGGCACGAATTATAAATTCCATCTCTGTGTAGAAATCTTGAACACATGCTAGCATGATCAGATCGAAACCTATAATCCGTCTCTCAATTTTATATAGGTTATCACGGTAATTGGTGATCAAGCAATTAAACTATTAGCACAAATCATATTAGACAATCCATCGACTAGAATGAACACGGAAACAAAACAACTTCAGCTATGCAAAAAGATCCATTATAATCCCAAAATTAGGTTTCGTTCATAATTGAAACAAAATCCATCATCCACAGTTGATTATACATTGAAACCAAATATATAAGTGAAGAGAATATAAGAATAAGAATAGCAAAACTAGGGCTCTTCTCTTGCTTCAAATCTAGACTCCAATGATCTTTAGAAGAAGTGTAGAACAATTATTTTTCCTTCAATTTCTCTCTATCTCCTATATTAATTCACGCTCTCGTAAATAGTCAGCCTCTGGTCCTCTGTAGCCCATCTCCTAGTTATAATCCCTACCTCACGTAATAACTGCTTGGCCAATTAAAATAAAAGTCAGATTTTTTTTCACTATAGTGACTGGCGCAGCTGTGCCAGATTTATGCTTGATCGGGGCGCAGCTACGCTCCAAGGCAATCCGGCAGTTTGGCTCGGGCGCAGTTGTGCTATATTCCTTTGCTTTCCAGGTGCAGCTGCGCTTGATGCAGACTGTACTTTTGCTATTCTTCCTGCTGCAGTCACACTTCTTGCCTCCCATGCACCATGTTCCATGTATATCATGCCAATTTGTCATCCTTTTAACTACAACGTCACCGAGCGAAGTTCTGAACATAACTCCAACAAAATGGAAAGGAATGCATGAATATCTACTATGAAACACGATAGTTAAACAGTAATCCAATAAGTAGGTATAAAACCTACTTATCAAACGTCGTCTTTTCCTGATCTTCTAGAGTGATCGCAATCTGATTATACCCTGAATATCCGTCCAAGAGACAGTAGTACTCGTGCCCTGCCAATCTGTCTAACATCTGATCAATGAATGGTAAGGGAAAATGATCCTTACGAGTTGCTTTATTGAGTTTTCTGTAATCCATACAAACCCTCCAACCGGTCACTATCCTTGTAGGTATCAGTTCACTGTTCTTATTCGCGACTACCGCCATACCACCCTTCTTTGGGACACACTGTACTGGGCTCACCCATTTGTTGTCGGAGATTGGATAAATAATGCCAGTGTCGAGCCATTTTAGGATTTCTTTTTTCACCACTTCTTTCGTGATTGGGTTTAGCCTATGTTGTTGTTCTATTGTTGGTTTCCCATCGTCTTCTAAGAGGATCTTATGCATATAAAATAACGGACTTATCCCCTTGATGTCCGTGATGGATCATCCAATTGCAGATTTGTATTCGTGATGGACTCTCAATAGCCTACTTTCCTGCAATTCGTTAAGTGCAGATGAAACAATAACAGGAAAAATAGAAGAATTACCCAAATATGCATACCTAAGGTGATTAGGTAAAGGTTTCAGCTCTAATGTGAGAGGCTCCTCTAAAGACGATTTCATCTGAACTGTTGCTTTCTCTGCATAATCTAACGACTCAAAAGAACTTCTAAATTTGCTCACCCTTGGCAATGCATCCAATATTTGTAAATACTCTAATTTCGGATCATCTGAATCGGTGTCCCCCAACAAAGTGGTTTCCAAAGGATCTAAATTCATCACTAACAGCTCATTATCCACTGCCTTTTTAATCATGTCCACATGATAACACTCCTCTTCGTCTTTAGGAAATTTCATGGCTTTAAAAACGTTGAATGTTACTTCTTGGTCTTGAACTCTCATAGTAAGTTCACCTTTTTGCACGTCAATGAGTGTTCTACCCGTAGCCAAGAATGGTGTAATGACCGAGAATTTTTAAACTCTGTTATTAATTAAATATAAATTTTAATTTTTAATGAGTTAGTTTTGTATGCTTATTTAAAATCTTGTGTGATTAATTGGTTATGTGATTGTGTGATTGCGTGTAATTGCTAGAATTCACTAAAGGGAGCCACTAATGGTTTAATTAAATTAGTGGACTAGCCCTAAAGTTTAGTATCAAAAGAATTGATAAAGTTGTCTATTAATTAAATATTCAATTTACTTGGATATAGTGGAGGAATTTAATTTGCATAAATTAATTAATATAATTATTAAGTAATGTGTGCAATATTGATATTAATATTGAATAGTCTACTTAGTAATTTAACGCTAACGGACTAGATCATTTATTTAATTAACCAATTCCATCTTTTATGTAATTATGAATTGGGGAATAAATGTATACTAGATTAAATGGGTTTTCAATTGTGTGATTTATTTAACTAAGTAGCATTAATTTTGGGACAAGAGTTATGGGACAAGGTCCCATTTATTTACCAACCGTGGTCTGGAAAGAGGGAGAGAGAAATCAAATATTGAATGAACAGTAGAAGTTATATCCCTTCTTTTCCTCAGCCGCTCATAGACATCATGCCTAGCCTAAGCTTGCTTGTATCAGATGGTGAGTATGATGAAGGAGGATGTGGGCAGCTTACCAAACATCCATTACCCAGCAACTTCTTCTTCTTCATGTTGGTTCATCAAATTGGACAAAAGTTTGGAATGGGTAATGAATTTTCTATAAATTGGAACCTATTCTTCAAGAACCTAGCTGCTAATCTTCTGATAAGTTGGTATAGAGAGTGAGTGTTGTTGGGAGGTGGTAGAATTCTGAAATTAAGCAATCTAGGATTATAAATTTATCTTCATCAGAGGTAAAATTCGCCACTGTGTTCTTAATTTCTTAGTCCATTAAATTCTAAGGAATCGATGATTCTTGCTAATTAGCTTATTAATTTGTGTAATGATATTATATGGGTCTGTATGCATGTTTGGGACCAATATGGTTGCATTAAGTTACGTTTAGAAGGGTTAGGCCATATACATTTTCGAGTTCTGCAGAAGCAGAGATGATCTTGAGCCTGAGTAGGAGCGGCACGGTCGCGCCACTCCCAAGGCTAAAACCAGCACGACCGCACTGGCTGCCAGATTTTGTTGCTGTGTTCTGATGTTTTGAGCATGCTAGTTTAGTCCATTTATGCATAAAAATAGGTTTGCCATGTTGTCTAGTGTCCCTATGAATGCCATGACTTGCGCACGTTGTTCTAGCATGTATTTTCTAAAGAAAACTTAAGAACTTTGAAACAAACTTGACAAAATATGTGTCTTTAGGTTCTGACCATTTGAGCACGTGTATGTGGCTTAAATATGTGTCCAAATGCATGTGAGTTATGATTTCAAGATACGTTGCATGTACTAATTTGCTTTAGTCGACTTAGTGTAATTTTCAAAGAAAACTTAGAGTTTGAAAGCTAATATCACTAATCTCTGTATGAGTTACGTTCTGATCATGCGAGCATAAATAATAGGATTCATTATGCCTCTAGACGTGTTTAGCATAAGCACCATCCAGCTAAACATGGATTCGACCTATGCTCGCATGCTCAAGAAAATGAAATTCCTAGTGTAAACTATGTGATTAATGTGTACATGTGTTGCATATGTGCGAGCATGCATACTAAGTATTGATTAGTCTCACTATGTGGTATTATGACCATAATAGTGGATTCCTTGTGAAATGGACTTGCTTGGTTTAAAGTATAGAAATTTCCGACATAAAGCCTTATAACTTTGGATTGAATTTAGAATGAGCATGCTAGGTTTCAAGCTCAAGTTAATAACTTTATGAGCATGTGTATTTGATTAATATCAGTAGCCTGTATACTAGGAAGTAAGCTCGGATTCAAATGGAATGAAATTTCATTCTTGGTCTGGTCAGTGAGTGGCGCGGCCGCGCCACTCCTAAGGCAAAAACCAGCGCGGCCGCGTCGGTCGCCAGTTTTGCCCAGTTGCTTTAAATTGTGATCTGAGCCTTGCAGCATGTATGTCTGCATGTCTTAAGTTGTATTGCGTGATTAAATTGATGTGCTATGTGTTCAAGCCTGTGTTGATGCATAGAAATTAGATATTCTGAAAGTTATTAATCTAAGACGGGGTTAGATGTTTATAAACTCAATCATAATGAATCAATTTACGTGATTTACGTGTTAGATTATTGGTGAGTAAATTCTTGTAAGTGTAAGCTCATACCAGTCTACATAATAATAATTGAGAGACCGACTTGTTAATGTTAGGTCGTTTCAACGCAATTTAATTAAAGCGAGATTATTTGTAGCTGAGCAAACAGGCAAGTTTCTGAACGTCACTCTTTAGTTGTGCAAGTTTCCCTTGACTTATACTAACTTGTGCAAATATATTATTGTTCTGCAAGTATTATTGATAGCAAGTTTCCTTGAACCCAAAATCTAATACTTGATTTATGGTGCAAGTTATTTATTTAAGCTTGAGTTTTACTTCCAAGCATGTTCTAAGTGGTTTAATTACCTTACAGTTATTCCACTTCGATATTATTGTGAGTCGTACCTTATTTAAAGTTCTACTGTTTAAAAACCGTTCATAGTCGAGTTTAAACCATTGTTCGGCTAGACTTGTGCATGTTAATGAGTAAAAGCTTTCCAAACCATTGAAGGCGCGGATTCTTGGACTAATATGAACACCCCAAAATATAGGGGAGTACCCCACGTATCTAAATATAAGATACAAGAACATAAATTAAATGTTATGCATACACATAGTGTATTAGAGGATGATCCCCTCGAGTACGTATTTTTGAGCCAGTAACCAAAGGATCAATTAGCTATTGATTCCATTGGAAGTGTATTGTTCATGGTCTATGTTGACTATATCTTTATGTGAGTTACAATCAAAGAGGGTTGAACTTCTAGTTCTCAATAGACTACATGTGGTGCTTCAGTATATCTCTATCCTAGGCACGAATTATAAATTCCATCTCTGTGCAGAAATCTTGAACACATGCTAGCATGATCAGATCTAAACCTATAATCCGTCTCTCAATTTTATATAGGTTATCACGGTAATTGGTGATCAAGCAATTAAACTATTAGCACAAATCATATTAGACAATCCATCGACTAGAATGAACACGGAAACAAAACAACTTCAGCTATGCAAAAAGATCCATTATAATCCCAAAATTAGGTTTCGTTCATAATTGAAACAAAATCCATCATCCACAGTTGATTATACATTGAAACCAAATATATAAGTGAAGAGAATATAAGAATAAGAATAGCAAAACTAGGGCTATTCTCTTGCTTCAAATCTAGACTCCAATGATCTTTAGAAGAAGTGTAGAACAATTATTTTTCCTACAATTTCTCTCTATCTCCTATATTAATTCACGCTCTCGTAAATAGTCAGCCTCTGGTCCTCTGTAACCCATCTCCTAGTTATAATCCCTACCTCACGTAATAACTGCTTGGCCAATTAAAATAAAAGTCAGATTTTTTTTCACTACAGTGACTGGCGCAGCTGTGCCAGATTTATGCTTGATCGGGGCGCAGCTATGCTCCAAGGCAATCCGGAAGTTTGGCTCGGGCGCAGTTGTGCTTCATGGTCTATGTTGACTATCGTTTATTTTAAAAGCAGTTATTATCCTTGCTTTCGTTATTCTCACCATTGAATCATTTTTAGATATCTCTTTCATTTATGATATATATCATTCCTTGCTGTTATATTTAAACTTGCTGAGCAAACTAGTTGCTCACCCTTGTTATATCATGAACCTTATTGCAGTTAAGCCCGAGACTTCAGGCAAAGACAAGGGCAAGGAAAAGATGAAGTTTTAGTCTCCTAGTGACTATATTTTGTTTCAGGCGTAGTTAATTAATTGCTATTGTTATTTAAACCCTAAGTACTGTACCAGGGTATATTTGTATTCCTGTATTAAGGTTTTCGTATCTTGGGACTAGTAACACCTTTTGAATGAACGACATACGTTTATTTTATTCTGCAATTAGTTAGTGTATGTTATTTAAAGGTGAATGTTAGTATTGGATCATGATGACCGAATCTGGGTGTTTGAGACCCGAATTTGGGGGCGTCACAAATGGTCTCCCAAGTATGATTGGAATGTCGCGATCCTCCTCATAATCCAACACAATGAAGTCAGCTGGAAATATGAATTTACCCACTTTAACCAAAACATCTTCCACGATCCCCCTCGGATATGTCAACGATCGATCTGCTAGCTGCAATATAACATTTGTAGGCACTGCCTCCTTTAACCCAAGCTGCTGGTAGACCGACAATGGCATTAAATTCATACTTGCACCCAGATCATACAAACACCGGTTAAACAATTGGCTTCCTATAGTGCATGTTATGGTAAAGCTACCCGGATCTTTTAGCTTTGGAGGTAGCTTCTTTTGCAATATGGCGTTACACTCTTCCATTAAAGCCACTGTTTCAAAGTCACCTAGCTTCTTTTTCTAGACAAGATATCTTTCATAAACTTCGCGTAGCTAAGCATCTGCTCCAATGCATCTGTAAACGAGATGTTGATCTGTAGCTTCTTAAACACCTCGAGGAATTTGGAGAACTGCTTATCTAACTTCTGTTTTTGGAACCGCTGTGGAAATGGCACTACTGGAATAATTACTGCTGGTTTTTCTGCCTTCTCTCTTGTCTTTGGTTCATCCTCCACTTTCTTCTCTTCATCTTCGTTTTCATCTGATTTCTCTTCTTTTTCTGGCACCTTCTTCGAACTAACTGTGTTTCGCTCATCCAACTGTTTCCCACTACGAAGTGTCACCACTTTGCACTGCTCTTTCCCATCATTCCTTGGATTGACTTCTGTAGTACTCGGTAGTGTTCCTTAAGGACGATTGTTCAAAGCAGCTGCCAACTGTCCTATCTGATTCTCTAGGTTTCTCATGGCCACATCATGACTATTTTTCCACGTCTCATTATCCTTGAGGTATTTTGTCACGAATTCCACGAAATCTGATTTCCTTTCCTGTTGTGGGGGTTTTGTTGTTGACGCGCCTGAAATCCAGGTGGTTGAGCTGGTCGTGGCACTTGTGTTTGAGCTTGATTATCTCGCCACGAGAAATTCGGATGATTCCTCCACCCTAGATTATAACTATTTAAATTATTGTCAAACTGTTGTTGCTGCTGCCTATTATAACCCCCCACAAACTGCACTACTTCGGGGTTAATTGCACATTGTTCCATCGGATGTGCCCCTGCACACAACTCGTATGCTACCGCTACTTGTTGCATGTTTGCTCCTCCAAGTGCATCCATTTTCTTTGAAAGTGCTGAAATTTGAGCTGCAAATGTTGTTACTGCATCTACTTCAAACACTTCGGCTGCCTTAGGCTGCGTCATCCTTGCAATAGGCCACTGATAATTGTTAGCGGCCATTGTCTCTAACAAATCAAAAGCCTCATCAAAACTCTTAGCCATGAGTGCTTGTCCCGCAGCTGCGTCTATACTTGTCCGAGAATTACTACTTAACCCATTGTAGAATGTCTGAACCTATAGCCACTTGGGTAGCCCATGATGTGGACATCTTCTCAATAGTTCCTTAAACCTCTCCCAAGCCTCATATAGTGACTCTCCATGTTATTGCTCGAAAGTAGTAATGTCGTTTCTCATCTTAGCAGTCTTAGTTGGCGGAAAGAATTTCGCTAAAAATTTCTGGGCTAGGTCATCCTAAGTAGTTATAGATCCCGGTGGAAGCAAATGCAACCAACTTTTTGCTTTATCTCTTAGTGTGAACGGAAACAGACGTAATCTCACAGCATCATCCGTAACATTATGGTATTTGAATGTGTCGCAAATCTCAAGGAAGCTCACCAAGTGTTCATTCGGGTCATCATTAGCCAATCCTCCAAACTGTACCGAGTTCTGGATCATCTGAATCGTACCGAGGTTAATCTCAAAAGTAATAGCAGTGATAGCTGGCCTCGTGATACGTGACTTGATTTCATTAATCTTAGGCATGGCATAGTCCCTTAATGATTTCTGCTCTTCGTTGGCCATTTTCTCCTTTTTGAGTGTCTCTTGGCAGAACTTTCTCAACTGTCGTAACTTTTTCTCAAGGTCGGCACTACACAAGTTTCGATTGTTTTGATTGCATTTGCATAAACGAACCAAAAATCACCTGAAAAAAGAAATAAACAGAAAAACAAAAATGATTAACTAAAACCGAATTAATTAAATTGATATTGAAAGTTATAAACACAAATAGTTCCCCGGCAACGGCGCCAAAAACTTATTTTTCTAAATCTATACTAGCAAAATACAAAAATATATGCAGTCCATAAGTAATATAATGATAAAAGAGTGTCGATTTCACGGAGAAAAATTGTAATTTATAATAACAACTACCAATTTTATATTAACCCAATTTTTATTAAACAATCGATTAATGATTTGTGAATTTTTTGAAATTAAATAATTAATTTAACTAAAACTAATTACCACAAGTTTGAAAATGAATTTTAAAGACTTAAGACTACAACTTCACTTATTGTTTCACTTTGATCAATACACTTCCTGTCAAATTATGCTAATTATTTCGGACTGTTAATCAAGAACTCATTAATATTTATGATCATCTCTCGATGTACCATAAACGAATCAACTTAAATCCACAGATAATAGAATTAAGGTGAACACCCTATTTAACTAATTAACTATATCTCTATATAAAGTATAATTAAAAAGGATTTAAAGCTCAGCTTCTCTATTAGATTACATGTGGTGTGTAGGTATATCTCTATCCTAAACACAAATCATGAATTCCATCACCATGCAGAAAATACAATCACATGCTATTATGATCAGATCTAAACCTATAATTCATCTCTCAAGTCATATAGATTATCACGGTAATTACTGGCCAGACAATTAAACAATTAGATGCTAACCATAATAGACAATCCGATAGTAATTAACAATAATTAACAAAAAAGCATATTAGTCAAAACTACACAACAAGATCCATTGTAATCTTAAAAAGAAACTTAGCTCATAATTAAACTAAAATCTATCATCCGCAATTGATTAAACATTCAGAATAAAATATAGAAGTTTAAAGGAAAGAATAAAATCGGTATCGCAAGCCTTAAGTCTCTCCTTCAGCTCCTATGTTGAATCCTCCTTGCTCTTACAATTGTTTTTGGTCTCCAAGTCACTGCCTCCAAATTAGGGTTTTTAACAATAATTTGAAAAACCCTCAATAATGACTTAAGACACCTATATATAGCATCTGACATAAATCCTAATTTAATTAGAAGTCTGAAAATAAGTTACACATCAATTGCTCAATTTAAATGAAAAGTTAATTTTTTTGGTCAATACTAAACCGGCACGGCCGCGCTTAGAATAGGCTTGAATGGGGCGCGGTCGCACTGCTCTGGCAGAAGAAATAAATTACACGTTGAAGACTGGCGCGACCGCACTGCCCCCTAGTTCAAATTGGGCACAGCCGCGCTGCTCTGTCTGCTACAGTTCTTTGATCCTTTTGCTGCTACTTTCATCCAATCGTTGCCAATTCAATTCCCAATGCATGTATCCTACAAAAACATATAAAATGCATGAAAAGTAACTAAAACTCACGGAAATCAACAATAATTCACATCAATTAATACACGATTCGTAGGTATGAAACCTACTCATTTTTTCTTTTCTTTTTCTTTTTTTTATAATAATTATACTACCCCCTAGATTCCCCCAAACTTAAGTTTTCACTGCATTTTAGCCTTTATTGTCAATTTACTACTTTTCTTAATTTCAACCAAAGCTTTCCCATCAGACACTAGTTATGAGCCCTTGAACTAAGTTTATCAAAACAGTAAAATTCCAAGTGCTAACCGGTTAACATAAGTTTAAAACAGGCATCAATTATCCTCATGATTAAAATTAAAACTAAGCACCAATCATCAACACTGTTCAAGTTATCATGTAATACCAATCTCATCATCGGTCGAGCCAAAATCAAACCAATCTATTGCTTGAATTCATGCAAACACACTAAATGCATATATTAACCACAAACAGGCATGCAATTAACTACCAGTTACTAAATGCAATCATACTAATAGATACTATGAACAATCAATGCTAAACTGAACTACAACCTAATATGCAACACAAAACAAAGAAACATATGCAAAGAAATTCCCCCTAACTTATCAAAAATAATGCCTTTATTGGATAATAAAAAAATAAAGAACAGAAGAACTTCCCTAATCCGAGGCTGCATCGTCCGTGTCCTCCCCATCATCATTGTCTGAAGGTGTGTCCAGGGGATGATAAGTTGGGGCGTCTCTATACGTAGGAAACTGAACTGTCGCACCAAGCTGAGTAAAAGCTTGAGATAAGGATACTGAAAATTGAGCCGTGAAGGTCCGAATCTCATCCACGCTGTTATATATGGCATTCATCCTCCTCTGCATTCGTCGTTCCATCCGGTCCAATCGTGTCTGGTATCCATCCACTGATATCTTTGGCTTTACCATAAGCTGGCCGGATGCCTCCTCACTCTCGCTCTGACCAAACATGATAAACCCTGCTCTTGTGGAGTGAGATTGGCCACCTTCCCACACCTTGTACTTCGCAATCGTAGCATGATCAATAGTGTTCATGGGAAGCTGCAAAGGCTCATTGTCCTCCCACTACACTCCAGCTGCAGCACAAAGGCAAGTAATAACGGAAGCATATGGAATGCCTCCTGAAGTACCTCCTTGCACATACCGGCGAATGGACTATTTGATAACATACCTGACATCCACCTTTAAGGCCCGTACAATACCGTATAACAAAATAGCCCTATCCTTGGTGACGTCATTATGACGCCTTGTGGGCATCAGACTGGCACAAATGAAGTTGTAGCATACCTTTCCATATCTGCTTAGCGCTGTGTGTGGAAAATGCAACTTTTGATCAGTACCCTGTTTAGTGGTCCACACAGTACCCGGCTTATACAAAACTCGTATAATATCATCCAACTTTATTTCCCATCTCGTTGAGTATAACCAATTCGGATCATTCGGTTGAACATTTGGCAAGTGGAATAGCTCATTAATGCTCTCGTTTGAATATGACACCTGGCAACCCCTCACAAATGTTGTTCCATCCTTGTTACCATGGCATTTGCATAAAACTCTTGGATGATCGATATCGGGTCTGGTAAAAGAGTCATCGTGAATAACAATCACCCCATGGCACAGATCATAGCCATCATCTGTCCGTCCAACCGAGGATCTAATTTAAGTCCCCTTTCAAGCACGAATGTTTTTCACAATAGGACATGTCGGAAATACTCCTTAGCATCAACGTTAACAAAACGGGTAGCATCAAACACTTTGGGTTCATTACGCACATGAGACCTAGATGACTCGCCATGTTGTCTTTTGGATGCCATTGAGAATATCTGGACAGTGCTAAAAGAATACCACAACAGCCTTGACCTTCCCCCAAACTTGATTGAAACCAAATTTAAACTTTAAGAACCTTGCACAAACACTAAATATGTAGTCTGTTTCGCTTAAAAATCTATGCTCTGTTTGTAATACAGTACATCCAACATAATACAAGCAACCAATCCCAACCACAACACAGCAACAACTGAAAGACTAAAATAAACCCTAGAAAAGCCCCCACAAGCCTTCAATTGAATAATTACCTGTAATGAGAAAAAGCCCCACTCCAATTTTTTTCTTTATCCTTGTTATGCCTTGCCCAACGATTCCTCGATGCAATGAACTCGATTGGATGAGTTGAAGGTGCAAAGGTCTTTAGTGGACAGGTTGAGATGGGATGAAGATCTTTCAATTGGATGGTTAGAGTGTGTGGGGTTATGGGTTTTTCGACAAAATGGGTTGGGGGTTAAGGGTAGAGATTGTGGGGTGTCAGTAGAAAGAGACAGTGAGTAAGATGTGAGGGCTCGGTCGTGGGGAGATCTGAAGTGAGAGAGAAAGAATTTTGGATTTGGGTTGTGGGTAAGAATAAGGAAATAAGAGTGTATATTGGTTGTCTAATGGAAATAGGAGAATGAGGGAGTTGTAACCGAAGCCAAGAAGGAATAGGAATAGGCGGGGTGGTTACAGGTTTCACCTTTTTAAAAATAAAAAAAAACTGGCTTCTAGTCGCGGCGCGGCCGCACTGGAAATTGGCCTTGATTGGGCGCGGTCGCGCTTCTCTGGCAGAGAAGCTTTTTTCAACACTGACATTAGGCGCGGCTGTGCTGGTTTCCTTTGTATTTTGGGCACGGCCGCGCTGCCCTGCATCCCTTGAACTGACTTTTCCTGATCTTCTTAAATGTACCAAATAAATGTAGCAACAAAATGTAACCTATAAAAATATAAAATAGCAAATTTAGCACTACTAAATCATACGAAAATAACTACTTGATTCTAAAAATTACTAAAAATTTAAATTACAGAAGTAAATGTATGGGCCTCCTATCAAGTGCTTAATTTAAAGTCTTTTATCCTGACTACTTCCTGTTTCAAAGTTGATCGGCGAGAATGATTGAGGTCTTCTGGCGATCGAAATCACCACCCCAATAATTCTTTAAACACTCTCTGTTGACTTTGAATCGTTCATTTGGATTACGACCCACTATTTCAACGGCGCCATGAGAAAATGCTTATTTGACAGTGAGAGGTCCGGACCACCAGAACTTGAGTTTGCCTGGAAATAGTCTCAATCGAGAATTATATTAGAGCACTGCTTGACCTGGTTCAAACTTTTTCTCTATAATCTTCTTATCATGCCATCGCTTGATCTTCTCTTTATAAAGCTTTGAACTATCATATGCTTGCAAACGGAATTCGTCCAATTCGTCCGTTAGATCAAAGTTCAATCGTCGGATGGCCCAATAAGCATTGTGTTCAAGTTCGACTGGCAAGTGACATGCCTTCCCATACACAAGCTTGTATTGTTACATCCCAATCGGCATCTTGTAAGCAGTACGGTAAGCCCATAGAGCGTCATCTAACTTTAAAGACCAATCCTTCTGATTTGGATTCACTATCTTTTCTAAAATTCTTTTCACCTCTCGATTGGACACCTCAGCCTGGCCACTTGTCTAGGGGTGATATGTGGTGGCAATTCTATAGGTCGCCCCATACTTAGCTAGGAGAGCTGTAAAAGCTTTGTTGTAAAAATGACTCCCTTCACCACTAAGAATTTCCCTAGGTGTGCCAAACCTTGTAAAGATGTTCTTTTGCAAAAATTTCAATACTACTTTGGCATCATTCGTAGGCAATGTCGTTGCTTCTACCCATTTAGACACATAGTCTACTGCCAACAATATGTGTGCATTGTTAAAGGATGATGGAAACGGTCCCATGAAATCGATGCCCCATACATCAAAGATCTCAACTTCCAATATTCCATTAAGTGGCATTTCATGGCGCTTCAAAATATTCCCAACCCATTAACAACGATCGCATCTAAGCACGAACTGGTGGGCATCCTTAATCAATGTAAGCCAGTAGAACCCTGCTTGTGGAACCTTTGCAGCTGTTTTTTCGCCTCCGTAATTTCCCCCATACAATGAATTATGGCACTGATGTAGGATACTCCCTACTTCACTTTGCGGCACACACCTTCTTATCATCTGATCTGGACACTGTTTGAACAAGAACGGTTCATCCCACATATACCTCCGTACATCATACAAAAAAATTTTCCTTTGTTAGCTTGTTAAGTCCGGAGGGAGTACGTTGCTAACCAAATAATTGACAAAATTTGCATACCACTGAACTTCTGCTTTGATCACGAACAACTGCTCGTCTGGGAAGAACTCATTAATCAAAGTCTTGTCTTCTTTTGCGTGCTTATTGTTTTCCAACCTCGATAGATGATCCGCCACCTAATTTTTCGTACCTTCCCATCCCAGATTTCCAAGTTAAATTCCTGGAGTAGAAGTATCCATCGAATTAGCCTCGGCTTTGCATCTTTCTTCGAAATCAGATATCTTATCGCTGAATTATCCGTGAACACACCACTTTAGTTCTAATTAAGTACAAATAGAATTTGTCAAATGCATACACCACCGCAAGCAACTCCTTCTCGGTAGTTGTATAATTGAGTTGAACATCAGACAATGTTTTGCTAGCATTATAAATGACATGAAACACTCTGTCCTTGTGTTGGCCTAACACTACACTAATCGCATAGTCGCTAGCATCACACATTAATTCAAACAGCATCGCCCAATCCGATGCCACTATTACACGTGCTGTTATCAATTTCTTCTTAAGTTGTTCAAATGCTTCCGAGCAAGCCTTGTCAAATTTAAATGGCACGTCTTTCTCCAACAAATTTCACAACGGTTTAGTGATCTTGGAGAAATCCCTAATGAATCTACGATAAAACCCAGCATGACCAAGGAAGCTTCGAATTCCCTTGATAGAAATCGGTGGCGATAGATTCTCAATCGTCTTGATTTTGGCTTTCTCTACCTCCAACCCCCTTGCTGACACCTTATGCCCAAGGATGATCCCTTCTTGAACCATAAAATGACACTTTTCCTAGTTGAGCACCAACTTGATCTCCATGCACCTTTTTAATAGCGTGACAAGATTCTCCAAGCACTTGTCAAAAGAATTCCCAAAGACTGAAAAATCATCCATAAAAACCTCCACATTACATTCCACCATATCTGAGAAGATTGCCATCATACACCTTTGAAAAGTCGTCGGTGCGTTACACAATCTAAAAGACATCCTCCTAAATGAAAACGTGCTATACAGACAGGTAAACGTCGTCTTTTCCTGATCTTCCAGAGCGATCACAATCTGATTATACCCCAAATATCCGTCCAAGAGACAGTAGTACTCATGCCCTGCCAATCTATCTAACATCTGATCAATGAATGGTAAGGGGAAGTGATCCTTACGGGTTGCTTTATTGAGTTTTCTATAATTCATACAAACCCTCCAGTCGGTCACTGTCCTTGTAAGTATCAGTTCATTATTCTCATTCGCCACTACCGTCATACCACCCTTCTTTGGGGCACACTATATTGGGCTCACCCATACGCTGTCGGAGATTGGATAAATAATGCTAGCGTCAAGCCATTTTAGGATTTCCTTTTTCACCACTTCTTTCGTGATTGGCTTGCATCCAATTATCGCCAATTTAATTCTCAATGCATGTATCCTACAAAAACACATAAAATGCATGAAAAGTAACTAAAACTCATGGAAATCAATAATAATTCACATCAATTAATATCCGATTCGTAGGTATAAAATCTACTCATCACTTAGTAGCTGAACAAGTAGTTCACTTTCGTAGAGTGGAGCTCTTTTGACTTTGGGAGAATTTTAGCTTTGTACTTCGTGATTCGTACTTAAATTTGAATCCTCATACTCTTTTATAGTATGCCTCCAGAGATTCCCATTGCAAAGTTCCCATTGAGCATTTAATGCTCCGATACTCAAGGATAAGGCTGTAAAATGAGAAAATAGTTCGGGCTCGATTCGTACTCGCTCGACTAAAAATTTGATTCAAGCTCGACTCGAAATATAAATGATTCAAATATGAGCAAATTTTAAAGTTCGATAAATAACTCAAACCTCCTCAAATTGTAATTTTCTATTAATACTCGGATCATATTCATTCGAAAAATTCAAACTGTTCAGGCTTGACTCAAGATCGTGCTCGACTCGGTAGCTAAACGAGCCTTAATCAAACCTTATTTCATACTCGATAAATTTTGTGAACCAAATCTAAGAAACTCAATATTTGGCTCGACTCGATTCATTTACACCCTTACTCAAGGATCCTTGATGTTGACTTTTAGGGAGGTTGTTTCAACTTGCTTTTCGGCTTTAACCTATCACATCAGACTGTTACTTCACCAACCACATCGGTGTTGTCATATCTCTAAGCTAGCTATTAGATATAAATATGCTCTGATCTTCGATTTCATCAAGGATGTTTAGTAATGTCTTGGGTTCTTCAATTTTCAATACTCCTTATTGTCAATCCTCTATCAGTCCTGACTTGCTCTACGAATTTGGTTAATCGTAGAGTTTTATGAAAAACATAAAGTCTAAAATTAGATTACTCAAAGTTTGGTACTCTGCGATCTACTCTACGATTGATCGCTCTACAAGTAGAGACACACTCTAAGATGTGTTCTTTACGATGTGCTCTACGATTGACTATCTACAATCCTTTAGTAGACTCTATGATCTTTCTTCACTGAACGATCTTTGAGTCACTCTGTGATTCATACTTCACTATACGATTTTCTTTTTGAGTGAACTCTAAGTTCTGACTGCAGGCTCTGCGATCTTGACTTTATTCTATGAGCTTCTAGCAGACTCTGCGATCAAACACTTGATGCTCTACGAAAGTATAGCTTACTCTACATCCTTGCTAACATTACGAAATACCAGAGTAACTATATGATCGTTTAACTTGATTCCACAACCCTAACATCTATACATCAACTCGGCTTTTAAGGTCAACCTAACAAGTTTGATCTTTCTATTCTAAGTCCTTGTACATCATATTATTATTATCATTAAGGACTTTACAAAAACTACTGAACAAATATACTTTAATCATATCATCATCAAATTTATCATGCAGACTCTAACAGACAGTTTTAGGGATTTGGAGAGATATGGGACGCAGAAGTTACACCCGTTATCAAGGGAAAGAAAATTATAAAGAGGTCATATTATAATCAAAATAAGCATAACTCTTCATCAATAACTCAACAAAACAATAACTCTCTTCAGAGTTTTTATCCTAGGAGTAGAAATAGATACATGTCGGGTGCATCACTAGGTGGTTTAGGAGGTAGGAACTAGTGTAACTTTAGTCTTTGTAAATAATTCACAGTCCCGTGTTACTAGAATTATAGTAGTACAAGATAATTTTCAGTCCCCTGTTACTGAAATTGTATTAATGTAAACATCTTCTTTGTACCAATTGTCTCTATTGTTCCAAGAAGTCATTTGTTATTCCCAAAAGACATAAAGAAATCTAGAAGATGGGTTGAATATCTTCTTTAAATTTCCCTTTTAAAGAGATATTATCAAATTAGTTAAACAAGTTAATTGATTGATCAAGAGCAGTGGAATTGTTATTTTTAAAAGCCTTTCCACTACAAGAAAAAACACTAATTCCGACAAAATATTCCGTCGAAAACGAGACTATTCCGTCGGAATAACGTTATTTTTGACAGAATATTCCATCGACCATTCGGTCAGAAATAATATCATCGGTCTTAAGTCCGTCAAACATTTCGTCGGGAATAACTATTTTCGATGGAATTATTCCGACGGATTATTCGTCGTAAACTATATATGTTCAACAGATTAGTTCCGATGGGATAAGTCCGTTGGAAATAAGTGGGGACACGTGTCACTATCCAGCCGATCGTGCAAACCTTATATCCGACAAAACTTTCGTCGGACATTAGGGACATTCCGTCAGAAATGTTGATTGTTTTTTATTTTCAAAAATAAATTATAAACCTTATTTCCAACGGAAATTCTGTCAGGTTACCGTTTTCCGTTGGAAATAGCTTTTTTTTAATTAATTTTTTTATTTTTACAAACACTAAGTTTTTAAACCCCATTTTTGTACCTGTAACCTGCTTTATCCCAACATATATACACATTTTCTAACAACATATAACATTAAACTACACTGATATAACTTATAATCTACAAAGAATCAAACTAAATTAAAAGATTTGCAAAACTAAACTAAAATCCATTGATTTACAAAGAATCAAGCTAACTACAATGATGTACATATATAACTACAATGTTTTACAAAACAAATTGGAAATCGGGCGGGGGTCAACGTTGCTGTTGTGGTGTCTTTGAAATTCATCTCCATCATCCCTCGCCCGGTAGCTTACTCGGCTCCAGCTACCTCTGTACATTATATATAGATTCTCATTCAATATTCGTGCAACACTATGATATTTTAGCATGACATTAGAAGAATGACGGTGTCTATTATCATGACTTCCATTAGTATCAACCCTAGTTGTCTGCATGCATTTCAAAGTTTGACAAATCATATAACCAACCCCTTTGTCTTCATGTTTATATCCAACATCTCTATTAATTGTTAGGTTTGTATATAACGCGAGCATGCAATTAAATTACATAAATAGAGCGGAAGCGCGATAAAACGGATTTTAAAATTTTATACAAACCATCACCATGATCGATCAATGTGCTCAATTAACGATATAAATGAAAGAGAAAGAGAATAAGAAATTATACCCTCGTAGAACAAAGCTTCCTCGGGTACAAGTTCAACTCCTAGTCCTTCGTGTTCTCCTCGAATGCTACGGTGTGATTCCTTCCTTTGATCAACGTTAGCCACCCAAGTGTTTGGCCTCTAGAGGTGATCCACCAAGGAAGAACAAGTATTCAAGAAGTTGGGTATTTGGCAAAAACCCTAGTTTCTATCTCTATATAAATTATAAGTACTCTCCATAATCTAATGCAAGAGTGTGTAACCCTAATCTATGATAAGACTCCTCTTATTTATAGATGTAGGAATAACCCTTCCCTAAACTATTTAGGATTAGGGTTTCAATTACAATTAAACTCCTTTAATTAATTATGCTCCTAATCCAATTAGGAATTTATGAGAGAGTACTTCTATTAATTAATTCCCAATCCCTATTAGAAAATAAATAATAGTTCTATTAATTAATTCCCAATCCCTATTAGGAATTAAATAATAGTAATAGTAATAATAATAATAAGACTCCTCTTATTAATTTATATTTAATATTTCCAAAATATTAAATAATAAATATTAAGCTATTTAATTTATTCTATCTCCATAGATTAAATTAAATACACTTAACTTATTATTATAATTATGTCATTTACTTCTTAAATAAATATTTTCCTTTTGCGGTGTGACCCTCTAGGTTCTCCATATTAAACCGGTTGTGAATAAATCGAATTAGAACAATTCTAATCTTATTTAAATAAATAAATTAAACTATTTAATTCATTTAAATAAATAATATTTATTCTACAATAAGGGTAAGCCCCCTTAGCGATCAACGACTTTCCAGATAATATAGATTTCAAATCAATCACAAAAGAACCTTTGAGTAAATAGTTACCGTACAATTCAATCCTTCTACCATACAATGTCCCAATTAAATATAAGACATGGATTTACTGTCAAGTCTTATTTTATTTAATTATATGCATTTCGATTCCCAAATGCACAACTCTAAATAATGCAAATTAGAAACTCCTTTTTAATTTCATTATGCCTTGGCCAAGGACTACTGAGTTGTCATTTATCGAATCACATAGGACATTCACATCTTTTACTAGACGTGGTAGATTCTTTGTTGATCATTCACCTATCTCCATGTACAACTTATTATACCCAATCATACCCTTTGATATACCCCAAAGGTCTTAAGGGACATGTCAATGTATAATTCATCATACACAAGATACTATGATGATCTCAACTCCAAGGATCACTTGTACTACTATCACTAGAGGAATTCCTATTGACAGGCGAGTAAAACTCCATTAGGTATTTCTTAGCGAGTCACGTTCAGTGAACTTATTCTCTAATAAGCACCTACATACTTGCTTTAGTGTCTCCACACAAATGATTATGAGATCAATCATCATCTTCCTAAGAGCAAGCAACGTATGTACTAATCTATCCGGATTCACTAATCCCCAATTTAGTAATCCAACGATTAGGAACAATTTTAGTTTGTGAGCTATCTAAAATTTAGATCTCATTAGCATGATCACCATCATGATTCTAAAAGCATTGCTCAAAACTATGGGTTTATCACATTTAATATAACAACACCATGTAGATAATATAAAATGCCTTTTTAAGAAAATCAATTCTTTTATTAATAAATGAATAAGATTACAAAGTATATGCTACATCATATCAAATATGATTGGCTTGTGTGCATACTACTATCAATCTCCCACTTGTACTAAAGTTAATCGCCATGGTATCTAATACCCATCTTCTCTAAGTGACGATCAAACTGCTGTTGAGTTAAAGCTTTAGTAAATGGATCTGCAATGTTGTCTTGAGAGTCCACACGTTCCAAGGTGACATCTCCTCTTTCAATGATCTCTCTAATCAAATGAAACCACCGCAACACGTGTTTGGATTTCTGATGAGACCTGGGTTCCTTAGCCTGCGCAACAGCTCCAGTGTTGTCACAAAATAAAGGTATGGCTCCTCTAATGCTAGGAACCACTCCAAGTTCAGTTATGAACTTCTTCATCCAAACAGCTTCCTTTGCAGCTTCACTTGCAACTATGTACTCTGCCTCTGTCACTGAATCAGCAACTGTTTGCTGCTTGGAACTCTTCCAACTCACTACGCCACCGTTTAAGGTAAAAACATACCCTGAAACGGATTTATAGTCATCTTGGTCTGTTTGAAAACTTGAGTCTGTATAGCCCTCTAGTTTCAATTCAGACCCACCGTAGACAAGAAATACATCCTTAGTTCTTCTCAAGTACTTTAAGATGTTTTTCACAGCCTTCCAGTGCTCTTCTCCTGGATTCGACTGATATCTGCTTGTTACACTAAGTGCATGAGTGACATCTGGTCTAGTACATATCATACCGTACATGATAGATCCTATTACTGAAGCATAAGGAATCTTACTCATTCGGTTTCTCTCCTCAGGTGTCTTTAGGGCCTGTTTCTTGGAGAGATGTATTCCATAACTCATCGGCATGAGACCTCTCTTGGAATCTTCCATGCTAAACCTCTTTAGCATCGATTCAATGTACTTTCCTTGGGTCAAGCCAAGCATCCTTTTAGATCTATCTCTATAGATCTTTATCCCCAAAATATAGGATGCCTCACCCAAGTCCTTCATGGAGAAGTGTTTAGATAACCAAATTTTGATCGACTGTAGCATAGGAACATCATTCCCTATCAGTAATATGTCATCAACATATAATACAAGGAATGAAACAGCGCTCCCACTAACCTTCTTGTACACACATGGTTCATCCTCATTTTTGATAAAATCAAACCTTTTGATTATCTCATCAAAACGGATGTTCCATCTTCGAGAAGCTTGCTTCAATCCATAAATAGATCTTTGTAGCTTACAGACTTGGTTTGTTCCAACCGTTGAAACAAAACCCTCTGGGTGTATCATATATACATTCTCCTCAAGCTCTCCATTGAGGAAGGCCGTTTTCACGTCCATTTGCTAGATCTCGTAGTCATAATAAGCTGCAATTGCAAGCAAAATCCGAATGGACTTGAGCATAGCTACTCGTGAGAAGGTTTCATCATAGTCAATTCCTTGTCTTTGTTTGAAACCTTTTGCAACCAGTCGGACCTTATAGGTCTCTACCTTGCCATCTGCTCCAGTCTTTCTCTTAAAGACCCATTTACACCCAATAGGCTTAATGCCCTCAGGTGGTGAAACCAAAGTCCATACTTGGTTTTCATACATGGAGTCCATCTCGGATTTCATGGCTTCTTGCCATTTCTCTGAGTCTTCACTACTCATAGCCTCTTCGTAAGTCAATGGATCATCATCATCTATGATGCGTACCTCATCATCATCCTCTATGATGAATCCATACCTATCAGGTATCTTCGGTACTCTTCCAGATTTACGAATAGGTAGTGGTACAGTAGGTTCTTCTACTTGGTCAGGTATCTGACTTTGATCCGTAGTATTTTGTGGTTCTTGAACTTCTTCAAGATATATCTTACTCCCACTGACCCCTTCAAGGACAAACTCCTTTTCCAAGAAGGCAGCGTGTTTCGCAACAAACACCTTTTGATCAGTCGGGTGATAGAAATAATACCCTGATGTTTCTTTAGGGTATCCCACAAATCTACACTTGTCGGATCTATTCTTCAACTTATCTTGCTCAAACCTTTTGACATAAGCTGGACAACCCCAAGTCTTAACATGCTTAAGATTTGGTTTCCTCCCGGTCCATATCTCATATGGGGTCTTTGGGACGGATTTGGTAGGTACCTTGTTAAGTAGGTATGCAGCCGATTCTAGGGCATAACCCTAGAAGGATACTGGAAGGTTGGTAAAACTCATCATGGAACGAACCATGTCCAACAATGTTCGATTTCTCCTTTCAGATACACCATTCAACTGTGGCGTCCTTGGTGGAGTCCATTGTGAGATTATACTATTTTCTTTGAGATAATTGAGAAACTCATTGGTTAAGTATTCCCCTCCTCGATCCGATCGAAGAATCTTAATACTCTTACCAGTTTGCTTCTCTACTTCACTTCTGAATTCTTTGAACTTTTCAAATGATTCAGATTTGTATTTCATTAAATACACATATCTAAATCTAGAATGATCATCAGTGAAAGTAATAAAATAAGAATACCCTCCTCGTGCATTCGTTGTCATAGGTCCACAAACGTCTGTGTGTACCAACGCTAACAACTCTGTAACTCTTTCTCCTTTTCCACTAAAAGGAGATTTAGTCATCTTACCCATGAGACAAGATTCACAAGTTGGATATGATTCGTAATCAGATAGCTCTAAAAGCCCATCTTTATGCAACTTGGATAATCTTGTTTCATTGATATGACCGAGTCTACAGTGCCACATAAAGGTATAATTAACATCATCTCTTTTTCTTTTCTTAGTTTGTTCAATTTGAAGTATATTTTCATGCAAGTCAAGTATGTAAAGTCCATTCAGTAAATTGCCAACACCATATAAAACATTGTTATTATAAATAGAACAACTGTTGTTCTTTATTATAATATCAAAACCATCCATATCCAATACAGAAATTGAAATAATGTTTCTAATGAGTGTCGAAACATAATAAAAATTATTTAAACTAATGAACTTGCCCGAAGGCAGTGCTAAACAATAAGTCCCTACAGCTAATGCAGCAACCTTTGCTCCATTTCCCACTCGTAAGACGACTTCATCCTTGTTCAGCTTTCTACTTCTGCTTAGTCCCTGCATATTATTACATATGTGAGAACTACAGCCGGTATCCAATACCCAAGTAGAATTTTGACTTTCAGAAAAATTAATTTCAATCATGAACAAACCTAGATCGGAAGTCGAAGCTTCTCCAAGCTTCTTTTGGTCCGCAAGATACTCCTTGCAGTTCCTCTTCCAGTGTCCCAGCTTATTGCAATGGTAGCAAATTCCTTTGCTATCTGGATCAGGTTTCTTTTTATCCTTCCTCTTCGCCTTGCCCTTAGCCTTCTTGTTTTTCTTCTTTTCAGAAAATACCTTGGGCCTCTTCCTTTTCTTGGAAGAATCATCCACTAGTAAGACTTGGTTCTTGTTGGATGAGAAGTGACCTTCAGCAGTTTTCAACATGTTAAGTAACTCAGGCAAGCTGACGTCCAACCTATTCATGTGAAAATTCACAACAAATTGTGAGAAGGTGTTCGGGAGTGACTGCAAGATCAAATCTTGGCTTAACTCCCCATCCATCACGAACCCAAGCTGTCCAAGCTGTTCAATTAGATTGATCATTTTAAGGACATGAGTCTCAACAGCAGTGCCCTCGGTCATACGAGATCGGAAGAGCTCCTTAGATATCTGATATCTAGCAGTCCTACTTTGCTCACCATACAACTCTTTGAGATGCAGCAATATAGTAGGAGCATCCATAGTTTCATGCTGACGTTGAAGCTCGTTACTCATGGATGCGAGCATGATGCATTGAGCCAAGATTGCATCATCTTGCCACTTTCTGAAAGTAGCAATCTCTTCCTCAGAGGCTGTTTCTGCAACACTTGCAGGGATAGGCGAATTTAGGACATAAGAAATCTTTTCAGCAGTGAGAACAATTCTCAGATTCCTTAACCAGTCCGTGTAATTCGGTCCGGTCAGTTTGTTAGCATCAAGTATGCTACGCAGTGATAGTGAGTTTGACATTTTTTAAATTCTGCATGTGAAATAGACAACATTTTAGCATACATTCAATTTATTAATTACCAAAATAAATTAGGTCTTTATTTTAAATTGGTATCTCCCACTATTTTCATCAAACTATATTACCCTCATTATATAGTTCGGCAATTCTAATTAAAGATTTGCTAGTGAGATTAAGGATCCCATTTTAAATGTATATAGCCTTGTGGTGACACAACAAACGATATATAAATAAATAGGTAGACAACTATTGTCAATTACATCACTATGTAACTCCTTGTATTTTGCCTCTTAGATTATTTTGATCAAGTGGTGACACATCCGAATCAAAATTATCCAAGTTAAGTCCAACCTAGCACTTCCATATATTCGAAAGAAAAACACTGTCCTTGTAGTGACACAACAAAACAGCATCGTTCAGTCTATTTATAAGCATCAAATGTGATAAAGCAACATCTTAAATATTTAATACTTGCCTTGTGGTGACACAACAAACTCATATTAAATATTTAATACTCTATTGTTTTACCATGCTAGAAGGCAACGTTCGATATTCCAAATATCTTTGAACGCTTAGGACTTAATATATTACTTTGAGGGGTTTGTTATTATTAGTCTCATCTTATTTAGCGCGCATGGACATATATATATATAAAATACGCGTCATATTATTTAACATGCGAAGCATGTTGTATAATATATAATATATATATATATATATAGTAAACATGCACATATAGAATACTATATTCTACCCGGATTGATTATGGACTTTTATTCTAGTTTGGTTCACTAGAGCCACCAAGTGAACCAAAAGGTCAAACCTAGGGTGCAAGAATTAAATTTAAATATAACTATTACATTTAAACCCGGGCTCCATTACAAACGGGTCTTCAAGCGCTCCTTGCTCCTTTGTCTCCAATTCTTCAAAATTAATTCTAATTAGTCCTATTACAGAAACTATTTACAATAAATAGAAACATTGATCAGCAGTCAAGGGGAAGTACATAGGAGGGAGATAAAATTTACATTAAAAAACATTAGAGAAGACGAGGTACGCAGACCCCATTTATAAAACCCATACATTCAAGCATCCACTAAAATAAATCCAATCACACATTGGTCAATAGTCCATAATCAATCCCTATTTATTATCATACATATCTCTATATGTATCAATAAATAACATTCATCCCATAAATAATAAAACCATTCCATATATGCATTGATATCAATTAATGGGCAAAAGTTTTGCTAATATTTAGTTTTGAAACAAAATAAACTCTTTTATTTTAATCAAAAACTAAATCCAAATTAAACTCCTTTAATTTTAGCAATCTGAAATCCTATTCCAGATAAAATAAACTCTTTTATTTTAAACTTTTATCAATTAAATAAACAATTTATTTTAATTGAGAAAAACAAAAATTTTCAAAGTCTGGACACCGGCGCGACCGCGCTCCATTTTGAACTAGGAGCAGCGCGGCCGCGCTGCACCCCCAGAAACGTTTTCTGGGTTAGGGCGCGGCCGCGCTCCAGAATGAACTGGAAGCGGCGCGGCCGCGCCGCGACGCAGATTCAGAAAAAAAAAATTTCTTCAACCTAAAATCCGATCGTATCGTATATCAATTCATACATGGAATCATCAATATCGATAATTAGCACATGATTAGGCTCTGATACCACTGTAAGGTTTGTATATAACGCGAGCATGCAATCAAATTACATAAATAGAGCGGAAACGCGATAAAACGGATTTTAAAATTTTATACAAACCATCACCATGATCGATCAATGTGCTCAATTAACGATAAAAACGAAAGAGAAAGAGAATAAGAAATTATACCCTCGTAGAACAAAGCTTCCTCGGGTACAAGTTCAACTCCTAGTCCTTCGTGTCTCCTCGAATGCTACGGTGTGATTCCTTCCTTTGATCAACGTTAGCCACCCAAGTGTTTGGCCTCTAGAGGTGATCCACCAAGGAAGAACAAGTATTCAAGAAGTTGGGTATTTGGCAAAAAAACCTAGTTTCTATCTCTATAGAAATTGTAAGTACTCTCCAAAATCTAATACAAGAGTGTGTAACCCTAATCTATGATAACACTCCTCTTATTTATAGATGTAGGAATAACCCTTCCCTAAACTATTTAGGATTAGGGTTTCAATTACAACTAAACTCCTTTAATTAATTATGCTCCTAATCCAATTAGGAATTTGTGAGAGAGTACTTCTATTAATTAATTCTCAATCCCTATTAGGAAATAAATAATAGTTCTATTAATTAATTCCCAATCCCTATTAGGAATTAAATAATAGTAATAGTAATAATAATAATAATAAGACTCCTCTTATTAATTTATATTTAATATTTCCAAAATATTAAATAATAAATATTAAGCTATTTAATTTATTCTATCTCCATAGATTAAATTAAATACACTTAACTTATTAATACAATTATGTCATTTACTTCTTAAATAAATATTTTCCTTTTGCGGTGTGACCCTCTAGGTTCTTCATATTAAACCGGTTGTGAATAAATCAATTAGAACAATTCTAATCTTATTTAAATAAATAAATTAAGCTATTTAATTCATTTAAATAAATAATATTTATTCTACAATAAGGGTGAGCCCCCTTAGCGATCAACGACTTTTCCAGATAATATAGATTTCAACATCAATCACAAAAGAACCTTTGAGTAAATAGTTACCGTACAATTCAATCCTTTTACCATACAATGTCCCAATTAAATATAAGACATGGATTTACTGTCAAGTCTTATTTTATTTAATTATATGCATTTCGATTCCCAAATGCACAACTCTAAATAATGCAAATTAGAAACTCCTTTCTAATTTCATTCTGCCTTGGTCAAGGAGTACTGAGTTGTCATTTATCGAATCACATAGGACATTCACATCTTTTACTAGACGTGGTAGATTCTTTGTTGATCATTCACCTATCTCCATGTACAACTTATTATACCCAATCATACCCTTTGATATACCCCAAAGGTCTTAAGGGACATGTCAAAGTATAATTCATCATACACAAGATACTATGATGATCTCAAGTCCAAGGATCATTTGTACTACTATCACTAGAGGAATTCCTATTGACAGGGGAGTAAAACTCCATTAGGTATTCCTTAGCGAGTCACGTTCAGTGAACTTATTCTCTAATAAGCACCTACATATTTGCTTTAGTGTCTCCACATAAATGATTATGAGATCAATCATCCTCTTCCTAAGAGCAAGCAACGTATGTACTAATCTATCCGAATTCACTAATCCCCAATTTAGTAATCCAACGATTAGGAACAATTTTAGTTTGTGAGCTATATAGAATTTAGATCTCATTAGCATGATCACCATCATGATTCTAAAAGCATTGCTCAAAACTATGGGTTTATCACATTTAATATAACACCACCATGTAGATAATATAAAATGCCTTTTAAGAAAATCAATTCTTTTATTAATAAATGAATAAGATTACAAAGTATATGCTACATCATATCAAATATGATTGGCTTGTGTGCATACTACTATCATTAATCACATACGATATAGAGCAATATTATATGATTAATAGAGATGTTGGATATAAACATGAAGACAAAGGGCTGGTTATATGATTTGTCAAACTTTGAAATGCATGCAGATAAGTAGGGTTGATGCTAATAAAAGTCATGATAATAGATATCCTCATTCTTCTAATGTCGTGCTGAAATATCAGAGTGTTGCACGAATATTGAATGAGAATCTATATATTACAATTACAATTCATGTAGAATATATACCTGAGTAATGATCATGTGCATGGGGAAAATAGAGCGCATCCTTGCTATGGTATATGCAAATCCATGTCATCATCCACCATAGTGCGGTCTGCATCATCAGCTCGATCACCATCACCAGCATCATCAGCATCGCCACCCTGTTGATACAATTAAAAATATAACTCATTAGTCTGTATGATAGAATTAAAGAGATAGTATAAAAATTAAATGGCATGTAGATTAATTAACTTAAAATAAATATAATACCTGAGTAGGTGGGGGCTGACTCCCTATCGGGCCAAAAGCCTCCGAGAGTAAGGTAACCACCAACCGGAGTACCTCGTCGTGTATCGCGATGAACTGCTCCTACGGGATACCCGTACTCTCGATGGTAGCCCCTACTGCAATATCCTGAGCTAGCTGGTGAAGGCGAGCTCGGCTGGGCAACTCCTGACGATAGATAACTGGATCCGTACAAAACGTCTTTGACACCGCCACTATAACCCTCTGAAAAATCTCGTCGTTCAAATCAGCGCCTATATAAGATGGTCCAACAGGTGCTCTCTGGCGCTGGCTAGAGCCTGCGAAAATAAATATAACATTACTAACTAATCGGTTGCATTTCATTTATCTTAACTTATCAGAAATAATATTACCTCCAGGTAGTGTATATGTTGGTATCCTCGGCATGCCCAGCACTCGATACCTGTTGGTACTGCTATTAGGGGGATCCTAAGACGCGACCCATAGTCTCAGTTCCTCATCCCAAGATAATTCAATCTTGGGCGAAGGGATGGTGGAATCTAACGGCTCAGAAATCCCCTTAGCATCTCGCAACTCAGCTACACGCTGGGCCCGAAGATTTTAAAATCGGTCCTGTAATTTAATTTGTATATGTAAGTTAATTAAATCATTTTATTAACTACCTGATATTAATAATTACTACAAATTAATTGATATTATTCTTACCCGTATAGCTAATGTTGTGGGAGACATGCTAGACTCCTTAGGCGTGTGGGCTCTATCCCAAAACTCTAGCATGGTAGGAGGTCGGCCCAAGCTCGCACGCATGTCCTAATAAATACATTCAAATAACATTTATTAAGTATGGTAATGACAATCGAGAATCTAAAGAACTAAATTGAGATACTTACCGACTTCACCTCTTCAAATGGCCGTGAGCCGGTACTGTGTATGACTCGGAGCTGGTCATGATTCTTTTTTGTCTGCTCAGACTTTTTCTTGAAGTCATCATCATCCCAGTGCATACATAGCCTCCCATGCTGCATCGGAGACTATATCGTGCTAATGATCGCATACGATAGTCCCGGGCTGCTCGACAACTAACCGGGCGGCCCGCTATCTCATCTCATATAGCCAGCCTGTTAGGTTTGTATATGACGCGAACATGCAATCAAATTACATAAATAAAGTGGAAGCACAATAAAATCGGATTTTTAAAATTTTATACAAACCATCACCATGATCAATCTATGTGCTCAATTAACGATATAAACGAAAGAGATAGAGATAAAAATTATACCCTCGTAGAACCGTGCTTCCTCGGGTACAAGTTCACCTCCAATTCCTTCGCGTTCTCCTTAAATTCCACCGACTAAATTCCTTTGCTTGATCAACGTTAGCCATCCAAGTATTTGGCCTCTAGAGGTGATCCACCAAGGAAGAATAGTTATTCAAGAAGATGGGTGTTGGCAAAACCCTAGTTTCTATCTCTATAGAAATTGTAAGTACTCTCCACAATCTAATGCAAGAGTGTGTAACTGTCTAACCCCAAATCATAATAAGACTCCTCTTATTTATAGATATAAGGAACCCTCCTAAACTATTTAAGATTAGGGTTTTTATTCTAATTAAACTCCTTTAATTAATTAAACTCTTAATCCAATTAGAAATTTATGAGAGAGTACTTCTATTAATTAATTCTCAATCCCTATTAGAAATTAAATAATAGTAATAGTAATAATAATAATAATAATAAGACTCCTCTTATTAATTTATATTTAATATTTCTAAAATATTAAATAATAAATATTAAGTTATTTAATTTATTCTATCTCCATAGACTAAATTAAATACACTTAACTTATTATTATAATTATGTCATTTACTTCTTAAATAAATATTTTTCTTTTGCGGTGTGACCCTTTAGATTCTCCATATTAAACCGGTTGTGAATAAATCAATTAGAACAATTCTAATCTTATTTAAATAAATAAATTAAACTATTTAATTCATTTAAATAAATAATATTTATTCTACAATAAGGGTAAGTCCCCTTAGCGATCAACGACTTTTCAGATAATATAGATTTCAACATCAATCACAAAAGAACCTTTCAGTGAATAGTTACCGTACAATTCAATCTTTCTACCATACAATGTCCCAATTAAATATAAGACATGGAATTACTGTCAAGTCTTATTTTATTTAATTATATGTATTTCAATTCTCAAATGCACAACTCTGATTAATGCAAATTAGAAACTCCTTTCTAATTTCATTCTGCTTTGGCCAAAGACTTCTGAGTCGTCATTTATCGAATCATGTAGGACATTCTCTCCTTTTACTAGAAGTGGTAGATTATTTGTTGATCATTCACCTATCTCCATGTATAACTAATTATACCTAATCATACCCTTTGATATACCCTAAGGGTATTAAGGGAAATGTCAAAGTATAACTCATCACACACAAGATACTATGATGATCTCAAGTCCAAGGATCACTTGTGTAAGGTTTGTATAACGCGAACATGCAATCAAATTACATAAATAAAACGGAAGCGCGATAAAATTAGATTTTAAAATTTTATACAAACCATCACCATGATCTTTCTTTATGCATAATTATTAATTAAACGAAAGAGATTGAGAATAAGAATTATACCTTTGTATTATAATTCTAGCTTCCTCAGGTATAAGTTCACCTCCTATTCCTTCGCGTTCTCCTTGAATTCCACCGATTAAATTCCTTCCTTTGATCAACGTTAGCCGCCCAAGTGTTTGGCCTCTAAAGGTAATCCACCAAGGAATAATACTTGTTCAAGAAGATGGGTGTTGGCAAAACCCTAGTTTCTATCTCTATAGAAATTGTAAGTACTCTCCACAATTCTTATGCAAGAGTGTGTAACCCTAATCTATGATAAGACTTCTCTTATTTATAGATGTAAGAAAACCCTTCCCTAAACTATTTATGATTAGGGTTTCTATTCTAATTAAACTCCTTTAATTAAATTAAACTCCTAATCCAATTAGGTATTTATGTGAGAGTACTTCTATTAATTAATTCCCAATCCCTATTAGGAATTAAATAATAGTAATAGTAATAATAATAATAATAATAAGACTCCTCTTATTAATTTATATTTAATATTTTTAAAATATTAAATAATAAATATTAAGTTATTTAATTTATTCTATCTCCATAGACTAAATTAAATACACTTAACTTATTATTATAATTATGTCATTTACTTCTTAAATAAATATTTTCCTTTTGCGGTGTGACCCTTTAGATTCTCCATATTAAACCGGTTGTGAATAAATCAACTAGAACAATTCTAATCTTATTTAAATAAATAAATTAAACTATTTAATTCATTTAAATAAATAATATTTATTCTACAATAAGGGTAAGCCCCCTTAGCGATCAACGACTTTCCGGATAATATAGATTTCAACATTAATCATAAAAGAACCTTTCAGTGCATAGTTACCGTATAATTCAATCCTTCTACCATACAATGTCCCCATTAAATATAAGACATGGAATTACTGTCAAGTCTTATTTTATTTAATTATATGTATTTCGATTCTCAAATGCACAACTCTAAATAATGCAAATTAGAAACTCTTTTCTAATTTCATTCTGTCTCGGCCAAGGACTACTGAGTTATCATTTATCAAATCACATAGGACATTCACATCTTTTACTAGACGTGGTAGATTCTTTGTTGATCATTCACCTATCTTCATGTACAACTTATTATACCCAATCATACCATTTGTTATACTCTAAAGGTCTTAAGGGACATGTCAAAGTATAACTCATCATACACAAGATACTATGATGATCTCAAGTCCAAGGATCACTTGTACTACTATCACTAGAGGAATTCCTATTGACAGGCGAGTAAAACTCCATTAGGTATTCCTTAGCGAGCCATGTTCAGTGAACTTATTCTCCAATAAGCACCTACATACTTGCTTTAGTATCTCCACACAAATGATTATGAGATCAATCATCCTCTTTTTAAGAGCAAGCAACGTATGTACTAATCTATCCGGATTCACTAATCCCCTTTTTAGTAATCCAACGATTAGGAACGATTTTAGTTTGTGAGCTATCAAGAATTTAGATCTCATTAGCATGATCACCATCATGATTCTAAAATCATTGCTCAAAACTATGGGTTTATCACATTTAATATAACAACACTATATAGATAATATAAAATGCCTTTAATAACCGAATAAGATTACAAAGTATATGCTACATCATATCAAATATGATTGGCTTGTATGCATACTACTTTCAATCTCCCACTTGCACTAAAGCCAATCGTTATGGTATCTAATACCCTTCTTCTCTAAGTGACGATCATCATGCCGTTTGGATAAAGCTTCAGTAAATGGATATGCAATGTTGTTCTTAAGAGTCCACTATCTCTATAGTGACTTTTTTTCTTTCAATGATTCCTCTAATCAAATGAAAGTGCCGCAACACATGTTTGAATCCAAGATAAGACTTAGGAACTATTCCTAGTTCTGTGATGAACTTTTCATCCAAACAATCAACTTGCAACTTCACTTACAGCTATATACGTTGTCTTTGTCACTAAATCAGCAACTCTTTGCTATTTTGGAACCTTTCCAATTCACTGCACCACCATTCAAGGTAACAATTTACCCTAAAGTCGATTTGTTATCGTCTTGGTCAGTCTGAAAAACTTGAGTCTGTTTAGCCCTCTATTTTTAATTCAGACCTACCATGAATCATGATCACATCTTCAATACCGGTTAAGTACTTAAGATGTTTATCACTGTCTTATAGTGATCTTCTCCAGAATATGACTGATCAACATAAGGCCTTGTATATTCATTACATAAATGATAGTAACTCATGCGATCTCTCTTTAAATTGGAGACAATTTTATAGAGATTCACTCCATGGCTCATCATCATGAGACCTCTCTTGGAGTTTGCCATACTAAACGCCTTTAGCATCGAATGAATATACGTTCATTGGGTCAAGCCGAACATCCTTTTAAATCTATCTATATAGATTTATATCCCCAATTTATAGGATGCTCCTCCCAAGTTATTCATGGAGGAATGTTTAGACAATTTTATCTTTACTGATTATAACATTGGTGTGTCATTCCTTATCAGTAATATATCAACATATAATACTAGGAATGTCATAGTGCTCCCACTTACCCTTTTGTACACACTAGGTTCATTCTCATTTTTGATAAAATCAAACTCTTTTGATTGTCTCATCAAAATGAACGTTCCATCTTTGAGAAGCTTGCTTCAATCCATAAATAGATCATTGTAGCTTAAAACACGATTTGCTTCAACCTTTGAAATAAATTCCTCTGGTTGTATCATACATACATTCTCCTCAAGTCTTCATTGAGGAAGGACGTCTCCACATCCATTTTGCCAGATTTCGTAATAAGTTGCAATTACAAGCAAAATTCAAATGGACTTGAGCATTACTCGGTAATAAGGTTTTATTACAGTCAACTCCTTGATTTTATTTGAAACCTTTTAAACAGGTATGGTCTTATAGGTCTCCACCTTGCCATTTGCCCTAGTCTTTCTATTTAGAAACCTATTTACACCCTCTAGACACTATGCCTTTCGGTGGAGTAACTAAAGTCTATACTTGGTTCTCATACATGGAGTCTATTTCGGATTTCATGGCCATCTGCCATTTTTCTGAGTGCCTTCTACTCATAGCCTCATCGTATATAACTGGATCATCATCCTCTATGATGCGTACCTCATCATCATCCTCTATGATGAATCCATACCTCCTAGGTATCTTCGGTAGTCTTCCAGATTTACGATTCGTTTGTGGTACAATAGGTCTATCTACAAGTTCCTCAGTTTGACTTGTAGTACTTTGTGGTTCTTGAACTCTTTCAAGATCTATTACCCTCCCACTAGCTCCTTCAATTATAAACATCTTTATCCAAGAAGGCAGCGTAAAAAATAGGATTATAGTAATAATGCCCTAAACTTTCTTTAGGATATCCCACAACTCTGCACTTGTCAAATTTTGTCCCAAACTTATCTTTTGAAACCTTTTCACATAATTTGGACAGCCCCTTATCTTAACATACTTAAGACTAGGAATCCTCCCTATCCATAACTTTTATAGAGTCTTGGGGCCGGATATTGAGGTTACCTTATTTTGTAGATATGCAGCCATTTCTAGGGCATAACCCAGATGGATACTAGAATATCAGTAAAAATCATTATGGACTGCATCATGTCCAACAAGGTACAATTTCTCTTTTAAGATACACTAATCAATTATTGCGTATCAGGAGGTGTCCATTATGAGAAAATATCATTTTGAGATGATCTAGAAACTCATTGCACAAGTATTCCTTCCTCGATCTGATCAAAGAATCTTAATACTTTGTCAATTTATTTCACTTCTGAATTCTTTGAACCTTTCAAATGATTCAAACTTGTATTTCATCAAATACATATATTCAACTCTTTGAATGATCATCTCCTTTTCTTTTACTAGTTTGTTCAATTTACAAAATTATTTTTCATGTAAGTCAAGTTTACAAAGTCCATCAAATGATCTTCCAGTTTCAAATAAAACATTATCATTATAAATAGAACAACAATTGTTCTTAAATATAATACCAGAACCTTCCTTGTCCAATAACGGAAGTAATAATGTTTCTTAAGGGAACTGGAACATAATAACAACTTATTAACTTAACAGACTTACCCGTAGGCAACGCTAAACTATAAGTTCCTACGGCTAATGTAAGATTACTTACTCTTTGTTTAGCTTTCTACTTCTGCTTAGTCTCTGTATTGGATTGCATACGTGAGAACTATAGTCGATATCCAATACCCAAGTAGAACCTTGACTTACAGAAAGATTTATTTCAATGATGAACAAACCTATATCTGTAACCGAAGCTTCACTAAGCTTCTTCTGGTTAGCCTCTACAAGATGCTACTTACAGTTTCCTTTCCAATGTCCTGGCTTATTCCAGTGGAAGCAAACTCCTTTGCTATCTGCATCAGTTTTGTTCTTAGTGTCCTTAGTTATTGCCTTTTCTTATACCTTCTTTGAATTGTTCTTCTTTTAAGAAGATCCTTTGGCCCTCTTCCGCTTCCTGGAAGAATCATCTACCAGTAAGACTTGGTCTTTCTTGGTTAGAAAGTGACTCTTTACAGTTTTCAATGTGTTTAAGCAACTCATGCAGGTTGACATATAGTTTGTTCACGTGAAAAATTCACAACAAATTGTGAGAAAGAGTCTGGGGGCTATTGCAAGATCAAATCTTGGATCAACTCTTCATCCAATACAAAACCCAGTTGTCCCAATTGTTCAATCAGATTGATCATTTTTAGGACATTTGTTTATACTATAGTGCCATCGATTATTCTAGATTGGAAGAGCATTTTAGATATCTAATATCTAGCAGTCCTACTTTCCTCACCATTCAACTCCTTGAAGGTGCAGGAGTACAGTAAGAGCATCCATGGTTTCATGCTGACGCTGAAGCTCGTTACTCATGGATGCGAGCATGATGCATTGAGCTAACTGTGCATCATCTTGCCACTTTCTAAAAGTAGTAATCTCTTCCTCAGAGGCATTGTCTGCAACTATTGCAGGGATAGACATATTAAGGATATAAGATAGCTTTTCAGCCTTGAGAACTATTCTCAGATTCCTTAACCAGTCCGTGTAATTTGGTCCGGTTAATTAGCATCTAATATGTTACGCAGTGATAGTGAATTAGACATTGTAAAATTCTGTAAAATGAATTTGTAATTTAACAACATTTTATCATACATTCATTTAATTAATTACCAAAATAAATTAGGTCTTTATTTTAAATTGGTATCTCTCACTTTGTCATCAAACTATATTACCCTCAATATATATAGTTCGGCAAATCTAATTAAAGATTTGCTAGTGAGAATAAGGATCCCATTTCAAATGTATATAGCCTTGTGTGACACAACAAACTATATATAAATAAATAGGTAGACAACTATTATCAATTACATCACTATGTAATTCCTTGTATTTTGCCTCTTAGATTATTTTGATCAAGTGTGACACATCCGAATCAAAATTATTTAAGTTAAGTCCAACCTAGCACTTCCATATATTCGAAAGAAAAACACTGTCCTTGTGTGACACAACAAAACAGCATCGTTCAGTCTATTTATAAGCATCAAATGTGATAAAGCAACATCTTAAATATTTAATACTTGTCTTGTGTGACACAACAAACTCATATTAAATATTTAATACTCTATCGTTTTACCATGCTAGAAGGCGACGTTCGATATTCCAAATATCTTTGAACGCTTAGGACTTAATATAATTTCTTTGAGGGGTTTGTAATTATTATTTGTCTCATCTTGTTTAGCACGCATGCACATATATATATAAAATACGCGTCATATTATTTTACATGTGAAACATGTTGGATAATATAATATATATATATATATATATAGTAAACATGCACATATAGAATACTATATTCTACCTGGATTGATTATGGACTTTTATTCTAGTTTGGTTTACTAGAGCCACCAAGTGAACCAAAAGGTCAAACCTAGGGTGTAAGAATTAAATTTAAATATAACTATTACATTTAAACCCGGGCTCCATTACAAACGGGTCTTCAAGCGCTCCTTACTCATTTGTCTCCAATTCTTCAAAATTAATTCTAACTAGTCCTATTACAAAAATTATTTACAATAAATAGAAACCTTGATCAGCAGTCAAGGAGAAGTACATAGGAGGGAGATAGAATTTACATTAAGAAAAAAAATTAGAGAAGACGAGGTACGCAGACCTCATTTATAAAAACTCATACATTCAAGCATCCACTAAAATAAATTCAATCACACATTGGTCAATAGTCCATAATCAATCCCTATTTATTATCATACATATCTCTATATGTATCAATAAATAACATTCATCCCATGAATAATAAAACCATTCCATATATGCATTGATATCTTTTAATGGGCAATATTAGTTAGTATAAAATTCAATTTCAACTTCAATTAGTTATCATGGAATCCAATTCCAACTCTAATTAGTTATCATGAAATCCAATTTCAATTAAAATAAACTACTTTATTTTAATCATATTCCAAATCAAAATAAACTCTTTTATTTTAATTTATCCAATTTTGAATAAAAAATAAACTCCTTTATTTTTAATCAAATTCCAAATCAAAATAAACTCCTTTATTTTAATTTACAAAAATTTAAAAAATAAAATAATTTTACACAAACAATTATGCCCATTTAAATTGTTCTAAACACATATCAATGTATATACAAAATCAAAACAATTAATAATTCGCATAAAGTTTGGCTCTTGATACCACTGTAAGGTTTGTATAACGCAAACATGCAATCAAATTACATAAATAAAGCGGAAGCGCGATAAAATTAGATTTTAAAATTTTATACAAACCATCACAATGATCTTCCTTTATGCACATTTATTAATTAAACGAAAGAGATTGAGAATAAGAATTATACCCTTGTAGAATTCTAGCTTCCTCAGGTACAAGTTCACCTCCAATTCCTTCGCGTTATCCTTGAATTCCACCGATTAAATTCCTTCCTTTGATCAACGTTATCCACCCAAGTGTTTGGCCTCTAGAGGTGATCCACCAAGGAATAATACTTGTTCAAGAAGATGGGTGTTGGCAAAACCCTAGTTTCTATCTCTATAGAAATTGTAAGTACTCTCCACAATTCTTATGCAAGAGTGTGTAACCCTAATCTATGATAAGACTTCTCTTATTTATAGATGTAGGAAAACCCTTCCCTAAACTATTTAGGATTAGGGTTTCTATTCTAATTAAACTCCTTTAATTAAATTAAACTCCTAATCCAATTAGGAATTTATGTGAGAGTACTTCTATTAATTAATTCCTAATCCATATTAGGAATTAAATAATAGTAATAGTAATAATAATAATAATAATAATAATAATAATAAGACTCCTCTTATTAATTTATATTTAATATTTTTAAAATATTAAATAATAAATATTAAGTTATTTAATTTATTCTATCTCCATAGACTAAATTAAATACACTTAACTTATTATTATAATTATGTCATTTACTTCTTAAATAAATATTTTCCTTTTGCGGTGTGACCCTTTAGGTTCTCCATATTAAACCGGTTGTGAATAAATCAATTAGAACAATTCTAATCTTATTTAAATAAATAAATTAAACTATTTAATTCATTTAAATAAATAATATTTATTCTACAATAAGGGTAAGCCCCCTTAGCGATCAACGACTTTTCGGATAATATAAATTTCAACATTAATCATAAAAGAACCTTTCAGTGCATAGTTGCCGTACAATTCAATCCTTCTACCATACAATGTCCCAATTAAATATAAGACATGGAATTACTGTCAAGTCTTATTTTATTTAATTATATGTATTTCGATTCTCAAATGCACAACTCTAAATAATGCAAATTAGAAACTCTTTTCTAATTTCATTCTGCCTTGGCCAAGGACTACTGAGTTGTCATTTATCGAATCACATAGGACATTCACATCTTTTACTAGACGTGGTAGATTCTTTGTTGATCATTAACCTATCTCCATGTACAACTTATTATACTCAATCATACCCTTTGTTATACCCCAAAGGTCTTAAGGCACATGTCAAAGTATAACTCATCATACACAAGATACTATGATGATCTCAAGTCCAATGATCACTTGTACTACTATCACTAGAGAAATTCCTATTGACAGACGAGTAAAACTCCATTAGGTATTCCTTAGCGAGCCACGTTCAGTGAACTTATTCTCCAATAAGCACCTACATACTTGCTTTAGTGTCTCCACACAAATGATTATGAGATCAATCATCCTCTTCTTAAGAGCAAACAACATATGTACTAATCTATTCGGATTCACTAATCCCCTTTTTAGTAATCCAACGATTAGGAACGATTTTAGTTTGTGTGCTATCTAGAATTTAGATCTCATTAGCATGATCACCATCATGATTCTAAAAGCATTGCTCAAAACTATGGGTTTATCACATTTAATATAACAGCACTATGTAGATAATATAAACTGCCTTTAATAACCGAATAAGATTACAAAGTATATGCTACATCATATCAAATATAATTGGCTTGTGTGTATACTACTTTCAACTTGTACTACTATCACTAGAGGAATTCCTATTGACAGGCGAGTAAAACTCCATTAAGTATTCCTTAGCGAGCCACGTTCTGTGAACTTATTCTCTAATAAGCACCTACATACTTGCTTTATTGTCTCCACACAAATGATTATGAGATCAATCATCCTCTTCATAAGAGCAAGCAACGTATGTACTAATCTATCCGGATTCACTAATTCCCTTTTTAGTAATCCATCGATTAGGAACGATTTTAGTTTGTGAGCTATCTAGAATTTAGATCTCATTAGCATGATCACCATTATGATTCTAAAATTATTGCTCAAAACTATGGGTTTATCACATTTAATATAACAGCACGATGTAGATAAAGTAAAATGCCTTTAACAAACGAATAAGATTACAAAGTATATGCTACATCATATCATATATGATTGGCTTGTGTGCATACTACTTTCAATCTCCCACTTGCACTAAAGCCAATCGCCATGGTATCTAATATCCTTCTTCTCTAAGTGACGATCATCCTGCTATTGGATAAAGCTTCAGTAGATGGATATGCAATGTTGTTCTTGAGAGTCCACTATCTCTATAGTGACTTTTCCTCTTTCAATGATTCCACTAATCAAACAAAAGTGCCGTAACACCTGTTTGAATCCAAGATGAGACTTAGGAACTATTCCTAGTTCTGTAATGAACTTTTCATCCAAACAGTCAACTTGCAGCTTCATTTACAGCTATATACTTTGTCTTTGTCACTAAACCAGCAACTCTTTGCTATTTGGAACCTTTCCAATTCACTGCACCACCTTTCAAGGTAACGATTTACCTTAAAGTGAATTTGTTATCGTCTTGGTCAGTTTGAAAAAACTTGAGTCTGTTTAGCCCTTTAGTTTTAATGCAGACCCACCATGTTTTATGATCACATCCTCAATACCGGTTAGGTACTTAAAGATGTTTTTCATTGTCTTACAGTGATCTTCTCTAGAATATGACTGATCAACATCAAGCCTTGTATATTCATTGCATACATGATAGTAACTCATGCGATCTCTCTTTCAATTTTGGGACAATTTTAGAGAGATACACTCCATGGCTCATCATCATGAAACCTCTCTTGGAGTTTGTCATGCTAAACGCCTTTAGCATCAAATGAATATACGTTCCTTGGGTCAAGCCGAACATCCTTTTAAATATATCTATATAGATTTATATTCCCATTTTATAGGATGCTCCTCCCAAGTCATTCATGGAGGAATGTTTAGATAATTTTATCTTTACTGATTGTAGCATTGGTGTGTTATTCCTTATCAGTAGTATATCAACATATAATGCCAAGAATGTCACAGCGCTCCCACTGACCCATTTGTACACACTAGGTTCATTCTCGTTTTTGATAAAATCAAACTCTTTTGATTGTCTCATCAAAATGAATGTTCCATCTTTGAGAAGCTTGCTTCAATCCATAAATGGATCGTTGTAGCTTAAAACACGATTTGCTTTAACCTTTAAAACAAATTCCTTTGGCTGTATCATACATACATTCTCCTCAAGTCTTCATTGAGGAAGGGCGTCTCCACATCCATTTTGCCAGATTTCGTAATAAGCTGCAATCACAAGCAAAATCCAAATGGACTTGAGCATTACCCGGTAATAAGATTTTATCACAGTCAACTCCTTGACTTGAAAAACCTTTTAAACATGTCTGGTCTTATAGGTCTCTACCTTGCCATTTGCCCTAGTCTTTCTCTTAAAGACCCATATTCACCCTCTAGGCACTAAGCCCTTTTGTTGAGTAACCAGAGTTTGTACTTGGTTCTCATACATGGAGTCCATTTTGGATTTCATGGCCATCTGCCATTTCTCTGAGTGTCTTGTACTCATAGCCTCATCGTATATAACTGGATCATCATCCTCTATGATGCGTACCTCATCATCATCCTCTATGATGAATCCATATATCCCAGGTATCTTCGGTACTCTTCCAGATTTACGATTTGGTTGTGGTACAATAGGTCTATCTACAGGTTCCTCGGTTCGACTTAAAGTGCTTTGTGGTTCTTGAACTCCTTCAAGATCTATTACCCTCCCACTAGCTCCTTCAATGATAAACACCTTTATCTAAGAAGGCAATGTGTAGGATTATAGTAACAAAACCATAAACTTTCTTTAGGATATCCCACAAATCTACACTTGTCAGATTTTGTCCCAAACTTATCTTTGAAACCTTTTCACATAAGCTGGACAACCCCTTATCTTAACATACTTAAGAGTAGGAATCCTCCCTATCCACAACCTCTATGGAGTCTTGGGCTCGGATTTTTTTGAGGTTACCTTATTTTTGTAGATATGCAGTCGTTTTTAGGGCATAACCCCAGATGGATACTAGAATGTCGGTAAAAATCATTATGGACTGCACCATGTCCAACAAGGTGCAATTTATCCTTTTAGATACACCAATCAATTCTTACGTATCGGAGGTGTCCATTATGAGAAAATACCATTTTTGAGATGATCTAGAAACTCATTGCATAAGTATTCCTTCCTCGATCTAATCAAAGAATCTTAATACTTTGTTAATATGTTTCACTTCTGAATTCTTTAAACATTTCAAATGATTCAGACTTGTATTTTATCAAATACACACATTTAACTCTTTGAATGACCATCTCCTTTTCTTTTATTAGTTTATTCAATTTGCAAAATGTTTTTCATGTAAGTCAAGTATACAAAGTCTATCAAGTAATCTTCTAGTTTCAAACAAAATATTATTATTATAAATAGAACAACAATTGTTCTTAAATATAATACCAGAACCTTCCTTGTCCAACAACGAAAGTTCTAATATTTCTAATGAGAACTGGAACATAATAACAACTTATTAACTTAATAGACTTGCCCGTAGGCAATGCTAAACTATAAGTTCCTATGGTTAATGCAGCAACCTTGGCTTCATTCCCACACATAAGATTACTTACTCTTTGTTTAGCTTTCTACTTCTGCTTAGTCTCTGCATTGGATTGCATACGTGAAAACTACAGCCGATATCTAATACCCAAGTAGAACCTTGACTTACAAAAAGATTTATTTTTAAATCATGAACAAACTTATATTTGTAACCGAAGCTTCACTAAGCGTCTTCTGGTTAACCCCTGTAAGATTCTCCTTACAGTTTCCTTTCTAGTATCCAGACTTATTGCAGTGGAAGCAAACTCCTTTGCTATCTGCATCAGTCTTGTTCTTATTGTCCTTTGTTTTTGCCTTTCCATTTACCGTCTTTGAATTGTTCTTCTTTTAAGAAGATCCTTTGGCCTTCTTCCGTTTCCTAGAAAAATCATCTACCAGTAAGACTTGGTCTTTCTTGGTTGGAAAGTGACTCTTTACAGTTTTCAACATGTAAGCAACTCAAGCTGGCTGACATATAGCTTGTTCATGTGGAAATTCACAATAATTAATGAGAAAAAGTCCGGAAGTGATTGCAAGATCAAATCTTGGATCAACTCTCCATCTATTAAAACCCTTTTGTCCCAATTGTTCAATCAGATTGATCATTTTAGGACATATATCTGTACTGTAGTGCCATCGGTCATTCTAGATCAGAAAAGCTCCTTAGATATCTGATATCTAATAGTCCTACTTTTCTCACCATTCAACTCCTTGAAGGTGTCGGAGTAAAGTATGAGCATCCATAGCTTCATGCTGACGCTGAAGCTCGTTACTCATGGATGCGAGCATGATGCATTGAGCCAACTGTGCATCATCTTGCCACTTTCTAAAAGTAGTAATCTCTTCCTCTGAGGCATTATCTGCAACCATTGCACGGATAGGCATATTAAGGACATAAGATAGCTTTTTAGCCTTGAGAACTATTCTCAAATTCTTTAACCAGTCCTTTTAATTTGGTCTGGTTAATTAGCATCTAATATACTCCGCAGTGATAGTAAATTAGACATTGTAAAATTCTGTAAATGAATTTGTAATTTAACAACATTTTAGCATACATTCATTTCTTAATTAATCACCAAAATAAATTAGGTCTTTATTTTAAATTGGTATCTCTCACTTTTTTATCAAACTATATTACCCTCATTATATAGTTCGACAAATCTAATTAAAGATTTGCTAGTGAGAATTAGGATCCCATTTCAAATGTATATAGCCTTGTGTGTGCACAACAAACTATATATAAATAAATAGGTAGACAATTATTGTCAATTACATCACTATGTAACTCCTTGTATTTTGCCTGCTAGATTATAATGGTCAAGTGTGTGCACATCCGAACTAAAATAATCTAAGTTAAGTCCAACCTAGCACTTCCATATATATGAAGAGAAAAAGACCGCCCTTGTGTGTGCACAACAAAGCAGTAATGTTCAATTCCTTAATAAGCATCAAATGTGATAAAATAACATCTTAAATATTTAATACTCGCCTTGTGTGTGCACAACAAACTCATATTAAATATTTAATACTCTATTGTTTTACCACTGTAGACACCCAAATTTTGCGCTTCGTATACTAACCATGACAGGAGGGCAAAATCGTCAAATGAACCGGCCTGTGAGGGCGAGGGATGCACAAGAACGAACATTCGACGCCACCGCGACGATTTACAACCGAAACCGACGTGACAGCAGGGCCGTCCGAAATGAGCCTGCCCGAATGATGCGGCACGTCTCCCAGTGATTCCCGGACTACAAAATACAAACCTGTCGGCAAAAATTGACGTCACGACACGCGAATCGAGGTGCGGCACGGAAATCGAGAAAATCAGCCCACCCAGCCGCGGATTGATCTGCGGCCAAACGAATAAAATAATGGTGGTGCGCACGGGACTCGAAACCAGGAAACCAGCTGAGTGCGATGGGGGGTGGGCCAGCCAGCCGCAGATCCATCTGCGGCCAGCCGCAGATCTATCCGCGGCTGCCCTAATGCAGCCTATTTCAGCTCATTCAGCATACAGGAACAAAGAGAGAGCAGCAGCAGCGGCGGAAAAAGAAAAAAAAGAAGGAGAAAACAGCAAGAAAAATAGAGAGAAAAGAAGTGAGAAATTGTATCCATTTTGTGAGATTACATCTCATATTTCCTACTCTATTCAATACACAAATTCATACATATTGTGGGGATCATTTGCAAGGTGAAAAATCCTTTGTTTTAGCATTTTGTTTTACCATTTTTGTTAAGCTTTTATCATCCAAATTATATTAAATGTAGTTTCCTTGTGTATTGTTGTGGATCTATGGATTGAGGGCTATTAGTGAGGGTTCCCAAATGGAACGAAATTCCTCCTAATGGCCCGATGATATCCATTTGATGATTTTTAGCTCGTTGTAATGATGTATCGTGCGTAGGTTGTTTAGATTGCTATTTTAGGATCTTGTGGGTGTGTAGCGATTTTGAATGTGAGCCTAGGAGCGCGACCCCGTGGTCCAAATCCGATGATGGACATCTTTTGATATATGTAATAAATTCGATGTACCTTTCATTGTAAATATGTAATCGTCGGGCCTTAAAACGACGCCAAGGCGAGAATCGTGTTTAAGGCCCCGAAATAGTGAAACTTGTGATTATAGGCGTTTGGGGTTATTTTGATGGCTTACATGCCCATGAATAGCTCCGACGCGTGTTTATGCTCGATTTGATTTATGAGACGAAATTGATTTCAAAGCCAAATGATAAGATCTTCATAAAATCAATCAAACTAGGCTATTAGCATCACGAGGTTAATAAATGGGAAATGCTAATGAATGTCGATTCCTATTTAACGAGAAAGCTAAGGAGAATCGTTTTCAAATATCATAAGGAATGATTTTGTCAAATAATTGACGTTTTATTAAACCGTTGTGCATAGGGTTAAAGAGATTCTAGAAGTTGCCCATTGTTTGAGTTACGAAAGCAACGTATAGATCTCGATTCCTATTTCGACGAAGGTTTAAAACTCTTGTTTCACCAAAACGACACCTAATGAAAATCTCATAGTTTTGACAAATTAAAATCAAACTTTTCTTATAAAGAATCAAACTTTCTCGTATAAATCGAAGGACACTCCGAAGCATTCTCAGATCAAAGCACGATTTTCCCTAAAAAATCCAAATGATTCTTTCATACAAACTCACCACAACATTCACGTGGGCACACACACACACACATTCGCACACACGCACATGTTTCATGAATTAAAGGATAGGAAAGCATCGAGATTGCGGTAACCGTGTTTCACGGAAGTCGGGGGGTGCCTAACACCTTCCCCTCGCTTAAGCAAGCCCCCGAACTCTATGAATCTCGATTCGCAGACCAATTAATTCGGAGTCACATATGAGCCAGCGATTTACGAAAACGAAATTCGGATGAGTTGGTACATCCATTTCAAATATACCAACTGGCGACTCTGGTTAATTGGCTCATCATAAAAACGATCTTTCAAAACCCCGTCGACATCAATGCCGATCTTTTCCAAAGAATCATTAAATCAAAAGGCTAAAATTGGAAAAAACCAAGAGACGAGAAAACCCGGCGTCGACAGCTGGCGACTCTGCTGGGGACATTAGAGGGCTTAAGCCGCGTCAAGTCTTGATGCTATCCTATCCTTTAAAATTTATAAATGTGTATGTGCATGCGACATTTTGACTTCTTTTTATTGTTGTGTAAATGTGTGTTGTTGTCCAATGAATGAATGATTGAATGGGTTTGCTTTACTTCAAAGTAATCATTTGCATACGGTGAGGACGATGAATGTGAATGTATGTTGAGAGAGTACCTCCTCCTGAGGCGAACCCGTCGGTTGCTTATTACTGGACTCGATGGGGCTGCTCCCCGGAGATGGCTCAGGAAACGCACCACTCAAATCCGCTCCAATCGAAAGGGCTCAGACGAGTAGATTGCGAAGATTTGGGAACCTTCATGCCGAAAAGCCCGCGAGAGTAACCCTAGGGTAGGTCAGCCTCTGATAAACCTAACGAAAGGGAAGCTTCTTCATGCCCTTTTATCATTCAGTCGAATAAATAAATGTCATGTAAATGGCATATAACTGTCATACCGGCATCATCGCAATAAATATGTCCTGTATCATGTGATTACATCACCTGCACATATAAAGAGAATACTGACATGGTTTTGCAGGAAGGCAATCCGTGCCACGTACCATGGTTTTCTAAAAATTTCTAAATACTACCCTGTCATCAAACACTGACCTTGTTTTGCAGGATGAGATTAAGAGAACCGTGAAAGCATGGCATAACGATCACAAAGAACCGGAAGTAGGGGCATATTCGACCACAAAAAAAGGGGAAAAAGAAAAAGAAAAAGAAAAAAATAAATAAATAAAAAATAATAATCATGCATCAGTGTTGACATGCATCTGCCAACTTGTAAACTGGCACAGTACTAAACTACGGCCCTTGTTTGTTTTGCGAGATTGCCCTACGACCCAACTAAGAGGCCGTAAAGTCCATACTCCATCCATCCAAATGGCAGAGGCCGATAGCCATGAAATTACAGTTCTGCCACTACCAGCAAAACGGCCGAATACGAGGGATTCATCCTAGGACTGAGATTAGCTCTGGGAATGGGAATCAAAAAGATGACAGTAGTGGGAGACTCAAATTGGTCATCCGGCGGGCCATGGGAATATACAGCACCAAAGGGCATAAATGGGACCTAGCTACGGGACTGCTGAGATATCTGGAAGCCGAAGAAGCCCACAGACAAATGAACGAAGTACATGGCGGTGTGTGCAGAAAACCCCATATGAGCAGAATATTTTTGGCAAAGAAAATCATGTGAACGGATCACTACTGGCTAACCATGAAAACTGACTGCGATGCTCATGTTAGGAAATGCCATCAACGCCAGATCTATGCCAATGCGATCCATGCACCTCCTAATGAGCTCCATTGCTTGACCTCACCGTAGCCAGTTGGACCGTGCAGCGGGTGATATCCAGGAAGGGGGTAAATCCAGGAGCATGGCAGTGAATCCCAGCCAGTAGAAGATCAATGGGTTTTAAAATTCTGAGTTTTATTTCAAATCCCGGCACGCTCATGTCATTTTGTCAGGTTATCCAAAAAGAGGATCAGGTGCTGAAATGTTTTATATATATAACAAGCATTTTTGTTTTATGTCAGGTACCCCGAATTGAGGCACTCTAGCCTAACAAGCAATAGGACAAATTTGAAGGAGGATCACGATTTTGGTGTAAAGCTAGAGTTCGATCTGATGGGGATTGAGCAGGACGAGGCAGATATCGACAATACGCCTGACGAGATCAAGGGAGGGGTCAAGGAATAAACCCAAACCCGACTTAGACCGAACCATCGCCATCAAACATCAGAACCCCTAACGATCACAAAGAGCCCGGAGGCAGATATCGACAATACGCCTGACGAGATCAAGGGAGGGGTCAAGGAATAAACCCAAACCCTGAATGGCTTTCCGACAGAATCCTAGTATCACAGCCTGGAGGAGAAGTAAGGGCCGCATCGACTAAAGAAATCTGAACGATGCCCTTAAGGAGGAGATATATGACAAATTCAAGATCAAACATTTTGATTCAGTCATTTACCAGCCCAAAATGAATGGGGCAGTGGGGGCTGCAAATAAAACACAAGGACGATCATGGGAAGAGTGTCCGCCAATCATCGGGGATGGCCGGATTTATTGTCGCTCACCCTGTTTGCCTATCGAACCTCAGTTCGCACATTTGTAGGGGCAACCCCTTACGCATCTCCCGGGCATACGACAAGAGGGTACGATCCCGGAAATTCAAAATAAATGATTTAGTCCTCAAAAGGATCGCGCCCTGCCGAGACGAAGATATGGGGAATTTCGCTCTAAATTAACGGGAGCCGTCGCGATAAAAAAATCCTCTCTGGGAGCCCTCATCTTACAAGGAATGGACGGAAAGGCATTCCCCAGCCCGTTAATTCTGACTCCGTGAAACAACTCTGTGATCCAAAAAAAAAAAAAAAAAAAAAAAAAAAAAAATCAAAAAATCAAAAAAATCAAAAAATCAAAAAAATCAAAAAAAAAAAAAAAATCTCAAAAATCAAAAATCCCCAAGCCTTTCAACAAATCAAAGGACCAGATCTTTTGTCAGCCAGCAAGATACCGATGCGACCAGCACGAGCGAGATCACAAGAAAAACAACTTAACACTGGGGCATTTATCAACTACCCAGGAAATGGTGACGTGCAAATTGGCACCCATGCAACAATCCCATCAACATGCACCATCATCATCAGATGCTACCTCATGTCAATCTTCAACGGTACAATCATCTGGCATTTGTCAAGCATAGTTTTCCCGGGATACGATGATCCGCTTGAAAGGGGATTCTATTTGACTTAATAGGAATCGGATTAATTCTGACAAGCAACCGTGGAGCACGATCATGAATATGATTAGACGAAGAAGGCTATTCAACCTTTTGATCGGGTACAAAGCCTTAATTCAAAGCAACGTTTGCGACAGAATCGACCTCATGTGACAGCATTCACTTTGCGTTTGCACAAACTTTCAGTTGTGGGGTATAAAACTATGACGACGTTGATGGCAATTAAACACGTAGTCAGACAGTCAATAATTATCAAGCTAATATCAAGAAGTCAGACGATAAATGATTATCAAGCTAATGTCTTGAATCGTGGCCTGGGTTATTCGAGTAATTAAGCCCGAGGGGTGTCTCTACACCTGGTGCCCTAAAGCCATCTGGTTTGGGAATCGCTGGCCCAACACTCGTTACATGGGTAACTCAGAGCCTAAGAAAACGAGCATTACAGTAGAGGAGGCGCGCCCGAGCAGATTCGAATCGTGGCATGGGCTACTCGAGTAATTAAGCCTGAGGGGTGTCTCTGCATCTGGTGCCCTAAAGCCGTCTGGTTTGGGAGTCACCGGCCTAACACTCGCTACATGGGTAACTCAAGCCTAAGAAAACGAATCTTGCGCAAGGTCAAGCAAAGAGTGAATGGGGCAGACCACCACCTTGTCTCGAACCGTGGCCTTTGTTACTCGAGTGAATAAACCCGAAGGGGTGTCTGTACACCTAATGCCCCAAAACCGTCTGGTTCGGGAGCCATTGGTCCAAAACTCGTTAAATGGGTAACTTTGAATAGCCTAAGAAAACGAGACAAGTGAAGTGGGCTAATAAAGAGAAAAGATAATACGAGAAAAAACTCTCGGCCTTAAACAAAAGGTCATAGAAGAGAAACCCCTACTGAGTGCTGCACCGCACAGTGCATTTGTCATATGACATCAACCCTGCTAAGAACGTTGTCGAGAATGAAGACAGAATGCCTTTGACGAGGGAAGGTAGTTCTTTTGAATTCGACCTTACTCACATACAATGACCATGAATGCTTGAAGGTGTTCTTACGATTTCATAACTCGTCAAATAGAAAATCATCAACTCACGAGGGATTGAAAAAAAAAAAAAAAAAAAAAATACATTCACAGTTCACCACTTGCTAGATTATGTGATCAAAAGATATATTCAATTTCATGTGCTATAACTGCATTTTTGTCGAGATTATAATATCTTTGTGTTGAACTAACACTAACGGCCCGAGCCTTCAAGTTTTGGCATTTGTTAGTCATCTGATATGCAGGATCTTGTAGAGCTGTGGATAACTCAGCAGGGTCAACATCGCGAGTTTTCGATAGAAATTCTTGGTAGCGACACGCGCCAAGGCAGGGGAAGTTAAGAATCGTGAAATGGAAGGAAGCTGAGGCTGCACAGAACTCTTCGGCATTGGGCCTCTCCCCAATCCTGACTATCACTGCCTCGACATCTAAATGATCCACGTGCATGAGCATATACAAAGATGATATAGTTCGGGGCGACAACATATCGGCCATCAGAAATGAGCAAAAGGCCAAGGAGCCCAACATAGCTGTCAATCATCACTGAGAGCGAAACAGACTGCCTCAAATGAAGACGACCAAGAACAGGCAGAATACCAAACCAATGAAACAGACTGCCTCAAATGAAGACGACCAGGAACAGGCAGAGTACCAAACCAATGTTGAAGTCTAGAAGCTACACTTCACGACGAGGCGTGATCCAGTCAAATGTTGGCAAAAAGCAACGGCTGTCGAATCGTATCATTTGACTGATCAGGGGTCATTTCTATCTAAAACATATGTTGTGCACATGCCTCTGTCCATAACATATCTGCCAGATCATGCATAACATCTTTTTCATGCATGCAGGTACGATCAAAATGAAAATCTTCAGGAAAAGTACAAGCACGTCGCTTTCAACCTCACAAATGATCAGAGTGATGGCTTTTGCGGCATGGTACGTGGACGATATTGGTGGGTGATCCAGGACATGAAGCCGATCACACATCCCAACAAAAAAAAAAACAACAAACCCTGGGAAGGGCTGAGATCCACGCGAACCACAATAAAGATGGTGAGCACCCCTGGGAAGGGCTGATATCCACAAAAAGAAAAAAAGACAAAAAACAACAAACCCTGGGAAGGGCTGAGATCCAAGCGAACCACAACAAAGATGGTGAGCACCCCTGGGAAGGGCTGATATCCACAAAAAGAAAAAAAGACAAAAAACAACAAACCCTGGGAAGGGCTGAGATCCAAGCGAACCACAACAAGATGGTGAGCACCCCTTGGAAGGGCTGATATCCACAAAAAGAAAAAAGACAAAAAACAACAAACCCTGGGAAGGGCTGAGATCCACGCGAACCACGACAAGATGGTGAGCACCCCTGGGAAGGGCTGATATCCACAAAAAGAAAAAAGACAAAAAACAACAAACCCTGGGAAGGGCTGAGATCCACGCGAACCACGACAAGATGGTGAGCACCCCTGGGAAGGGCTGATATCCACAAAAAAAAAAAAAAAAAAAAAAAGACAAAAAACAAACAAACCCTGGGAAGGGCTGAGATCCAAGATAACCAACCGGCAACGATAACCGGGGGTTACGAGATGGGTGACCGGCGACGATACCCGGCCCCGACATGACGATCGACCGGCGACGATAACCGGCGATCACGAGATGGATGTCCGGCGACGATAACCGGCTCCGACAGATAACCAACCGGCGACGATAACCGGGGGTTACGAGATGGGTGACCGGCGACGATACCCGGCCCCGACGAGACGATCGACCGGCGACGATAACCGGCGATCATGAGATGGATGTCCGGCGACGATAACCGGCTCCGACAAGATAACCAACCGGCGACGATAACCGGGGGGTTACGAGATGGGTGACCGGCGACGATACCCGGCCCCGACATGACGATCGACCGGCGACGATAACCGGCGATCACGAGATGGATGTCCGGCGACGATAACCGGCTCCGACAAGATAACCAACCGGCGACGATAACCGGGGGTTACGAGATGGGTGACCGGCGACGATACCCGGCCCCGACATGACGATCAACCGGCGACGATAACCGGCGATCATGAGATGGATGTCCGGCGACGATAACTGGCTCCGACAAGATAACCAAATGGCGATGATAACCGGGGGTTACGCGATGGGTGACCGGCGACGATACCCGGCCCCGACGAGACGATCGACCGGCGACGATAACCGGCGATCATGAGATGGATGTCCGGCGACGATAACCGGCTCCGACAAGATAACCAACCGGCGATGATAACCGGGGGTTACGCGATGGGTGACCGACGACGATACCCGGCCCCGACGAGACGATCGACCGGCGACGATAACCGGCGATCATGAGATGGATGTCCGGCGACGATAACCGGCTCCGACAAGATAACCAACCGGCGACGATAACCGGGGGGTTACGAGATGGGTGACCGGCGACGATACCCGGCCCCGACATGACGATCGACCGGCGACGATAACCGGCGATCACGAGATGGATGTCCGGCGACGATAACCGGCTCCGACAGATAACCGACCGGCGACGATAACCGGGGGTTACGAGATGGGTGACCGGCGACGATACCCGGCCCCGACATGACGATCGACCGGCGACGATAACCGGCGATCACGAGATGGATGTCCGGCGACGATAACCGGCTCCGACAAGATAACCAACCGACAACGATAACCGGGGGTTACGAGATGGGTGACCGGCGACGATACCCGGCCCCGACATGACGATCGACCGGCGACGATAACCGGCGAGCACGAGATGGATGTCCGGCGACGATAACCAGCTCCGACAAGATAACCAACCGGCGACGATAACCGGGGGTTACGAGATGGGTGTCCGACGACAAAAACCGGCCCCGACAGGACAATCGACCGGCGACGATACCCGGCGATTACGAGATGGGTGACCGGCGACGATACCCGGCCCCGACGAGATGATCGACCGGCGACGATAACCGGCGATTACGAGATGGGTGACCGGCGACGAAACCCGGCCCCGACAAACGGTGACACCTGTGGAACCGTATCAAAAGACTGTACAGGGGTCATTTTTCATCAAATTTACATTTTAAATGTTGTGTCACATGCATTGAATATATGATAATTCTGTACGTGATCCATGCAGGTTAGGTGTCAAGGTCCTAGCCTATCAGAGTCAAAAGGCGATGGTTGCCAAGAACGATGTACGAGGACAAACTCCAAGGATTCCCTTCAAAGCTAGTCAGGAGAATAACTTCCTTTGAGGACAATGGGATGGAGTGAGGTGATTACGAGAGGGGTGACCGGATACGAGACCCGACACTCACAGGACAATCGACCGGATACGAGATCCGGCGATTACGAGACGGGCGGGCGACAGGTCAGGAATTGATGCATTAACACCTTCACGAATATGTTGTATGCCTTACATCTTGCGTTGCATCATAAGTTGTATGTGTTGCATCGTGTATGCACTGTTATTCTTATGCACTGTTATTCATGCATAATGTGTCTACTTCTTTATCATGTTCATTTCATTTAACATTTCATAAACATGATAAAGAGGGGCAGCTGTAGACACCCAAATTTTGCGCTTCGTATACTAACCATGACAGGAGGGCAAAATCGTCAAATGAACCGGCCTGTGAGGGCGAGGGATGCACAAGAACGAACATTCGACGCCACCGCGACGATTTACAACCGAAACCGACGTGACAGCAGGGCCGTCCGAAATGAGCCTGCCCGAATGATGCGGCACGTCTCCCAGTGATTCCCGGACTACAAAATACAAACCTGTCGGCGAAAATTGACGTCACGACACGCGAATCGAGGTGCGGCACGGAAATCGAGAAAATCAGCCCACCCAGCCGCGGATTGATCTGCGGCCAAACGAATAAAATAATGGTGGTGCGCACGGGACTCGAAACCAGGAAACCAGCTGAGTGCGATGGGGGGTGGGCCAGCCAGCCGCAGATCCATCTGCGGCCAGCCGCAGATCTATCCGCGGCTGCCCTAATGCAGCCTATTTCAGCTCATTCAGCATACAGGAACAAAGAGAGAGCAGCAGCAGCGGCGGAAAAAGAAAAAAAAGAAGGAGAAAACAGCAAGAAAAATAGAGAGAAAAGAGAGAAAAGAAGTGAGAAATTGTATCCATTTTGTGAGATTACATCTCATATTTCCTACTCTATTCAATACACAAATTCATACATATTGTGGGGATCATTTGCAAGGTGAAAAATCCTTTGTTTTAGCATTTTGTTTTACCATTTTTGTTAAGCTTTTATCATCCAAATTATATTAAATGTAGTTTCCTTGTGTATTGTTGTGGATCTATGGATTGAGGGCTATTAGTGAGGGTTCCCAAATGGAACGAAATTCCTCCTAATGGCCCGATGATATCCATTTGATGATTTTTAGCTCGTTGTAATGATGTATCGTGCGTAGGTTGTTTAGATTGCTATTTTAGGATCTTGTGGGTGTGTAGCGATTTTGAATGTGAGCCTAGGAGCGCGACCCCGTGGTCCAAATCCGATGATGGACATCTTTTGATATATGTAATAAATTCGATGTACCTTTCATTGTAAATATGTAATCGTCGGGCCTTAAAACGACGCCAAGGCGAGAGAATCGTGTTTAAGGCCCCGAAATAGTGAAACTTGTGATTGTAGGCGTTTGGGGTTATTTTGATGGCTTACATGCCCATGAATAGCTCCGACGCGTGTTTATGCTCGATTTGATTTATGAGACGAAATTGATTTCAAAGCCAAATGATAAGATCTTCATAAAATCAATCAAACTAGGCTATTAGCATCACGAGGTTAATAAATGGGAAATGCTAATGAATGTCGATTCCTATTTAACGAGAAAGCTAAGGAGAATCGTTTTCAAATATCATAAGGAATGATTTTGTCAAATAATTGACGTTTTATTAAACCGTTGTGCATAGGGTTAAAGAGATTCTAGAAGTTGCCCATTGTTTGAGTTACGAAAGCAACGTATAGATCTCGATTCCTATTTCGACGAAGGTTTAAAACTCTTGTTTCACCAAAACGACACCTAATGAAAATCTCATAGTTTTGACAAATTAAAATCAAACTTTTCTTATAAAGAATCAAACTTTCTCGTATAAATCGAAGGACACTCCGAAGCATTCTCAGATCAAAGCACGATTTTCCCTAAAAAATCCAAATGATTCTTTCATACAAACTCACCACAACATTCACGTGGGCACACACACACACATTCGCACACACGCACATGTTTCATGAATTAAAGGATAGGAAAGCATCGAGATTGCGGTAACCGTGTTTCACGGAAGTCGGGGGGTGCTTAACACCTTCCCCTCGCTTAAGCAAGCCCCCGAACTCTATGAATCTCGATTCGCAGACCAATTAATTCGGAGTCACATATGAGCCAGCGATTTACGAAAACGAAATTCGGATGAGTTGGTACATCCATTTCAAATATACCAACTGGCGACTCTGGTTAATTGGCTCATCATAAAAACGATCTTTCAAAACCCCGTCGACATCAATGCCGATCTTTTCCAAAGAATCATTAAATCAAAAGGCTAAAATTGGAAAAAACCAAGAGACGAGAAAACCCGGCGTCGACAACCACGACGTTCGATATTCCTAATATCTTTGAACGCTTAGGACTTAATATAATTTCTTTGAGGGGTTTGTTATTATTAGTCTCATCTTGTTTAGCGCGCATGCACATATATATATATATATATATATATATATATATATATATATATATATATATATAAAATACGCGCTATATTATTTAACATGCGAAGCATGTTATATAATATATAATATATATATATATAGTAAACATGCACATATAGAATACTATATTCTACCCAGATTGATTATGGACTTTTATTCTAGTTTAGTTCACTAGAGCCACCAAGTGAACCAAAAGGTTAAACCTGGGGTGCAAGAATTAAATTTAAATATAACTATTACATTTAAACCCGGGCTCCATTACAAACGGGTCTTCAAGCGCTCCTTGCTCCTTTGTCTCCAATTCTTTAAAATAATTCTAACTAGTCCTATTACATAAACTATTTAAAATAAATAGAAACCTTGATCAGCAGTCAAGAGGAAGTACATAGGAGGGAGATAGAATTTACATTAAGAAAAAATTAGAGAAGACGAGGTACGCAGACTCCATTTATAAAAACCCATACATTCAAGCATCCTCTAAAATAAATTCAATCATACATTGGTCAATAGTCCATAATCAATCCCTATTTATTATCATACATATCTTCATATGTATCAATAAATAACATTCATCTCATGAATAATAAAACCATTCCATATATGCATTGATATCAATTAATGGGCAAGAGTTTTGCTAATATTTAGTTTTGAAACAAAATAAACTCTTTTATATTAATCAAAAATCAAATCTAAATTAAACTCTTTTAATTTTAGCAATATGAAATCCTATTCCAGATAAAATAAATATCTTTATATTAAACTTATATCGATTAAATAAACCATTTATTTTAATTGAAGGAAAAATTATTTTTCGGATTCTGCTATCCGGCGCAACTGCGCCCAGAATGAACTGGGAAACGGCGCAGCTGCTGCGCTGAACCCCAGAAACGACTTTCTGGGTTTGGGCGCAGCTGCGCTCCAGAATGAACTGGAAACAGCACAGCTGCGCCGTGTAGCAAATTCAAAAAAAAACAGATTATGCCCAAAAATTTCGATCCAATCGCATACCATACACACACATGGAATCATCAAAATCGATAATTAGCACAAGATTAGTCTCTGATACCACTGTTAGGTTTGTATATGATGCGAACATGCAATCAAATTACATAAATAAAGCGGAAGCGCGATAAAATCAGATTTTTAAAATTTTATACAAACCATCACCATGATCAATCTATGTGCTCAATTAACAATATAAACGAAAGAGATAGAGATAAAAATTATACCCTCGTAGAACCGTGCTTCCTCAGGTATAAGTTCACCTCCAATTCCTTCGCGTTCTCTTTGAATTCCACCGACTAAATTCCTTTGCTTGATCAACGTTAGCTATCCAAGTGTTTGGCCTCTAGAGGTGATCCACCAAGGAAGAATAGTTATTCAAGAAAATGGGTGTTAGCAAAACCCTAGTTTCTATCTCTATAGAAATTGTAAGTACTCTCCACAATCTAATGTAAGAGTGTGTAACTGTCTAACCCCAAATCATAATAAGACTCCTCTTATTTATAGATATAGGAAACCTTCCTAAACTATTTAGGATTAGGATTTTTATTCTAATTAAACTCCTTTAATTAATTAAACTCCTAATCCAATTAAAAATTTATGAGAGAGTACTTCTATTAATTAATTCTCAATCCCTATTAGGAATTAAATAATAGTAATTGTAATAATAATAATAAGACTCTTCTTATTAATTTATATTTAATATTTCTAAAATATTAAATAATAAATATTAAGCTATTTAATTTATTCTATCTCCATAGATTAAATTAAATACACTTAACTTATTATTACAATTATGTCATTTACTTCTTAAACAAATATTTTTCTTTTGCGGTGTGACCCTTTAGGTTCTCCATATTAAACCGGTTGTGAATAAATCAATTAGAACAATTCTAATCTTATTTAAATAAATAAATTAAACTATTTAATTTATTTAAATAAATAATATTTATTCTACAATAAGGGTAAGCCCCCTTAGCGATCAACGACTTTCCAGATAATATAGATTTCAACATTAATCACAAAAGAACCTTTTAGTGAATAGTTACCGTACAATTCAATCTCTCTACCATACAATGTCCCAATTAAATATAAGACATGGAATTACTGTCAAGTCTTATTTTATTTAATTATATGTATTTCGATTCTCAAATGCACAACTCTAAATAATGCAAATTAGAAACTCTTTTCTAATTTCATTCTGCCTTGGCCAAAGACTTCTGAGTCGTCATTTATCGAATCACATAGGACATTCTCTCCTTTTAGTAGAAGTGGTAGATTCTTTGTTGATCATTCACCTATCTCCATGTATAACTAATTATACCCAATCATACCCTTTGATATACCCTAAGGGTCTTAAGGGACATGTCAAAGTATAACTCATCACACATAAGATACTATGATGATCTCAAGTTCAAGGATCACTTGTACTACTATCACTAGAGGAATTCCTATTGACAGACGAGTAAAACTCCATTAGGTATTCCTTAGCGAGCAATGTTCTGTGAACTTATTCTCTAATAAGCACCTACATACTTGCTTTAGTGTCTCCACACAAATGATTATGAGATCAATCATCCCCTTCATAAGAGCAAGTAACGTATGTACTAATCTATCCGGATTCACTAATCCCTTTTTTAGTAATCCATCGATTATGAACGATTTTAGTTTGTGAGCTATCTAGAATTTAGATCTCATTAGCATGATCACCATCATGATTCTAAAAGCATTGCTCAAAACTATGGGTTTATCACATTTAATATAATAGCACGATGTAGATAAAGTAAAATGCCTTTAACAAACGAATAAGATTACAAAATATATGCTACATCATATCATATATGATTGGCTTGTGCGCATACTACTTTCACAGCCGACATAGTTCTTTACGACATGTACAATAATAACACTGTCGTCGGCTGCCTGTAAGATAGTCTCCTCATATCTATAATAAATCTATACAAAAAATGTTAATATATCAGAAATTAATTGATAAATGTGTAAATACCATGGATGGTTTTTAATTTAAATTATGTAACTTGACTTATGTAAAACTCTCGCAGCACAATCTCCATAAATCTGGCATCATACTGAGCGTACTAAGTATATCGCATATAACCAGTAAGCAGGTGTGTCAAGCAAATGGCGTGTAGCGTATGCTTAGCGACAGGGTCCATGATACTACAATACGAAATAAGCAGACAATATATGTGTTACTTTAATCATGCAATCATATAAAGTAATTTAATTGCGTGAGTTATATTATATTAGACACTTATTGTGCCGAGTCGACATCTACACGTACAGTGTGTGGAACTGCCAATGAACACCCAAATAATCCGAGGTTAGTCCCTCCCTGACGTCGATGACCAGTATCTGAAAGTTTAAGTGATGAAATTATTTAAATATAGTATTTTCATATGCGTTAAACAATTAATCTCTAGAACGATGGAAACTTACTGGCTGATGATGACGTCCCGCCCTAGGACCCGTCGCCGGATCCTACACGGCCACCACCGCGACGACCTCCACCGCTATGTCTAGCCATATATAACTATACTACTGTAATTAGAAACAACAAGATAATTAATTTCTAGTTAATTTATCAGCCATAAATACCGTTTTTATTAGTAAATTATTTAAAAACAATAATAAGTTTAGACTTAGTACATCGTTAAACCCGTCAGAATCAAAATTAATTTCATCCTCAGATTCAGTCTCTTCCTCTGTCGTATCAATTTCTTCGTCATTATACTCATCTTGTATAACGACATAGTCAGTGACAACAACGTCATCCTAGGCTTCTTCATCATCAGGTACGTTAATGACATCTTCTGCCAACACATCTTCATCATCTGGCAATACGTGGTTGGGATTGCTAACTTATGCTTGCAACGGGTCATTCGTTCCAGACAAATCAATACCATCAAATGCTCTAGTTTTCGTTGTGACAACTGTATACCAGGGGCTTCTAGAATTTACTACATTAGGGGCATAGTACACTTAAGTCTCTTGGCTTGCTAATACGAATATGTCATCAGACTGTAGCTTTGACTTTATATCTACTGTGACGATTCTATTACGATCAACTTTAACACCCTTTTCATTATCAAACCAGCGACACTTAAATTTAACAACCTTTTTTCCTCCCGGATAATTGAGCACAACCACTTCCTCTAATCGTCTATAGTAATTGGACTCATAGTTTTGGTAACAGCTTCCCAATACGACAACACCAGAATTAACTGATGTCAAGGCATTCAACTCGTCAACCTTGAATCTGTACCTATTAATGATGCAGCCAGAATATGAATTGATAAGTTTTTACGGACCTAAAATAACATCTCTAAAATGCTGAGAAGCGTTATCTTCTTCAACCCTTCGTTTAAACCACTGCTGAAAATTTCCAGTGGTGAATGCTTCCAACTGTGTTGTAGTTAGTCCTGGGTTAGAAGCATACGCTTCGTCTTCGAATGAACTGAAATAATAATAACATTGTTTAATTTAGGATATTAAGCTTTGAAATATTATAGATTCGACAAAAAATTATACATACTTGATGTATGTCGATACGTCGGGCATATTTAGAAGCACGTATATAGATACAATCTTCAAATCTTTGTCGATTAGGTAAGTCATCGTCTCGGGGCCAAATGGTTTAGTTGGATAAGTGAATACGGCTAACTCATCAGCACGAGATTGGGCCCCGACGACCTCATTCCGACTTAAACGGTTGTGTTTCGTTGAGACTACATCATCAAAGTATAAGGAGCAGAAGTTGACAAGCTCTTCCTCTGTATAAAGTTCAGCAATAAAACCCTCTACACAAGCTTTGTTTTCACTTTCTGCTTTATCGTCGTATGTACTTGTGGGTACAATGATTGAAGGGCATTAATTCGGACTATTAAGTATAAATGTCATCAAAATTACACAATTTACTACATATTAACTCTCAAAAAAGGTGCATCCACCGATATTGCACTGGTCTTCTAAGCTTAAGTTCATATGGTAGATGAATAAGCACATGCTCCATCGAGTTAAAAAACCCTAGAGGAAAGATCATTTCGAGCTTGCACATTGTTAGCACTATATTTTTCTCCATCTGATCCACATCATTGTACCTTATAACCATTGAGCAAAGATCCCGAAAGAAATTTGAAAGTTCGGTTAAGGCGTCAACAATTTTTCTAGGTAGCATCTCGCGAAATGCAATTGGCATCAACTTCTGCATGAATACATGGCAATCGTGATTCTTGAACCAAGTAATTTTCAACTGCTAAAGCTTACTACAACTAGATATATTAGAAGCATATCTATTAGGGAGTTGTAATGCACTTACCCACTTGCAAATGTCTTCAACCTGTTACTTGGTAAGACAAAAAGGAGCTTTTGGTTTTGAGTTGTTAGGACGGAGCCACAATTCCTTCCTGATATTCATTGCCTCCAAATCTTTATGTGTCTTATCATTGTCTTTTGTTTTACCACTCGCATCTAACACAGTGTAAAACACGTTCTCGAATACATTCTTTTCCGTATGCATGACATCTATACAATGACGGACTGATAGTGTGACCTAGTATGGAAACTCGAACCAAATAGGCGAGTATGTCCAGTTATGAGTTTTCTCGTACCCTATTACTCTCAACTTATCATTGTCCTTCGCTTGCGGTGGAAATTTCAAATCTAACCCAATACCTCGTTACCCGACAATCGACCAATAACCCCCTTCTTTTTTGTCTTTCTGTTGAACTGTGCAGACATCTTTCTATAACAGCAGGCAATAATCTACGAGCAGTTCCAAAGAAAACTAGTTTTTTGCCAATGAAGTAGCTATGTGCCTTACACATCCCTCATACAGATTGGACATGACAGCTTCCCGTGAGTTGACCAACCACTAATCATCCCAAATGCCGGATAGTCAATGATACTCCACAACAAAGCGGCTTTCATCACAAAATTCTGCTTAACCGATTTATCATAAGTCTAAACCCCTGTCTCCTACAACATCTTAAGTTCATCAACTAACGGTCTGCGATACACATTTATGTCTTTTGTAGGACTCTTATCCCCCGGTATGAGTAAAGTCAAGAACATATACGGATCCCTCATGCACATTGACGGTGGAAGATTGTAAGCTACCATGATAACTAGCCAAACAGAGTAGGGCTGGCTAAAATTATTAAATGGACAAAAGCCATTTGTAGCCATGCCAAGCCTGACATTCCTAACTTAGTAGCAAGTACAACAAAACGAAATCAAATCTGTCAAAGTACCACTCTACGATCAAAGACAAACATCTTGCTTCGTTACTGAGTTCATCAGACCATATGCTTCAAGCAACTTAGTAGCAACAAAACAAACATTCTCAATCAAGTGAAAGGGTCAACAGGTGACCAACCAAAGTCAAGTCTGCTGTACTTACTGAGTACTAAAGGGTGGTACAAGAGATTCTAAGGCTGCTGGCTTTAAAGAGTACTCAATGTACTAAAGTTCTGAGGCTGCTGGCCTTGAAGGAATCTTAGTGATTCAATTTATAAAGATATCCTTAGTGGATTTGCTACTCAAGGAGTAGAATAGTGGAGTAGGAGTCTTGTGTGCTCTAAACCACTTAAAGCCTTGTGTTCTTCATTCTCTCTTTCTCTGCACTCCATAAACTGTTATAACTGTTATATCACTACCCCACCATATCTGCTATAACTGGTTTATCTTTAAGGAGGATTAAAATCAATCGTATATTCCGTTGTGCTTAATTAACTTGTTCATTAATCAAGTCTTTTCAAAAGAAGTGCTAAAAAGTTTCAAAGTATCTATTCAACCCCCCTTCTAGATATCTTTTGTGCCTCTGAAAACTAACAATTGGTATCAGAGCAGGTTCTCACTAAAGAAAGCTTAACGAGCTTGAGTAGATCAATGGCACAAACCAAAAATGGCTCTGAGCTAGGTGGAGGAAACAAACCACCCCTTTGCAACAAAGAAAAATTTGCAAACTGGAAAGTTCGCATACACGCTTATATGGACGCCATAGATGAGGATTTGTTTGACGATGTCATCAGTGGGCCCTACATACCAACAGAGCTAACACCAACTACTGATGATCCAAACAAAGTCTCAATCAAATTAAGAAAAGATTGGACAGATGCAGAGAAGAAAGCAGTTCAGCTGGACAAGAGAGCCAAAAACATTTTGTTCATAGCTCTTGAAGATGAGCTGTTTGAAAACATTGTCAACTGCCAAACAGCAAAAGAAGTTTGGGATGCATTACTAATGATAAATGAAGGGACTGAAGAAGTAAGAGAAAACAAACAATCATTACTCACACAGCAATATGAAATGTTTACCCACATCTCTGGGGAAAACATTACCTCCACATATGAGAGGTTCAATGTACTGCTCAACTCTCTTCGAGCATATGGAAAGGTCTATCCAAATAAAGATCTCATCATAAAATTCATGAGAGCCTTGCCTAGCAAGTGGGATGCCAAAACCACCGCTATTAGAGAATTAAAGAATCTCCATGAGATGACTGTGCAGATGTTATATGGCAATCTTCTCACCTATGAATTGGAGCTAACTGAAAGAGCTGAAACATTGTCAGAAGGAAAGAAGAAGGAAAGAGGAATTGCTCTCAAGGCATCCACATCAAGGAAAGCTGACAAACATGAATCAAACAATGACTCAAATGATGATGAAGAAATCAGTGATGAAGAAGTTACCCTGCTAGTCAGACACTTCAAAAGATTCATCAGCAAAAATAACAGATCAAGGAAATTCAGCATCAGCAACAAAGAACAAGTAAGTGATCTATGTTACAACTATAAACGACCAGGTCACTTCATTGCAAACTGCGACAAACCTCTATGAGAAGAATTAAGAAAGAGCAAGAAGAACCCACATTCAAAGAAAGACCCCAAAGTCCATCATAAGTCCAAAAAGGGAGATAAAGGCTTTGTAGCTGAGAGCTCATGGAATGACTCAAACAATGACTCAAACTGTGAGTCGGATGAAGATGAGGAACCACACAAAGCAAATCTATGCTTAATGGCCAAGGAAAGAAAAATCAAAGAATTCAACGTTGATGAGGTATTTGATTTTTACTCTCCTGATTTAACCATTGATGATCTGAGAGAAGGAATGCATGACTCCATCGTAGAAATGCATAAATATATGAAAATGTTCAGGGTTTTATCAAAAGACTAGTCTCTCTTCAAGAGGAAAAAAGAAAGCAATCATAGAGCTGGAGACTGCTCTACAAACTGCTAACTCTTGCACTAGTCTTGAAGCTGAGAATGCTAACTTGAAATAGATAAATGAACTCTATACTTAGAAAGAATTGATTCTAGTCTCTAAGATTCAGGAATTAGAAAAGACTATTTCAATATGCAACAAGTCTTCTCTATCTATGGATTCTTTGATCTCTAGCCAAAGATCTATGGCTGGCAAGTCAGGTCTGGGGTTCCATAATTCCACTTCAGAGCATACCATGGATAAATGTATGGAAGCAAATAACAACAGTTCCTCTAAGTTCAATAAGGGAATTGTATTTGTTAAATCCTCACAAACAGCAAGGCCAAGCTATTCAAACTCTGTTGAAACACACACAAGTCCAGGATTCAAGAGATTAATGAGTAAGTCAACTTCTACATTTAAGCCTCGAAGGATCGTAGAATCTGACAGAATCATCTCTACGAACCACCCTGGCAAGAAACATAGAGTTGTCTTTAACTCCATGAAAACTATGAATCGTAGAGTTGTGAGGCAACAAAAGGTTTATAAGCCAAGAGAAAAGGATGTGGGCCACTACTATCCACATATACCCAAGATAAAAAGGAATTATATTCAATGTTATACATGCTATAAATATGGTCATAAAGCTGTAGAATGCTATTTTGATTATTTCTATCTTGTACTAAAAAGACCTAAAATCAAGCAGATTTGGGTCCCAAAGGCTACTAACAAATTTGGACCCAAGCAAGTTTGGGTACCAAAATGAAAGTTAATCATTTATGTAGGTACAGAGCACCACTCAGTCAACATGGTACCTTAATAGTGGATGCTCAAGACACATGACATGCAACAGAGCCCTCATGTCAAACTTTGTGGAAAAAGATGGTCCTGCAGTCATCTTTAGAGATAACAACTCTGGAAAAACAAGAGGATATGGCTTAGTTGGGAACGGTGTTGTGTCATTCAGTAAGGTAGCATATGTTGAAGGTCTAAAACATAATCTCCTCAACATCAGCCAACTATGTGATAAAGGTCATCAAGTCACCTTCCTCAACAATCATTGTCAAGTCAGAGATTTTAGGACCAACTTATTGAAGCTGATAGGATCAAGAGAAGGAAATGTCTATTTTGTCAACCTTGCTGAGATAAGTCATGATGAAACAATATGCTTCCTTGCCAACGCCTCTAAAGATCTCTCCTGGCTATGGCATAAAAGACTGTCTCACCTAAACTTCAAAAGTATGTCAAAACTAGCCTCCAAAGAGAAACCCTGCAAAGCATGCCAGTTTGGAAAACAAACAAAAAGCTCATTCAAAGGCAAAACAGTCAACTCAAATGATAAGCCCCTGCAGTTACTCCATATGGATTTATTTGGGCCTATCCTAACTGCAAGCCTTGGAAGAAAGAGGTATTCATTGGTAGTAGTGGATGACTACACCAGGTTCACATGGACATTCTTTCTAAGCTCTAAAGATGAAACCAGCTCTCAACTAATCAAGCTGTTCAAACTAGTCATGAATGAGAAAGAAGAGAAAATCAAAGCTATCAGAAGTGATCATGGAAGAGAGTTTTATTTCTCTGAGATAGAACAGTATTGTGAAGAAAATGGTATCAATCATAACTTCTCAGCTCTAAGAACTCCTCAACAAAATAGAGTAGCTGAAAGGAAGAATAGGACTTTGATTGAAGCAGGAATAACTCTACTTACAGCTGCCTACCTACCTGAGTACTTCTGGGCAGAAGTTGTCAACACTACTTGTTACACTCAAAACGGATCTCTTGTTTACTCAACCCTCAAGAAGACTCCTTATGAGCTATGGAAAGGAAAAAAGCCAAACATCAGCTACTTCTGTGCATTTGGTTGTCTGTGTTATATTCTCAACAATAGAAAGAAGTACCTGACCAAATTTCAGCCAAAGTCAGATGAAGGAATCTTCTTGGTTATGTTATGGATAGTAAAGCATACAGGGTATTCAACAAAGAGTCTTTGACTGTAGAAGTCTCCATTCATATAACCTTTGACGAATCAAACCCTGTAAGGAAGAATGCTCCACTTAACCAAGGTGCAGTAAAGAACTCTACGATTGTAGAATTAAAAAACATAGAGTTAGACACTACGAACGAACAGCTAGAACCAGAAAATATAGAGCGAGAAGAAGAAATCGTAGAGCTCATAATACCAGACATTGAGACTCTACGACCTGAACCTGAAGTCAATTTAGAAGAACTCAGACAAAAGAGCATCAGAACAGATGTCTCAAGAAGGAGAAAATAGACAAAGGACCACACTGAAGATCTTATCATAGGAGATCCTAATGCTAGAGTGAAGACAAGGTCAGCAACTCAAAATGAATGCATCTACCTAAGCTTTCTCTCTCAGATAGAGCCCAAGAAGGTAAAAGAAGCATTAGGAGATTCAAGCTGGATAGAGGCCATGCAAGAGGAACTCAACCAATTTGAAAGAAGAAAAGTCTGGAGACTAGTTAAAAGGCCAAAACAACATCCAGTCATTAGCACCAAATGGGTTTTCATGAACAAGATGGATGAAAAAGGTGTCATCACAAGAAACAAAGCAAGATTGGCAGCTAAAGGTTACTCACAGGAAGAATGGATTGACTCTGATGAAACCTTTGCTCCTGTTACAAGATTAGAAGCCATCAGAATATTCCTTGCCCATGCAGCTCACATGAAATTCAAAGCTTCCAAATGGATGTCAAGAGTGCCTTTCTCAATAGAGAACTTTAAGAAGAAGTCTACGTGGAACAACCTCCAGGTTTTATCAATCCAACCTTTTCTAATTATGTGTATAAATTAGATAAAGCTTTATATGGTTTAAAACAAGCACCCAGAGCATGGTATGAAACTCTTACAAATTTTCTTACTCAAAAGGGATTCACACACTACTTTATTCCTGAGGAAACACAAGGATAAATCACTTCTAGTTCAAATCTATGTGGATGATATTATTTTTGGTTCTACTGATGAAAAGTTGTGTGAAAGGTTTGCCAAGTTAATGCAGAGTAAGTTTGAAATGAGCATGATGGGAGAACTGAACTTCTTTCTTGGACTTCAAGTAAAGTAGACAAATGAAGGTATCTTCATCAACCAAGCCAAGTACATTAAAGACTTACTAAAGAAATATGGCTTAGACTCAGCCACCATCATGAAAACTCCCATGACACCTGCAACTAAGCTTGACAAAGATGAGAAAGGTAAAAGTATTGATATTACTCAATACAGAGGTATGATAGGTTATCTCCTATACTTAATAGCTAGCAGACCAGATATCATGTTTGCCACTTGTATTTGTGCTAGATTTCAAGCTAACCCCAAGGAATCACATTTAATGGCTATAAAAAGGATTTTAAGTATCTTAAGGGCACTCCTAGCTTGGGACTCTAGTATCCCAAAGAGTCACCCTTTGATCTTATAGGATACTCAGATGCTGACTATGCAGGTTGCAAAATTAATAGAAAGAGCACGAGTGGAACTTGTCAACTTCTTGGAAACAGACTTGTCTCCTGGTTTAGCAAAAAGCAAAAATCAGTATCAACCTCAATAGCAGAGGCTGAATACATTGCAGTCGGCAATTGTTATGCACAAATCATTTGGATGAAAAATCAGCTAGTTGACTATGGGTTTGAGTTTAAATCTATTCCTATACATTGTGATAATACCAGTGCTATTGTTATAACGCATAGTCCTGTCATGCACTCAAGAACCAAGCACATAGATATAAGATATCATTTCATTAGAGATCATGTGCAAAATGGCAATATTTTATTAAGCTATATTCCAACTAAAAACCAGCTTGCTGATGTATTTACAAAGCCATTAGATGAGTCAAGGTTTAACATGTTGATAAGTGAACCAGGAATGTTGAACTTACATTCATAATACTTTGTGTTGGAACCAACTAACACTGCTAAATGAAAGCCAAACACAGAAGAAGACGTAGAGCACAGCCTGTTCGTAGAGTGGGACAGGAACCGTTTGTAGAGTGGGACAGGAACTGTTCGTAGAGTGGGCAAGCGTTCGTAGAGTCAGAATGACTCAAGGAGGAATTATAAAGCTCAGGGGGAGCTAAGGGCAAGAAGGTTTTATCCCACAAAATAGAAGACATGTCTCACTCAGAACGAAACACGTGTCCTACTCAGATTATTAAGAGGGAAGTTTTTAAATTCAGTTCGTAATAGTTACCACTCTTTTTACGCTTTCTGATTTCAAAATTTCAATCATCTCTCCCTCTCGCCAAAACCCTAATTATTCAAAGTACAAACATACACTCAGATACCTTCACTTCTGTTTCAGGAATCAACAATGGCACCATCTCCAGTCGTTCCGGGCAATGAACTAGATTTTGACGATTTCTCCAACACTGAGAGGCAGTATCAAAAGATCATTTCTCTCCTAAAGCATACTGGACTACAGGAGGCTCTTTAAACCAAAACAAGAATTTACTCAAAATTGGTGAAAGAGTTCTGCGACAATAGAGTCTATGCTGATGTTATTCTATCCACCAAAGTAAAGGGCACATCCATTCAACTCAATTCGTCAAAAGTAAATCTAGCCCTAGGCCTTAACACTAAAGGCCTCACCTCTCTAAGCTGCATCGATAGAGAAGCAGGGCTAAAGCGAATGCATCACAAGGACAATCCTAAGTTAAGAGGGCTGAAGAAGAAGGAGTTTCCCTAAAAGTATGAATTTCTCGCTGATATTGTGGGAAAGTGTATCCTTTGGAAAGATACAACTTATGATTCAGTCAGTGAACTTCAACTAAAGATTATGACTGTAATCGTCTTCGAAATCGACATCAACTTTGGAGCCCTATTAATGGAATGGATTGGCAATCGAGTTCAAAGCACTAAGAAATCCAAGGGTAGCGGGAAAATGTTCTACAGTAGATTCATAAGCATCCTTCTGCAATCAGCACTTGGTGACAAAATTGAGGATGATGAAGGTGAAACCCTCAACCCCAACAAGAAGATCACAAAGAAGCTGTTTGTAAACTAGAAGAGAAATCTAGTAGAAAACTTGAGGATAATCCAATCTGAATCCAGTGGACGGACAAGTGGAGCAAAGAGGCCCCTAATAAGAAACTTGTCAGTCATTGAAGATACTGAAGAGGTAAATCAAGAACAACCAGCCCTCAACAGGAAGAACAAAGGGAAGAGAAAGGCTAAAGAGGTGTCCTAATTGGAGGATAAACCTCAAGGATCAACAAATGAGACTTCCCAAAAGCGAGAAACTCCTGCTCTGCCTAATGAACAACCACCAATGAAGAAAAGGATGCAGAAGCATAAAGGAGAAGTAACTGATGAAAATACACTTATCCTTAAGGTGTATCATAAGAAGGGAAAACGCAGCTCAAAGAAAAGCCTCCTTACAATCGTTGAAGACCCCAAGTCTACGATCGTAGAGTCAACAGCTGAAGATGCTGCTAATGAGGTCGGTCAGCCTAACATTGAAGATGTTGCTGAAAAGCAAGAAGCTAGGATGGTTGACACACCAGAGCATCAAGAAGAATGTGAAGAGACGACTGAAAAGGTCACTAAACCCAAGCGAAAGAAAATGAAGAAAAAGCTGATGACTGTAGCCCAAAAGGAGCTCAGAGAAACAATGATGCGGATCAAGGACGAAGAAAGAAGGCTAATGGCCTCTGACCAATTTGTAGCTGATAGTGTGGAAAGAACCCCAATTGCATCAGAAAGGGAAGAAGTCCCTACTGAAGGGGAGTATCAAGAAGCTGGTAAAACAAGCAAGGATCAAGCTGAGGGGGAGACTCCTGAATTCCCTGAGCAAGTTCACGCTCAGGTTGAGGGGGAGCTATTAGAGGCTCATGATGAAATCTTCTCAACCCCTCAAGCAACTGAACCTGAAAAAGGATCATTAGTTGAAGAAGCTGAGGCTGTAGAGATTAGTGATGGAACAAGTGATGAGAGTGAAGATGAAAGTCTGGAAATCATTACTGAAGGCAGAAATGAAGAAAGGCACCTCAATTATAACTGCTTATTTGCCTACCTACCAATGATGTCCTTCCACCAGGCTCTAATCCTAAATTCTTGGGATCACATATTCTGGGCCTTCAAGACTTACCCAGCAATCTCAGTGCTTGCCCAAGAATTTCCAAGAATTGGCACCTTTGCTCAGAAGCTGCTTACTAACAGTTTATTCCAAGTTAACGAGCAAAAGGTATATTATATTCCTTCATCCTTCAAGCTGAATCACTCACCATCAACAATCTTCTATCTATTCGATGAATTACCCAGATGGATTGAGGTCATTCCTGACCCAAAGAACCAACTTCCAGTCACAGGGTCTTAACACTCTGAGACTGATGGACAAACTGAACAACCACCTCCTGTCATAGAGTCCCTAAAATCTACGACTGACACATAGCCCAAACTCCTAACCCAAAACGTAGAGTCCACAAACGTCGAGTCCATAAACGAAGAATACCCTGACTCTACGATTGATCAAGTATCCCTTCCCACATAACAAATGTCTGCCCCACTCACTCAGTCTAATATTCCATCTTCCTCAAATAATGAATTCTTTGACATTTTTACTGCCCTATCCAATCTTCAAAGAAGCAACAAGGAAGGACCTTCAACTGAGATAAAATAAATTCTTGATCAAGTCAACCAACTACCCACTAAGGATCAAATAGCCGATCTCACAGCCCACATGGCGACAGACATGGAGGAGAATCTTGAAGCAAATTCTCTAGCCCTCCATCAGAAACTTGACAATGTTATTGATGCTGCAAATAATCACTCTAATAGTTTGGGTACTGTACTGACCAAACGGCTGAGGGAGTTACTCAAAGAATTGATGGCAGACATCGACAAAAGGGACCAACTTTATCATGATGAAATTGCCAAACACAAAGCCACAGTCATATCACTACAACAAGTGGTTGAGCAATCAAACAAGGCCACAAATGACCGAATCCTTGAGCTTCGAGACTCTATTCATCATTTTAAGGAAGCCTCCCTTCAACAAATGCAGCGCACCGATGCAACTTTGTTTATGATCCATCACCAGAGAATACAAACTGAAGAAATGGTCCAAGAAAACAGGAAAATTCTTCAGTCTCGTTCACAAAAGCAAGAACTGGTAAGGTATGCAACAACTCTCTCAAGATGTTCGAACCCTGGATGCTGACATAAAGGGGGAGAATGGTCATAAGGGGAATATGGGAGAATTAAGCAGAAGTGGGGAGGAACAGAGAAGGAGACCATCCAATCCTAATGATGAGCCAGAGCCAGTCAATACTATTCCAATAAGGAGTGAAGTCCTTAGAAGGTAACCTGATGTAACCACCACCGGAGTACGCATACCATCAGGAGATCCTGCTCTCTTGAATTGCCATTTGTATGGGACTCATCACTATGGTGAATAAGGAAGTCATAGGACATCATCCAAACTCCGTCAAAAGCAGGTTGAGGAATTCCAGCGCATGACTGAAGAAGGCAGGGAAAGGCACAGACAAAAAGTGGCTTATGAGCGGGCAAATCCTCCAAAAATCAAAAAGAAAGTATCAAGAAGAAGAGGTAGGAACTAAGGTCTAAAAAGCATTTTTTTTTCTCTCTCTTCTTTCTCCTTATTGATGTAACTATCATTTATTATAATAATCATATGCTCTTCAATAAAATTCATGATTTTATCTAGAAATACAGTTGCTCATTATACTATAAGACACGTTTATCTTTATAAGCAATTACATTAGAATTGATGAGATGATTAAAAACTACTGGTTTATGTCAACATCAAATAGGGGGAGATTGTTAGGAATCACATGTTTTAATTTGATGTTGTGATATTAATGTATACGTGTTTCAGTAGCTGAATTGTAAAGTCCTTACAAAAATTTGATGTACAAGGACTTAGATAGAAAAGATCAAACTTGTTAGGTTGATCTTATGAGCTGAATTGATATACGTAAAAAGTAAAGGCTAGACTGATTGTTGAGTCCTACATAAGTCATCATCCAATAAAGGATCGTAGAGCAGTCAGCCAACTTGGAGTTCAAATAGCTTGAAGGTGCGCAGAGTCTGTCAGGCTAACATAGAGTGAAGCTCGGCCAGTTGAGTTGGACAAGGCTAACGTAGAGTAAGGCTCAGTCAGTCACAAAGCTCTCTCTCCAAATCGTAGAGTTGGACAAGGCTAACGTAAAGTGAGGCTCGGTCAGTCACAAAGCTCTCTCTCAGAATCGTAGAGTTGGACAAGGCTAACGTAGAGTGAGGCTCGATCAGTCACAAAGCTCTCTCTCGGAATCATAGAGTTGAACTAGGCTATCGTAGAGTGAAGCTCGGCTGGTTGCGTCATAGAGTTGGACCAGGCTAACGTAGAGTGAGACTAGGCCAGACAAATGCAGAGTGACTAGGCAGATCGTAGAGTTAATCCTGTTATCAGGCAAGATCGATCGTAGAGTCACATCTGTATTAACAAGACGATAGTTCTCAAAGAGATAAAGGAGCAAAAGTTTAATATTATCTCTAAGTGATCCAAACATAACATGAAAGATCACCATGAACGTCTGCAAGAATCAAGTCTCACCAAAAGAACGTATAGTCAGCCAAACACTCTATGACCCTCATTCAGACAAGCAACCAAGAACTGAATTCGATATTTTACGTTGCCCATATTGACTGATCAGTAGAATGACCTGCCCAAGATAGTTGCTGAATACTTAATTGAACTGAACGAAGAATCAAAATCAGTGGGGAACAAACAGCTATGGTTTGCAGATATTCAGAGCATTATCCTTACCATCATCTTGGAGCAAGATAATGGATGATGACTCATCCCACTACCACGCACAACAAGGAATAAACTATTCCTAAGTTCGGTAACAGGTCTCAACCGAAATATCAGATGCAACAGTCTCATATTCAACGGAAGGATTCAGAGGCATAGATATAAAGAAAACAGATTGAAGAAACAAATTAAGCAAGTACGACAAAAAGAAACCAAATCTGTCAAAGTACCACTCTGCGATCAAAGAGAAACATTTTGCTTCGCTACTGAGTTCATCAGACTATATGCTTCAAGCAACTTAGTAGCAACAAAACAAACATTCTCAATCAAGTGAAAGGGTCAATAGGTGACCAACTAAAGTTAAGTCTGCTGGACTTGCTGAGTACCAAAGGGTATAAGAGATTCTAAGGATGCAGGTCTTAGTCTACAGAGTTCCAAGGCTGCTAGCTTTGAAGAGTACTCAATGTACTGAAGTTCCGAGGCTGTTGGCTTTAAAGGAATCTTAGTGATCCAAGTTATAAAGATATCCTTAGTGGATTTTCTACTCAAGGAGTAGAACAGTGGAGTAGGAGTCTTGTGTGTTCCGAACCACTTAAAGCCCTGTGTTCTTCATTCTCTCTTTCTCTGCACTCTATAAACTGCTATAACTATTATATCACTGCCCCACCATATATGCTATAATTGGTTTATCTTTAAGAGGGATTAAAATCAATCGTATATTAATTAACTTGTTTATTAATCAAGTCTTTTCAAAAGAAGTGTTAAAAAGTTTCAAAGTATCTATTCAACCCCCCTCTTCCAGATATCTTTTGTACCTCTGGAAACTAACAAACATGGATAATATGTCATGAATGAACAAGGAATAACTGTAATGATTCAACAATATGAACAGTGAACAAGATAATCAATGATGAATAAAAGATGAGTAGTCAAATAGACTATGAACATATTTTAAGGAATCAACCGCTTGATTGACCCTTTTAAGTTACTATTTCAAAAGTTTGTCCTTGAGGGGATCAGCCTCTTGTACACCATGAATATGCATAACATTTATTTATGATTTGTATATGTTATTAGATACTTAAGAAACTCCCCTATATGTAAGGTTGTTCATCTCAGTCTAAGAATCTGCACCATCAATTGGTTTGGATAGCTTTTAAAATCTTTAACATGCATATATATAGAAGAACAATGGCTTAGACTCATATTTGAACCGTTCATGAATAATATAACTTTAAATAATGGTGCAGTTCCAATAATTGTATCGAATTCGAATGCACTAGGTGCGAATATCAATAATATTGATGTGGAATAATTTTAAAGTAATTAACCCACTTAGCACATGCTTGAGAAATAATACTCGAGCTTAAATTAGGTAAATTGCAACAAAGTAATAAGTTTGAGGTAAGGAACTTGCCTGATTGTCGACTTACAACTATCAAGCTTTATACGACTCTCTTCAATTGACCTAACATTAATAATGTTGGTCTATCAATTAGCACTGCGTATAATTGTATATTGATACGCTTACTTATGCTATTTATTTAGCAAATAAGTCAATCACATAGCACACATAATTTAATAAACTATCATTAATCCTATAAGACATTAATTGATCTTAGGTTAATGATTTAATTTATTAATAGTATTTTCTTAAGTATTAAATATTGATTAAACCTTTAAACAATTTATTATAATTGTTTAATTAATGTGTTATCTAAATTCTCTTTATTTTATTAACTATATCTTCATTTAATTTCTATTTAATATTAATTAAATAGTAAGTAATTAATTATATTTAGTTATTATTTAATAATAAATAATAACTAATTATGTTTATTTATTATTTAAAGTTAATCCAATAATATATAATTAAATTATTAACCTCATTTGTTTTTAATTATTATCTAATAGTAATTAAATAATAATTAATTTAATTAATTAATTGTCCTTATTTATTATTAAATATTAATTAAATAATAAATAATTACTTTATTAGTGTATTTGTCTTTAATTATTATTTAATAATAACTAATTATTTATCCTTAATTATTATTTAATAATAACTAATTATTTATCCTTAATTATTATTTAATATTAATTAAATAATAAATAATTAATTTTATTAACTTTACTTATCTTTAATCATTATTTAATGTTGATTAAATAACAGTTAATTAATTATTTATTCTTATTTATTATTTAATCTTAGTTGAATAATAAATAACTAACCTTTTAATTTTATTTTCCTTTTATTATTATTTAATGTTAATTAAATAATAATAAATTATTTATTTATCTTTATTTACTATTTAATCCTCAATTAAATATTAAATGACCAATTTATTCATTTTAACATCATGATATTATTATTAAATAATTAAATAACATATTTAATATTTAATAATAATTTATTATTAATTTCCTCTAATTATTAGCTCATTAATAATTAATTAGTGTATTTTTGCATCTTAATTATTATTAAAAATACTTCATTTCTTTAATATTACTTGAATAATACGTAGTTAGTGTGTTTATCATTTTTCAGAAATTAAAATTAGTGATTTACTATTTTTCCTTTAATTAGTAAGATTTAATCATTTAATAATTATAGAAATTACTAAATGACATGCTAAAAATACAAACTAAATTTTATAAAACACTACACAAATTTCTAAGCAACTTTTCAGTTCAGCACATCGCCGAAACCGGCCGGATTCTGGGTGAACCGGCGGCCGAAAAGTTTCGGCCGGTTCACTGACAAAAACACCGACAGGAACATTTTAAGATTTTTTAGATTTTTCAGATTCGGGGTCCCTTACGGAAATGTGAATAAAATGAAATCTATAACTTCGATTGACATCTAGTTGGTCTCGTTGGATTCGTATTTTTCCGAACTACAATATTTCATCATCAAAATTCAAATTTGGACACGTTTTGGTCACTGAAAATGGCCCGAAATTAGACTATTCTGCACAATCATTCGACAGTGACGTGTTTTGGTAAAAATTTCATATCTCACTCAGTTTAACTTATTTTTACATGATTCCAACTAGGTTTTGTTCTTAACTTACCCATATATTCCCAAAAAATTTAAAATCATAAAAATAGTTTATAGATTTCAAAATGTGTAATTTCTTCGAACAAGTTACGCTTTAACCGTCGGTAAAAATCATTTCAAGCATTTTGCTAGATTTGTTTCTATATAGACCCATACCATTCCATATTTAAAGCACATGGCATCCCATATAAATATGTCTAGCATGATTCTAAGCATTTAAAACCTGAACTTAACATTTTCACCATGAAAATCAAAAGAAAAGCAAAACTAGGGTTTTCTAGGGATTTTCTTACCTTTTGCTTTTGATGGTTACTTTTCTCTTCTTCCCAAAGTAGTGGATGGAACTTGATGGCATTCAAAAACTCCTTCTCTTTATCCACTAGATGGCGGCACCCTTGCTCTTCTTTCTCTCACAAAATTTTTCTCTCAAGAATTATTTTCTCTCTAGCTTTCCCTTTCTAGACTTGGAAAATGGAAGTAGTAAATGACTAACTTCTTTACTCTCTATTAAGAGTATATCTTGCCAAAATATTATATATACAAAGTATATCTATACACTTCTTCCATCATGAGCCTACCTATTGGATACTTACACAAGAAAATAGATTTAAGGACCAAAGTGGTTGAAACCTCCATGCTCAAGGACTACACAAATATCAAAACAAGTAACATATAAAATTTAAAATTCATGTGGGCCCCTCCCCACTCAAAATCGGCAACAACACCTCCATATTGGCTCTAATTTTGATTTATTTTTAATGCCTTTCATGAATAATTAAACCCCTAAAAAGTATTCACCAATTGGGCCGAGCATTGGACTTTGATTTAATTCCTTTTTGGGCTTCATTTAACTAGTTTGAGCTACTAGTAGTCACATATTATTATTCCATACTTGGCTACTAGTTTATTAGATGTTGGGTTAATTTAGTTAGTCTACACATTAATTATCCAAGTCCATGATCAATTAAATGAGTGGGTTTGGTTAATTAATTAATTAGGCTAGCCCACTAATATTTACTTACTAATTAGACATTAAATTTAATTATTCATATTTCACTTGGTTCTCATTAATTAATACTCATATTAATTAATATAAAAAATTAATGTACTTACTGTATTCAATTTAATTGAATATTTAATTAATTAATCACATTATCAATTACTTGATATTAAACCCTAGGGTTAGTCCACTAATTTAAATAACTATTAATGTGACTCTTTAATTCAATCTAGCAATTAATCACATAAATCAATAATCATACACAAAGGTTTAAATTAGACCACCCAAAACTAATTCACTAGAAATTAAATTCTTTATTTAATTAATAATGAGACTAGAAAATTTCCGATCATTACATATAATTTATTTTATTTTATTTTGTATTATATTATCGTATATTACTTAATTAAATTTATTTTATTTTATTTTATTTTATTATCTAATTTCTTATTTTTTTAATTTTATTAAATCTAATTTAATTTATTAAATTAACTTAAATTTATTTTATTTTATTATTTATTTTTTTAATTTTTATTTTTATTTAAATTAATTTAATTTATTAAATTTATTTTATTTTATTAATTTTATTTTATTTTATTAATTTTATTTTTCTATTATTATTTATTTTTTTTTATTTTGTATTATATTATATTATCTATTTTTTAAAAATTTTAAATAATTAAATTAATTTATTTTATTAAATTAAAATTATTTTATTCTATTTTATTTTATTTTATTTTATATATTTTATTATAATTTATTATTAAATTTATTTTATTAAATTAAAATAAATTTATTAAATTAAATTTATTTTCTTTCTTTGTATTACATTATATTATATAATTTATTTTCATTAAATTATTTTATTTTAATTAAATTATTTTATAACAATTAATTTATTTTAGTAGTAAGAAACTAAGTAAATGCTATTTAGTTTATTTTAATATTGAAAAACTAATTAAATAATATATAAACATGTAGGGCCCACTATTTTTGGAATTGAATAAGTCTGACAGAAATTCCGTTGGAAATTTTGTCAGAAATAGCAAATATACCTACACCAAACACTTACTGAACATTCACTACTATACCTAAACATAAGCCAAATCGATACATTCAGTAAGTTCATACAAAAAATATGAGATTATGGAGAACATATATGCTGCAATTTAACCTCATAATTAATCAAAGCCAAACACACTGATGAACAAATCTCCTCAATATATAACAGATTATAGATATTACATATGTATTTGCACAAATCAAACACTAATTGCAGCATACAATACAGTAAATATCAAACCCAAATAGCAGCATATCTAACCCAAATTGTAGCATATCAAACCCAATTTGAACAATATTATTCAGCCTCGACATCTCAACAATTAATAACAAATTAAACCCTAAATTATATATCAAACCTAAATTGAACATTAATTCAGTCAAGTTCATCAGTTTCATATATAACAAAATAAATTAAACACTAAATTAACCCAAAAATCAGTTGCTTAATATACCCAATATGAATAATATTCAAACCCTAACACAATTAATTTAAGATAGAAATTAACCTCACTTGATTTTAATGCTAGAGAGAGAAGAAAGGAGATACCCACGACGTTGCTGTCGATTCCCACGACCACCGAAAAATCAAAGTTAACCGATCGATAGAACTCTTATATACTGTGGGGTCGGACAAGGGTTTCAGCCGAAATATTTTGACTGTGAGTGAGAGAGAGAGGACGTCTAAGCATGGGGGTGAGGGAGCGAAGGAGGGAGGAGGGAGGAGGTATTGGGCCGGAGAGAGTGAGGGATTTTCGCAACCGCTAGAGAGAGAGAATGGAGATAAAGAAATGATCGAGGAAAAATGTCTGACCCTAATTAAAATAGACTATTTTTGATGAAATGTCCATCGAAGTTAGTTCCGTTGAACCCAAGGAATTTTCGACGGTGATTCCGTCGACTAAACGTAATGGTCCGTCAAAATTATAATTCCCAGTGGCGCAAAGTGTTGGCGTCCTTGGGGCAGCATTATCCCGACGGAATTCCGTCGAACTTACAATAACTCTGACGGAAATATTCTCGATGGAATATTTGGTCAGATTTACATTAACTTCAACGGAATATAATCCGTCGAAAATAATTCCGTCGAGCTTTAGTGTTTTTCTTGTAGTGTTCAAAGATTATCAGAAAACATACGGTTCTAATGTAGTGAACAGACGCAGAAATAAGTCACAAAATTAAAACGTAGAGTGACATAATATAAAGTGCAAAAAGTAAAGAACACGTGAATTTTAAGAGGTTCAGAGTATAAAAGTCTCTTGGTCCTCTCTTCTACTCTACGAGTAGGGATATTCTACTAAGGAGGGTAAACCAAGATTACAGTTCACTAAAAAAATTTATACAACTTATTCACAAAGAATCGTTCAAGTCACATAAACTTGGATTACAAGAGATCACTAAGATCTTATCGATTACTAAGAAAAAATGTTTGTTTCGAGATGATGTTAAGTTGCTTCAAGTTTCTCTTCAAATGACTTAGCAGCAGAATTTGTTTATTGGAATCGTAGCGTACGTAGAGCTTATATGAACTTAGAGTTTCAGCACTTGGACTTGATCAATTCGTTCTATATGTTATACTTGAAATTGTTATCCTTATATAGTTTCTTTTTGGGACATTCCCATTGAAAAGTTACTGTTCCTCCATTCTGACTTGGACACTTGTCATTCTTCAATTGTTTAACTTCAAATTGTGTCTTGGTTGGACCACCTCAGGTCGTTTTCTTCAGTACTGTGAACTGTATAACTGAAGCCACGTGTCTTTGACTATGCTAATATAGTCGTTAGATAGAACCTTTATCGACTTGTCCCTATCGCAAACTCAACTAAGGATAACCTCGGAGGGTCGAATGATTAAGGTTTATGCTCCTTGTCATAACCTATCACTGACTTTTCAGGAGTGAAATCGTAGAATAACTTTTATGCTCTACGAATTTTAGTGGCTCTGCGATTCTGGCTCTATGAATGGGCTTATACTCTACGATCTCTAACTGTCTTCAATCACTTAGCTAATACAGAGGTTTAATTCTATGATTTGGATCAACCTAACAAATTTGATCCCTAAACTAAGTCCTTTTGCACAGAATTCTTTTCTTAAGGACTTTGCAGAAACTACTTATTTACAAATATACATCAAAGTAGAATCATCATCAAATCAAATAGGTTTGACATAAATTGTAGGTACTAACAATCTCCCCCTATTTGGTGATGACAAAATAAGTAGTGTAAATTCAATCTTCAATTTTAATGCAAGACAATGCATGAAATTTAAATATGCCTTAGTATAAAGTGAGCAACTGTATTGTCTAAAAAATGATGAATTTTATTGATGATATAAAAATTACAATTTATTTAAAAGAAATATATACTTAAAAAAAACATCTATGGTCTTCTATTAGGTCTCCTTCTTGGGGGATTCTTCTTTCTTCAGTCTTTCTCCTCTCAGAAGCTTGATTAGCCTTTTTTTGTCTTTTTCTCAGTTATTCCAATGTGTCTGTCAGTCCTAGGTATGGCATATTTGGTTGTTCTTCTCCTTCTATGTTGATCTCATATAGATTTCTATTAAGAAAGCTTGGATCATTTATAGTTGGCAGTCTTGACCCAGTAGGAGTAACTTCACTCGACAATTAAGAAGTTCTTAAAGACTAACCTTGACTTAGGGAAACATCTTGGGGCGCAGGTCTAGAAGGAGGAAGAGGGCGCATGTCTACGAAAGTGATCATATTTTCCTTTCATACTCAATCGTAGAGTTAATCTTTAAATTGTTTAGTTATTAAGCTAAACGATGTTCACTTTATGGCTTCTGTGATATAACTCTACATTTGATTATTGCTGAATAATCTCATAATTCACTTTGACAAGCCTAACTGTCTTCTACTCTACGATTTTAGAGCTTTTTAGTTTTTGCTCAACGAAAAAATCATGAGTCTTCAAACAGTCTCCAGCTATACGATCTTACATGGTTATTCTACGATCATGAATTTACCTAATAAGTTAGATCCCTAACTAAGTCCTTTTAGAAAGATTATCAAAAGGACTTTACAAATTACTTGTCATAAATATATATTAATTTTTAGTCATCATCAAAATTAAAATAAGGCAACAAAAATGCATGTACTAACACATTTATCATCCGCAATTTGATTTTAGTAGATAAAGCTATGGTTATAGCTCTCTTCCATTAATTAAAATTCTCTCCAGTGAGAGTTTAATTTACCAGATGTAATCCTAGATGATTATTAGGATGCGAATACAACATATGAAAGGGATAGCTAGACACTTAATGAACATACAATGGTTAGTGCACTAACATCTTGCTAATTATCAGGAAATAAATTCTGAAAGCTCACAGCAGGACAGATCTAAAAGTCTTCAAAGACAAAAACAAAATTGAAACAAAAGATGAATGATCAATTCAAGTTCTATCAATCACAAAAATTAGTACTAATGATGCACAAGGCATAAAGAAGAAAAAACTGAAAAACAGATGCTCAAATATCTAGAGAAATTGAGCTCCGATCAGAGAAAAGAAGTGATGAAAACCCTAATCATTATGGCTCTGATACCATGTTATAAGCTAATGTAGAAAGAAAATGAAAAAGCATTTGCAGATTGTATTAAAATCTTCTAACCAACTATTACAGCTTTATCTTATATTTATAGTAAAATAATAGCTTACAAACAAGGCTACTTTGCTATTTACAGAAATTGTCACTTAAGTAACTCCTAACTATTAATACTTGGACTTGTTATTTTAATCCTCTATGCCTTAACGAGACTGTGATTTATGAGACTATGAGCTAGCCTTGATGTTAAGTGACTAATACCGAGAGAATACCTCAGTAATATATGATTATAGAGTAATTGATAAGTTGAGCTCAAATTATGTTATGCTAGATTTAAGATCAACTCATTTAAGCCCCGCTCGTTTAGTACTTAGGTCATTTAATATTTATTTATTTAATTAAAATAATTAATTATATATGATTATATATATGACTTAATAATCGAAAAAATCATTTAACTCTTATCAAGTTATTAAAAAAATATGAATAAATTACAAAACTATCCCCTGACATTGATATTGAATTGCAATATAAAAGCTTATGTTTTATTTTGCACTGTCACAGCAGTGTTTCAATTTTTTTATAAAATTGTCCTCTCTAATCAATATTGGTAAAATAAGGCAATCATATTGACACTAAATTGTACTATAAACACTAATGTCTCAACTTTTGTAATGCCATAGTCAATTTTTTAATTCTTACAAAACTGTCCGTTGTAATCAATTTTGATTAAAATAAGTCAACTATGTACATATCATGTGGGTGTTTAAAGGGCAAAGTAGTCTATTTGTGCTGATGGTTTTACCGTATGATTGGAGGGAATATATTTTAGTATAAAAATTGACTATTATGCTATTTAAACACCCACATCATATGCACATAATTAATTTGTTTTGACCAAAATTGGACATAAGGAACAAATTTGTGAAAAAATGAAATATTGACTAATATTCTAAAAACTAGTACAATAATGTCTATATTACAATTTAGTGTCAACATAAAAAACTAATTTTGCAATTTGAGGAAAAAAAATGTTAAATTTTGTGAATATTATTAATACAATTTCATTGTACATATGCACTGCACCCCTAAAAATAATAAGTTATAATTTAGTAATATAATCTGATAATAAATTTATGATCTTAAACGTAAAGATATAGTATTATTTAATCTATCTATCACTAAACTTTTATTGTTGAAAGAAAATAAAATTGACAAATAGGACTTGTTTTGCGAAACGGGGGGAGTAAATTTTAAGTTGAAATACTCCAGGAGGAAGTATCATCTTGCTTTATCACTGAGAAAAACAATTTAACCTGCCATTAATTCCTGCTTAAAGAAAAATGGAATTCATCAAAACTTCAATCCAGGAGCAAGACTTTTTGAATCAAAATAATGACCCATGGAGAATATCATATAAAACTTCCATAATTTCATAACAAATCCATGATTAGCAGTGGGCTTAATTTGTACAGGCAAAAGCAACAAAACATTATGGTACTACTAATAGATAATAGAATGTTAAGAGGCAGAAGCTGAAACCAAAAATAAAAGATCATCTGACTAAACTATTACATTCTTTTGGAGTTCCTGAACAAAAATTCCTCCATTAATCTTTGACACCGACGATGGTCCAACAATTTTCAAAAGCTTCACCTCCAAATTCCAAAAACATCATCCACGGATGTAGTTCTATCAGTCACTTGTAAATCTATGTACTACCTCCTGCAAACACAAAACAATCGAATGGCCAATGATCAAAAAATAATAATCAAAAAAAAAAAAAAAACATGCATGTTTATGACCAAAACCAGAGATAAAGTAGTCCTTTAACAGACATAAGAAAAAAAACATGGTATATTTCTAAAGCCAAAACCAAAAATAAAGAAGTGTTACTCCTCTAACAATGATATCTCAATCATCTTATTTTCAAACTAAAGTTGGCCTGTTCTCAAACAAAAAAGTAAAGTTGGCCTGGTGAACTTTATCTCCCTCTAAATGTGAATAAGCTGAATAAAACAAGAAAAGGTAAAGAGAATTGAGCTGCTGAAAAAAAAAAAAAAAAAAGAGACATTAAAACAGATCATTTTATTCATTTCAACTCACAAGTATTGAGCTGGTTCAGCTTGACCTCATGATCATTTTATCTCATTTAGCCAGATGTCTTAATCTTTAGCAAAATAGCTATGTTTTTTCTTTAATAAGTAATTTCGACCTCAAGTTTAGGGATTGAACAACATAGCTTTCTTATAGAATGATTATGGATCACAACTGAGTTCAAACCTCTATATCATGCAGTCACAAAATATTTGTAACTCTTTTGAGAATAGATGCAACTCAACGATAAAGATTGGGGAAAACATTCTTGTGGTAATACTCTTTTTCCTGAGAAACGGATAACAAAGAGATGCAAGATTGTCCTTGTGCCTTTAATATTCCTCGTATGTGTCATCTCTCTAGCTCCAAATCCCAAAGGCATGTCTTAACACATGCTTCCTGCTGAGGCCAACATTATATTTGGGTTTTGCATAGCAAGTATGTAATCACCTTATACTCCAATGTCTATAAAAATAAATAAATAAATAAAAAGAACTCTCTGTAATACAACACGAAACTACAAGACATGACAAAATCTGAGATGACAAGAGACGCTTGATTGTAGGCCTAGGTATCAAAAGAATACCAGAACAATCTCCTCTCTGTTGTTCTTCTAACCCAAATAAAAGCACATTCTTATTTTTTCGTCTTTGGAGAATGGGGACTGTGATAAACACATAATTCATACATTTTATTATCCCTAATTTTGTCCTTTTAATTATATTAGTTTATTAAATTAATATGTTTTATTTTATTTTGTAGGATTTAATATTTTGTTGCAATAAAGTCAAAATCTTGGTGATCAAGCAATATTTAATGCTCTTATTCATGTAAGGAAATATCCAAGAAGAATTCTACAAGGAAAAGGAAGGATGTGGGACAATCTTGGTATGCAAGTCAAATCCAGTAAGAGAAAAGAAAGTCAATTTAGAAAATATCTTTGAGAAGTTGATTGCCACTAGGAAGTTAAAACCTACATGGAAAGGGACTAAGAGAAAGAAAGGGAATAAAAGAGACCAAGTTCAATGAATGTAAATTATGGCACAAATTTATTTTCCCTATAAATAGGTCTCTTGTTTTAAAGAGAATGAGGTATGAGTTTAGGTTAGGAGTAGGAGTAAATTAGATTATTTTTCATTGTACGCTTGTTGGAGAATCGTTAATTAAAGGGAGTTTTCTTATTTTATTTTTAATTTTCTTCTTTCTTATTATTAGTTAGTTTAATTATAGTTAATTGATTCTCAATCTTTATTTCTAATTCGCCTAAAATAGATATTAAGGATACATTAAAATTAATCTAGTCTCTGTGGGTTCGACCTGTACTTGCCGGTTCTTTAATTTGGCACTGTGCACTTGCAGTTACATAATTTTATCACATCAAGTTTTTGGCGCCGTTGCCGAGGACTAGAATTAATTTTTTTTTATCCCTTAATATTTATTTATTCGAATTAGTTTTTCAACTCTAATTTTTTTTATTTATTTTTTTCTTTCCAGGATTATCGAAGCAGATCGAAGGAGCGAAAAGATAAAGATTTTATTGTTGCGCTATTCCTGGTATTTTGTATCTTAACTCAAAAAAAAATAGTAGCTTAGTTTTATTTTTTTTATTTTTTATTTTTTTAGTTTTTATTGTTAGTTAGAAAACTAATTGTCGCATACATGCATTCATTCACGTAGAGCACATCCTATTTAGGATTTTACTTTTATTTTTATTTTTGTCAATTATAAACTGTGGTGATTGCTGGAGGATCGAAGTACGTCAAATTTCTCCTTCTTTCGTAATTCACATAGTTTTAGGACATTTTATTTGTTTACAATTTTTTTTATTTGTGCATTCTTATTCGTAATTTAATTTAAGGGCACATCCCATAACAAGATAAGATGGAGATTTCATCACCCTTCCTTAGCCCACAAATAACCCAACCTGCATTTTGCATGACCTTAACCTAATAAAATCAAGTAGATGTTGGTCCTAGGACTCTCGAGCTCAATTAGGACAAGAAACTCCAAGAGGAGGCTGAATTTTTAATTAATCAAACTACTGGTGTCTAGGCAAGTGGTTCAAAAGGTAAACGTCTAAAGAACGTGTGGTTATTTAATTAGTCACTGTACCCACAGAGAGACTCCCACCGTTCTTACACTTACCTGGCTAGTAGCATGATTAATTTCAAATTTAGTAGACCTTGAGGTGTAACTTGGAACAGTTAGGAGTTGTCTAGATTTTATTTAGGTTGACCATAAAATTAGGATTTTATTTTCTTTATTTTATTTTATTTTATTTTTGTGTGACTTTTGTGGTTAGTTGTTTATTTGTTTTGTGGAAAGATGGACTCCTATTATAATTGGAATAATAATTTTACTTGGAATCAAGAACCCTATGAAAATTTTAATGCACACCAAGTAAATCAATTTTTTCCAACTTATGAAAATCCTTATCTAAGTTCATATTCATATCCATATCCATATCCATATTCGGATCCAGAACCTCAATATCCACAAGAATTTTCAAATGAAGAAGAGGAAAGATTCAATACCTTAGAGAAAACTATGGAAGCTTTAATGGAAACTCATTCTCGTCTAGAAATTCAAATGAGTCGGTTAGCCACCATAATAAATGAACAAGAGGTGGATGAATTTTTAGTGACTCTGAGGTTAATTTTGAAAATCATGACTGTGAAAATGATGAGAAAAATGAAAATTTTGAATTTAATTCTACACACTTTGAGTCAAGCCAATTTGAGGGGTCTAAAAACTATGAGTCTATGCCTAAAATTGATCATGTCACATTTAATGAGTCGGTTGAAAAAGTCTATAAGCCTAAAGTTTTATATCCTGAAAGACTTATTCGTAGAAAACAACCAAGTGATTTTGTAGATCAACCCATGAAAGTAAACATGATCCAAGAGTTGTCTATGACCCATGAAATGAATGAAAATAGACTCATGATTGAAGATAATCCAATTGATTTTTTCTTAAATCACCTTGACAAAAAGTGGAATGAATCTGAATATTTAGATAAGGTCAACGAGTTGTTGAGATCCACTTCACATAAGTCACCCAAATTGGAACATACATTTGAACCAATTTGTCCACACTTTGAGCATATTCGTAAATATTTTCCTGAGGTAGACTTTAAGCACAATCCTGATGAAAATTCTGACTATTTTCATTTTCCTAGACCTCTTGAAAATCATGAAAAGTTCACATTTGCTTGTCCATTTGTATCATTTATTTATAATCACATACTTTTTAGGATATATGAAATTCGTAAGTATATACATCTGTTTTCCTTCTCACCACATTTTCTTGTAGAACAACTGCCCCGCATAAAAGGTACAATTCTTTCACATCTTTGTTCTCTATTTTTCATTTGCATACATTGAGGACAATGCATGATTTAGGTATGGGGGGAGTTTGTATTATAGTATTAGATTTTTATTTTATTTTTATTTTTTTTAGGAATTTGGAAAAATTAAAAAATTTATAGTATTAGATATTTATTTTATTTTATTTTTTTTCCTTTTGTTTTTTTTTATTTATTTTTTTTTTAGGAAAAATTTTAAGAATTTTTTGTTTAAAAAAAATTAAAAATTTTGTTTGACTTTTTATGAGTTGAATTAATTCTAATAAGTTTCTGTGGAACAAAACTTTAAGACTCTTGAACCTTTGATAAGATACAAAATCTTAGGTCGAAACACCATCTTGAGTAAAATAAAGTTCCTAAGCATTTTTGCACTTCACGTTCGCACTAACTCTTAGTTGTGGGGTATAAACTATGATTTGAGCAATTTCAAGAAAAAAGAAGGAAAAAATTTGAAGAAAAAAGAAAAAAAAAAGTTGAAAAAAAAGTTGAAAAGAAATAAATAATTGTTTCAATGTCCATTGAACAAAATAACTGGGTATTCAAGCCTCAGGAAGCATCGATATTCACGCTGAAAAGTATGATGGATAAAAGCAGCTTGACTAGTCTAGTTTTGTGGCCTTTGTTACTCGAGTTAGTATGTCCTTAGGGGTGTCTTTACACCTGGTGCCCTAAAACCAACTGGTTTGAGAGTCATTGGTCCAACGCTCGCTACATGGGTAACTCTGAAAACCTAAGAAAATGAGACATTGCACAAGTCAAGGAAAAAAATTAAAAAAAAAGAAAGGAAAAAAAATGAAAAAAATGGAAAAAAAAAAAGAGGAAAAGAAAAAGAAAAATGAGGTTGCTTGATTTTCATGGTAAAAAGTCCTACTAAGAGTTACATCACATACACAATGCATGCATCATATGGAATTAATTTTATGAAGGATGGTGTCTAGAATGAAGATTGAGTATTTTTGATAAGGTGAAAGTGTGATTTTGAATTTGATCTTGCTTATGTATAATGCCCATGTATACTTAGAAGTTTTCTTTCGATTTCATAATTTGTTGAACCCAAAAATATTTTATTTTGAATTTTGAAATTTGAATTTTGTGGACATATTCACTGCAAACCCTCACGAGACACAAGGCTTGTTGCACATGTTAAGTGCAATCGTGTTTCCTACGAAAATGGGTTAGTATAGTTTTTGTTTTTATTTTATTTATTTTTTATTTTACTCGAGGACGAGCAAAAGCTAGGTATGAGGGTATTTGATAAACACATAATTCATACATTTTATTATCCCTAATTTTGTCCTTTTAATTATATTAGTTTATTAAATTAATATGTTTTATTTTATTTTGTAGGATTTAATATTTTGTTACAATAAAGTCAAAATCTTGGTGATCAAGCAATATTTAATGCTCTTATTCATGTAAAGAAATATCCAAGAAAAATTCTACAAAGAAAAGGAAGGATGTGAGACAATCTTGGTGTGCAAGTCAAATCCAGCAAGAGAAAGAAAAGTCAATCTAAAAGATATCTTTGAGAAGTTGATTGCCACTAGGAAGTTGAAACCTACATGGAAAGGGACTAAGAGAAAGAAAGGGAATAAAAGAGACCAAGTTCAATGAATGTAAATTAGAGCATAAATTTATTTTCCCTATAAATAAGTTTCTTGTTTTAGAGAGAATAAGGTGTGAGTTTAGGTTAGGAGTAGGAGTAAATTAAATTATTTTTCATTGTACGCTTGTTGGAGGATCGTTAATTAAAGAGAGTTTTCTTATTTTGTTTTTAATTTTCTTCTTCCTTATTATTAGTTAGTTTAATTATAGTTAATTGATTCTCAATCTTTATTTCTAATTCGCCTAAAATAAATATTAAGGATACATTAAAATTAATCTAGTTTCTGTGGGTTCGACCTGTACTTGACAGTTCTTCAATTTGACACTGTACACTTACAGTTACATAATTTTATCACATCAGGGACACACTGGGGGAGAAGGGTTACAGGATGGATTTTAGTGTCCTTTGTTGTGTTGCTCAAGGATGTCTTTATAAAGCTTTATATATTCCCCCTCCCTAGTTTTGCAAATGCTTGTTTGAAACCATACCTCATTGCAGAGCACCTTTGATTATAATAAATTAACTATCGTATTATAGATCATACAAAATAAAATGTAAATAGAAAAAAATATATAAATAAATAAATTCAATTCTTCATTCTTTGGAAGAAAATAACCCATATAGATCAAAGGCTAGCACTTTCTAAAGTGACCATATCATGCGCAGAGATAAGCAGAGGCGTATAGTTTAGTTTAACCGCTAGCCAAAAGTAGAATCTAAGGCCAATTAGTACCTTTAGTGCCTCTTCCTCAATTTGTTTTTCATGGGACTTTTCTTTTGCCTCAATTGAGTAATTGCAGGATATGCGTGGCAAAGTTAAAGAAAAGGTTATCCTTCCTCAGTAGTATTATAAAGATCACTTGTCTTTACGTTTTCAAACAAGAGTATGATACAAGACTCAAAAACTTATAAATAATGATGTCGGGGAAGGGAGAAAGAATTCTAGTACTGATAAGTAAATAGTATTTGACTATGAAAAAACAAATTTATAAGCTAAAAATGATGACAGTGATGGATGTTAATTATGAGAGAATGGTCAAATCTATACTGGAAGACAACATTTTCATGATCTTCAAGTTTGATAAACTTACTAGTGCTTTTATGGCTTATGGGATTACATCCTCTCCCTCTCCAGATTTACCTTGAGGCAATTTATCATCATTAAAAGGAGCCTGTTGTTGATTAAACAAGAGTTCAGCATCATCAACATCAGAGTTCATCCTAAGCATATTTGATCCAAGGTACTCATCGTTATCATCCTCAGGAAAATTCCTTTCCACTAAGGCTCCAAGCTGAGGTTCTTTAGATACATCAGAGCCTTCCCTTCCAGTAAGTTCTGTGATTCTACTTTCAAGAAAAGTATCCGAGTTTTGCCCTTCTATGGCCAGATCAAGTGTCTTAGCAGCATTTGAATGGGGATCATAAGCATTGTCCGCAATCAATTGATTATCAGAAATTGAGGCATCACTAACCTTCTTAGCAGGTAACAAGTTTTTAGTAGGCGGATTTTCTTGGACATTACTGTCACTACCTCCACGTTGATTTTTAATCACCAGACCACTCCTTTCCTTCAGGGATTTGGGAATTAAAATGTTATCTTCAAGAATAGAAGCCTTCAGCTATTTGTAAAGCAAAACACAAGACAAATAACAACAACAAAGTTACAACTTTATATTTATTTTGATAAGGAAAGAACTACAACTTTTTGTTGCTTCTTTCTGCATGCAAAATTTATAAGCCCGCGAAAGAAATTATTCATACTTGTTCCAAAAAGCAACAAAAAGTTTCCCAACTTTAGAAACAGCAACAACAAAATTGCAACTTTTGATTTATTTGGGAAAAAAAAGAAGCCTTTTGTTGCTTTTTTCTACATGTGAAATTTATATGATCCCTGCGGAAGGAAATTATTCTTACTTTTTCCAAAAAGGATTTAGGCAAGCAAGATTCTTTATGCTGAATAAAGGACTCAACATCCCATTTCAACATCTCTAATTCGGCTGATTCCTGACTTGATCCTGAAGACTTATAACATATGCATATACATAATGAAACAAATATTAAATAATTTCAAGAAATATCAAACACAAACCCACAAAAAAACAAATATTAAATAATTTCAAGAAATATCAAACACATACCCACAAAAAAACATTATAAAATTATATTACCTTGAGCAATATTTGTCGAAGGACATTCACACAGCTCTCTGATGGGTCAAACCCAACTTTAGAATCCGGGTCGGGTGAAACACTACCCGTAACTCCTTTACTCTGAGCAGATAAACTTTCTAAAATTCTTAAGCACACCCTTTCCCTTGCATTTTCCCCAAATCGGTCCCAAATTTCCTTCGGAGCCTGTTTGATCAAATCTTGAATAATACAGATACCCACAAACATCAATTTCATAGATATGATACAATTTCATCCAGAAATAAAGAAATTTTTCATTAAAGCTTACTAAGTAGAAGTGAGATATCCACTTGATCGGAGCTCGCAAGGGCTTCAATTGCCAAAATCCAAGCAAGAGATGAAGCATCATCGGGTTTGGGTTTGGGTTTGGGTTTGGATTTGGATTTGGATTTGGTATCCATGACTGAAAAGCTTTCGCGAAATTGAATGTCCCTTGTGGATCAATCGTCTAATACACACTTATAAATGGAAGTGATCGGACAGTTTTGAGCGGGAACCAGCATCGGTAAGCATTTGGGCGGTAAGTTGTACCATCGTTGATACATTTGGCGGTAAACACATTAAGATATATTTTATGCTTAAAATAAAAGTGGTAACTTTATACTGTTTTTATCAGACGAATAATAGGTGAATTTTATATTTATTAGCTTTTGTGGCATACTATGTGCAATAAAAAAAATTAAAATTTTGAATGAAATATATATTACACTCCAAAATTTATACGTTAGATATATATCGTACCAAAAATTTAAAAACGTATTTGGTTCTATCTAAAAATTATTGTTAACGTGTTGATTTGCACCCATCAAAATTTTAATCGAATAGATTTGATGAGTTGTTCAGAGTCCATTTATATTACAATCTATTTTTTTAAGATAAAAGTGTTAATAAGACAATAAAGGTCAGAATGGTCCGCCTAAGATTTGTGATACTTCTAGTATTATCCTTGCAATCGATTAGTACTAGAATTTTCTTAACCCTATACATTGACAATTGTACCCTTTGTAAATGAGTATGATAGAGATATACGCATTGTATATATGTTAATCTTCAATAGGCGGGTATATTTACTACATCATCGTGATAGTGAATTATGATGATAAATTTAAAATTCTTGTATCATTTTATAACATCTTCATTTGAATTATGTTTTATTTTTTAAAACAAAATTATTGATAAATAAGACTTTTTGCACAGAGAGAGAGAGTGAGAGAGAAATATGTAATACTTATATATGTACAAGCTAGCAAGGGCTAGCTTTCAAAAGTGTTTTCGCATTATTTTTTATGTCACTATAATTTTAATATCAGAATAATTTATTTCGTTTTAAATTATAAGATTATTATTGATTTTTAAAAATTAATTTAAAATATTTTAAATTCAAAAATTAAGATAATTTATTAAAAAATATGAAATAATAAATATTACAACGAGTAATAAATTTTTAAACAGTTTACAATATTTATTATTGTACCTACTAAAATTATGTATTATTGTATAGAAAATTTTTACACAATCCTTATTGATAATATTTTAACGTATAAGAACTTATGCTACGTTTGGATTGAAGGAATGGAATGAAGAGTGGAATAATTCATTTCATTCTAGTTGGAATGAGTTATTCCATATGTTCTCCCTCCCTCAAGGAACCAAACACAATTTTTTGCATTTCAATCGCAACCAAACACAATTTTTTTCATTCTGTAGAAATGAGTCATTTCATTCTCCCTCCTATTCTACCAATCCAAACATAGCATTAAGATATTTGATACGGTCATGGAGTGAATTGTTGAATAGGTAGATCCATCATTGCTATATATAAAAATTCGTAGAGTACTTGATGACATGTTACTTTATGAATTTAATTTTTTTAACATTTAAAAATTAATTGTCAAAGTTAATTTGACAGATTATTTCAATAGGTAAAAATTCTTTTTAAAAACTATCATTAGAAATCGAGGTAAATAAATATGTTTTTAGAATGGAACTTAAATAATATACTCTGAATACTATTTTAGCACAAATATAACTAATAAATAAGAAGGATTTAATATGTATCTTATGAAGAGAATTCTAACTTACTTAGATTTATATAACTAATTTCCTAACTTGATTTTAGGGAATTTTGTTATCATTAAAATCAAAGTTCAACGGCCGTCGACCCTAACTAAATAAAGGCCTATAGAGAAGGTCATTGATCGTAGCTATAGGCTTTATGACCGTAACTATAAGTATTATAGACGATCGCCAACCTTCACTGTAGGTCGCGTGGCTAAAACCTTCAGTTACGATTTTAGGGGTCTTTACCAACGGTCGCGACTGTAGCTATAGATCATGCCAAAATCGTATTTTTGCTCTTTACCAATGCTTACTAGAAGCTATTGCTACGGTCATAACCGTAGCTATATATGTCTATAGTGACGGTCCTGACCCTTGATATAGACTTTGGTTTTTTGGAACGCTATAGTTACGGTCGATGACTGTCACTATAGTTTTTTTAGATTTCAAAAAAAATTAATTAGTAATGCACATATTTATTCAACAAACACAATATAATATAAAATAAAACATAAAAAATATTATCAAACATTTAAAATAATTCATCCCCTAAAATATGACAATCATAATTAATTTAAGGTAATTTATTAAATGATAAGGTATATAACAAAACGATTTCTTACAATTAAAATAGTATTTATTAACATTTTAATTGTTTACAATATATCAATTCACAACATTATTCAAGTTGTTTATACTTCATTAATCCACAATTAAAATAACCTTTAATACAATTTCTCAATTAGAATATCATTAACCCACAATTAAAATAATTTTTATTATTATTTTAATTATTTAATCATAGTCAAAGTAACCTTTAATGTATAATTAAAATAATCTCTTATTATTATTATAAATTTTTAATTATTATTATTTTTTTAAAAAAAATTCTTTTATGACCCGGTTTGACCCGACCCGGTCAAACCCCGACCCTGTTTAACCCGGATTCGATCAACTGAGAAACTGGCCCGACGCTGCGGTGCCGGATTTAAGCCTAAGATCGGCGCTGCGGTGCCGTCCCTGCAGAATGCCCAATTTGATTTTTTTTTATTTTTGATTTTTGTCCCTTTTTGATTCAATCTTCCATAACTTGCTCATTTTTCATCCATAAGAATTCAAATTAGTTCCATTATCTCATAAACTCACATATTTTCAATATTCAACTTTTTAAATCCATTTTCTCAAATATTTATTTAATCAAAACATTGATTCTTCAAGCTAGGGTTTTCATTCCGACATGTTTTACTAAATGTTTCGCCACGAGTTCGTTTTAACTCCGATTTTGATGATTCCACTTCGATTGTTCTTGTATTTTATAGGTGTTCAACATGAGATTTTTAGACCAAGCACATAGCTTATATATTTTATGCCATTTAACATCAAATCTCATGTTTTCAAGTATTATAACTTAGGTTTCATGCTCACATGCTTTCTTATGGTTCATTTTAACCTAAAACACATATAAAGCATACGAATCACATATTCTCCTTCCAATACCCATCATTATACCTTCGGACCCTTCATGATCCCACAATAAACAAACTCCCATAACCAAGCATGTAAGTTTATCTACATATTTAACTATATTTGACTATATTTTACTGAGAAAACATTATACCTTCTATGAGCTCTTTTTCTCTTGGAGATGAACTTGTAGAAGGCCTCAACTTCCTTTCTCTTCCAAGACTCCTCTTGAACCATCAACTTGAAAGAACTTCCTCTAGATTTTTTTTTTCTCTCCCTCTCTCATTATTTTCTCTCTAGCAACAAACTTAGCCAATTTCATGCAACTTTGCTCAATGAATTGGGAACTCCTATTTATAGGAGAATTTTCATACATACAATATCCATATACATATATAAATGCACGTATTTAACCGTCATAAGATTGCTTTATCCAATGGTTCCCCAAAATTAGGTAAAAGCCTTACCTAATGCTGCCTTTAGGCCATCAATTCTACCTCCTAGCTCATCACTTCCATCACATGGCTAATCAAATAAATTTTTTTGTCCATTATGGCTACTCTAGGCCTATTGGTTGGAAATTGGGGAGGAGGGAGTACTATATCTATTTTCTTTTTCCTTTTTCTTCACATGGGGCCTTCTAGAACTTGGGCCTCCTTATAAGATTCTAATTGGGCCTTGCACACGGACTTAATTCAATTCCATTTAAGCTTTACACACTTAAGTGTTAGGATGAAATCATTGGGCCAAAAAGTCGTCCTACTAATTTCATTAGTAAATAAAGCTTTGGGCTATTTAATTCTCATACAAGCATGCATTCATTAGTGCACCCAATATTAATTCACATTGGGCCAAAATACATAATCGATAAGACTTAATTATTCTTTATTGTAAACTTAATTAACTATCATCTTGGATTTTATTTTCCATTCCCTTCCATGAATTAATCACACACTTAATTAATCCATCATCTTAATTATTCATCAAGTCACACAAGAGTTATTCTCCCAAGCTTAGTTAGTTTCTAACTTAAGCTTGTCACATATTCTCATAATTTATAATCTCATATTTATTTTATTCTCAATTCTTATTTATGGAATTTTCTATTTCCATATCTTCTTATCACATAAGTTTACATACACACATAAGTGCACACAACATTTTCAATTAATTCCTCATTTTCATTAATAATTCACTATACAAAATTCTTGGTCATTACAGAAAACGTGTCATATCAATTCGAAAAACACTTTTCGAGAGCTATACAATGGCATCAAGTTTGATTAATTTTAGATTGGGAAGATGAAGAAAAAAGGGAAAAAACCATCCTTCTGTAAACGTCGACTAGTCGTTCGTCTTCTTTTCGATAGCTTATCGCTTAGAGGTCACTGTGCAGACTCGAAATAATCTTCTTGAGCCCCGTGATCTTTACTCTGACATCCTTGCCTCAAGGTAAAATGACACTATTACTCTCCTATTATTGTTAGAGAAAATATGTGCAAATTTTTGGTGTCTACAATGTATTTCTTAAATGTATTTTTTCTACATATTTTTCACTGTATCTCACACACGTATCACGTATCTTTTGTAAATAAAACATATATATATTCACGTATCTTGTAAACATAATACGTATATTCACATATTTTGCACATAAGACACACATCTTTTTACGTAAATTTTATACATTAAAATACATATCTTTTCACTTAAACATAATACGTAAAACGTAAACCTATTTTCATATACTTACTACGTAAAGCCAAATTAACACTTCAAATAAACATCTTTTTCTTACTATAAAACTTGAGATATACTTGAAATGACATACGAAGTCCCTCTACACACACTTATGGATAACACAAGCAACCACACACGTAGATTTTTTAGACAATCTTTTTAAATAAAATAAAAGGTTTAAGGAGTATGGTAACCATGATTCGTGGAAGTTGAGGGTGTCTAACACATTCCTTTCTATTAAGAAAGCCTCCTGTTAGGGCATGATTTATTGGGCCCGGATGATATGGTGGACCGTAGTCCACGTGGAGGAAGTCTCCCCATGTAGGAGTCAATTTTAGCAATTGGAATACTTTAAGGAATCTAAATATTCTTAACAATTTCTAAATTCCTGAGGAAAGAGTCAGTCTTCCTTTCTTTAAGGAGATTTACTTCTATCCCATTATGGTATTCACCATAATGAGGAATTCTATTTCAATTTGGGATATGGTATTTTGAGGAGGTGTGATCACTATAAATACACCCTAATATTCAGGGATCACCTTATTTTCAGCACTAAAGCATTAAGCCTCCATTGTTAAACCTTATTCAGCCTATACTTATTCTTACACCGGATCTATCCCCCGACGGCCCAGGCCATCAACTCTCTGAGTGTGGTTTCGTTTTTGTGTAGGATTGGACGCGCAGTTCGGTGATTAGGCGCATGGACGAATCTTGGCGTTAACATGGGCGCTAGAAGGAGGGCCCCTTAGTGCTAGTTAGAACTCAATCACTCAGTAATTTTGATCAGGATTAATGGCATCTAGCAAAGGAAAAATGGTGTCAGCACGTGATAAATCTTTGGCCAGTCTTTCTCAACCCAGAGGCTCGGTCAAAGATAAGCTGGGGCCATCTAGGAACATCTCGGATAGGTTGGGACCCCATAGTCAATCAGTGGCCCCAACAGATCCTAGGAATGCCATTGTTAGAAGAAAATTGTTTTCGGTCACACGGGAGACGGCAGACCATGATAGTCGTGCCGAAGATCAATACTTTAGGCCAGATCAGGATCGAGACGAAAGGGAGACGATTTTGGCCAGAAAGATGCGACAGAACAAAGACGCCATTGAGGCCCTACGCCTTCGGCAGATAGAGTTGAATAAGCAGATGACGTCACTGTTAAACGGAGAGGAAGTCTCTTTCAGTCAAAACCGATATCACGGAGTATCGTCAGGGAACCGATCCAGGACGCATCGTTCAGATGGCTCTCGGTATGAAAGGAGCAAGCATAGGAGCCGCTCTATGGAGAGGATCAGGCGACAAAGCCGATATCGTGATAGGAGCAGGCGTCGGAGTCGCTCTCAAGAAGCAAGCAGTGAAAGTAGAGTAAGATCTGAACGGAGAAGGCGGATGACATTTCCGGATCATGATCAGGATAGGCGAAAGTCATCCCCTCGAAGAGGAAATCCCGAGGCACTTGCCCAGAGGGTTGCAGAGCTGGATAAGATGCTCGCAACAGTTAATCAGGAGAAGGAGGCTCTGATTGACTCAACATCACCATTCTCCCTGGATATTGATCGGGTTCGGGCTGATCCTAATAAGAAGGTTCCACGCATGTAGAATTATGATGGAACGGGAGATCCGTATGACCACAGCCAGGCGTACAACTGGCTGATGAATTATTATGACTACTCTGATGCCGTCAAATGTCAGATGTTCATTACTACATTAAGGGAGGGGGCTCGGCAATGGATGATGTCGTTGGCGCCGAACTCAATCTCCTCGTGGAAATAGCTCTGTGACAAATTTCATGACCGGTTCGGGAGCAATAAAGGGAGGGAGAAGCCGACAGCCTCTTTGATGCAGATAAGGCAATATTCAAACGAAACCTTGGGCCAGTACGTGAAGCGGTTCCGGGAGGCAGTTGGAGCAGTGGCAGATCTAAACGGTCCTCAGGTTCTTGGTTACTTTATTACGGGGTTGGATGTGGTAAATTCGAAAAAGTTGGTGAATGATATGATGTTCAATGCCTCGAAGGATCTGGCAGAGGCATATGACCAGGCGGAAGGTTTTATTGCAGTTGAAGAGGTTATGGGAAGCCTGAGGCTAAATGTGTCATCGTCGAAAAAGCCAAAGGATCGGGATAGGAATAATCATCCCAGGTCAGATGATAACAACAGGGTAAACAATCACACAAAGGAGAACTTTAATAACGGGGGTTCGAGTGGAGGCCGACCACCCTTTTTGAACCGTGGGATTAACAAAGTATATACTCTTCTCAATATGAATCGGGCAGAAATATTAGAGGAGATGAAGGATAAGCCCTATTTTGAGCCTTGCCCGAACAACACTCGTTATGAGCGAGAAAATCATAACTGATACTGTAATTATCACCAGACATCCGGACACTCTACAGAAGACTGCAGGAATTTGAAGGACCTAATTGAGAAGAATGTTCGGAGTGGGGAGTTAGTTCAGTATGTTGTAGGGCGGGAAGGTTCGAGTAGCGGGCAAAATAATGCTAGTCAGGAGCAAAATCTTCAGCCACAACCCAAACAAGTGCAAACAACTCGGCGAGTGGTGGACTAATAACAAGTGGCTCGGTGGGAAAGGTGACCAAAAGGCGTCGAAAAAGTCGTTGAGGATCTTAACTTCGCAAGGAGATGTTATCAAACTGCTTTAATCTCTTCGGGAGTAGGGGTTAGCAAGTAAAGGAGTGGAGCAAAAAAGGTTTGAGGTTGAAATACTGAAGCTAGGAATTTACCGGTTCGAGCGTTAGTACAGAAGTCGAAAGCACTTGACATGCTAGGGAATATTGCCAAGTTGTTTTCTTTTATGACTGTAAATTTTTTCAAGTTATTAATGGGAATAAAACATTAATTTTGTTGAAAACATAGTTTTTCATCCATAGTTGATATTTTGTAAGTCGGAGGCATAAGGTCAGATGGCAATATCAAGCCGCATAAACTTTCTCCGGGACGACTAAGTTCCTCCCAAAAAGTTAAACGTCCTTCGGGAAGGATTACCTCCTGAAAGGACCAACATCCTTTGGGAAGGATTACCTCCCGAAAGGAATAACGTCCTTCGGAAATGATTACCTCCTGAAAGGACAAACATCATTCGGAAATGATTATCTCCTAAAAGGAATAACGACCTTCGGGACGGATTACCTCCCGAAAGGACCAACGTCCTTCGAGAAGGATTACCTCCCAAAAGGACAAACATCCTTCGAGGAGGATTACCTCCCGAAAGGAACAACGTCCTTCGGGAAGGATTATCCCCCGAAAGGATAAACATCCTTCGGGAAGGATTACCTTTCGGAAGGAATAACAACATTCGGGATGGATTACCTCCCGAAAGGACCAACGTTCTTCGAGAAGGATTACCTACCGAAAGGACAAACATCCTTCAGGAAGGATAAACCTCCTGAAAGGACCAATGGGAAGGAAAAACCTCCCAAAACGACCAATGTCCTTCATGACTATTTGATATACTCTCTCATTTTAAGTTCCTTATAACAAGAGAGTGGGGGGGTAATGTTAGGGCATGATTTATTGGGCCCGGATAATATGGTGGACCGTAGTCCACGTGGAGGAAGTCTCCCCACGTAGGAATCAATTTTAGCAGTTGGAATACTTTAAGGAATCTAAAGATTCATAACTATATTTAATTTCTAGATTCCTGAGGAAAGAGTCAGTATTCCTTTCTTTAAAGAGATTTACTTCTATCCCATTATGGTATTCACCATAATGAGAAATTCTATTCCAATTCAGGATGGGGTGTTTTGAGGAGGTGTGATCACTATAAATACAAGGCTACACCCAAATATTCAGGGATCACCTTATTTTCAGCACTAAAGCATTAAGCCTCCATTGTTAAACCTTATTCAGCCTGTGCTTATTCTCACACCGGAGCTATCCCCCGGCGACCTAGGCGGTCAGCTCTTTGAGTGTGGTTTCGTTTCTGTGCAAAATTGGACGCACAGTTCGGTGATTGGGCGCGTGGACGAATCTTAGCGTTAACACCTCCGAACATGCAAATCTTGGTTTTGTAAAAATCAAAAATTATGGAATCATATTTAAGGGCCTTTTTCTAAAATAAAAATTTCAGTTGAGTTGGTACATTCAATTAAAACTTTATCAACTGATAACTCTATAAATTCTGACCCTTTACCTATTAAAATTGAACCTTTCTTTCATTCGTCAAGTAAAAACTCATTTTCACAAACATCATGTGACGCATCACTTTTTCTAAAAACTTGTGAAAAACCCGGTGTCAACAGTACAATATAAGGTATAAAGCATGGCGAGATGTATGTACGTCATGAATACGTATTCAATATGAGGTATATAGTATGACAAGATGTATGAATGCATGTACGTGAAGTGTGTATTATGAGGTGATACATATGTGTACAGTACGTATGTATCTATGCATGCATGTACGTATTGATTTATGTATGTGTATATATGTAATTATGTATGTATTATCTTTGAATGTGTACGTAAAATAGTATGTACATACGAATGTGTTAAAATGTATGTATATAGAGTATGAGGTATAAAGTATAAAGAAACCTGAAATCACAATTAGGATTGTGCTAAGGTTTACTACTCTCACAAGGTTTTCGGCATGTCGGTTCCTAAATGTACGCATAGTTTTATGTTAGAAAAGGTCCTATTGATGAATCCATAATTTTTGGTCTCCTAAAATCGAGATTCGAGGGTTCATGGACTTAATTGAGAGGGAGATGTTAAGTACACCCCCCCCCCTCCCCAAGTTTTCATGAATCATGGTTATCACATTCTCTAAACTTTTCGTATTAAGAGTTTGCCGGAAAAATCTGTATGTGAATGTGTGCTTGTGTCATCATATGTGTGTGTATGTGTGAAAAGATAATTTACGGGAGGGATTTTGTATGTCATTTTTAATATATCTCAAGTTTATAGAAAGATAAGATATTTTTACTTAGTGTTAGTTTGGCTTTACGTAATAAATATATGAAAATAGATTTACGTTTTACTTAATTAATGTTTACGTGAAAAGATGCGTGCAGATATATATTTTATATGAGAAAGATACATGTTATATTTGTAAAATACGTGAAAATATATATATATATATATATATATATATATATTATGTACAGAAGATATGTGATACGTGTATGAGATACGTTAAGAAATACATGTTTATGTAGAAAAACTATATTTAAAAAATATGTGTTTATGTTAAAAAAAAATTACGCTAAGAAATACGTGTTTATATTTATGAAGTACGTGTTTACATGTGAAAGATACGTCGTGAGAAACTTGTTTACATTAAAGAAAATATGTTTTATGAAATATATGTAAACGTTTGAAAATATATTTTATGAAATATGTGTTTGTGTTAAAAATGCATTTTCTAAAATATATATTTACATTAGTGAAATACACGTATACGTTTTTGTGATACATATTTAGAGAATACGTGTTTTATATTTGAAAGATGTGTCGTGAAAATATGTTTGATTGAAAAGTAATTTGAATAATTAGAAAAGTCAAAACTAATTGATTTTATTTGAATAATTAAAAAAGTCAAAACTAATTGATTTTGGGGCCTTAAGTGGGTTTGTTGGGCAAGAATTGACCACCTTTAGGCCCCTTTCTATAGTACTACACTAAACCATACGTTTCACTATTTTGAACCTTTGAAACAAGTGTCTTGGGTATGAAAACCATCAAACACATATTTTTTGGGCCTATTACGATTACATTGCAATTTACAATTTACTCGGAGCCTAGAAAAGAAACAAACCTTTCGAAATGGATCTTCCAAATTATTCACGCAGAAAATCTGGAACCTTAAGAAAAGGCTTCATCACAATATTACGATGAATAAGTCTACACGGACATATTTTTGGGACATGGAAATTGGACATTTTCATGTTCCCTTGGTTTTTTTTTGGTCCAAATATATTTATATTATGGATTTAAAAAAAACAAAAAAATCCAAAAAAATTAGGTGTAATTTGGATATATATCAAAAAAATGGTTGTATATACAACCATTTTTTTGATATATATCCAAATTACATCTAATTTTGTTAAATTTTTTTGTTTTTTTTTTAAAAATCCATAATATAAATATGTTTGGAATAAATACCAAAAAAAAAAAAAAAACCAAGGAAACATGGACATTTACATGGACCGGTCCAATTTTCCTCTCAAATTGGCCGATCCGTGTAGAAGGACTCTATTACGATAACAATTTGAATACTCCAAGTCTATTATCAGAATTATGAGATGATTCTCATGGATCTAAATCCACGAGGCCAAATCCTATACCAGGCTCAGAATATCACAATTCTAAACTAAAACAAATATATATAACACGCTATAAAATGACTACACACTATACACAATCTTTATATCCAGCACAATCATCAACTATTCTATATTACAATTTAAATGTGAGAATATGAAAAACCACAAGGATCTCTATGGAAAAGAAACCATATATTTTTTTACAAAAACTTTACGTGGACATAAAACTTGGACATGAGTGTATTTGAATTTCACCTATTTGTATTTTGACCCCAATGGGGGATAAAAATATAAATTGGTAAAATTCAAATGAATAAGTCTACGGGGACAGGAAAAAAGGGACCCAAAAATTGGACATTTCCTATTTTCCTTAGTTTTTTTTTTTGATATTGAGTCCAAATATATCCAAATTACACATAATTTTTTTTTTTATGTTTTTTCCTATTTTTTTTTAAATCCATAGTATAAATATATTTGGACTCAATACCAAAAAAAAAAAATCAAGGAAAATAGAAAATCCAATTTTCGGTCCCTTTTTTCCTGTCCCCGTTAGAAGACTCAATTCAAATACACTCATGTCTAATTTTTATGTTCACATAGAAGAGCTCAATTTTTTAACTAATCATCCTGAAGATCACTTTCCAGACCATTTTATATTTCAAGTTCCTTTTAAAATATTAAATTTTGGGTGTCTACATACTCGGTAAATAAGAAACTTGTGTACCTTGTGATGTATTTCTGACCCCTTTATAGAGTATGAGATTCCCCTCCTATTTGATCTTGGATTGGATTGTTGTGGGATTCTCAATCCTAATACATCTTGTTCTCTTTGATAGTTATCTTCTCTTGACAACTTTATTAGGTGATATTTATCCTTAAATAAATATTAGATAATCACAAATAAATATTTATCTTTATTCGTAGGTGAAATTATTATTTTGCCCTTGCCTAAACAGTGCTTAATATTTACACATATGACATAACAAGTTGTCATTGGTAAAAATTTTAACCAACATATTTATGTAGCATTTAGGTTAATTCTGACATTTTCTAACTTATACTGACAAATAAGTTCGAAAATAATTTTACATAATAAACAAAGAGGCATCTATCACTAGACTATAACACTTGTTACGGTTTGGTTGGAGTTTGAGAGTGTAGCACCATCCTGACCGGTATGGGAGGAGAGAGGGTGGGCCGTGGGGTCGACAATGGCTGGCTGGTCAATCAGGTGGACCCCACCCGACTCAAATATGGTCAAGGGTCATAAACATATGGTCAAAATAAAAAAATTGCTTTGGGGGTGTATGTTCTTTCATTTATGATTTTTTGCACCAAACAATTAATTGGTTCACTGTTTTATCAAAGAAATTCTGTAACCTAAGCTTGAAATGTTCAGTGCAGAGAGAGAGAGAAGTTATGGGAGCAGAGAAAAAAAATATAATTCCTATGTTTCAGGAGTTGTTGTAATTTTATTAAATTATTTTTAGATATTTTCCATTTAAATATAATAGGAAGTGATCACTTTAGCCACACCCCTATAATGTGATAAATTATTTAAAAGATAATACTAAATTATAAGTTTTATTATTTTTAAAATCTTAAATGAATCACATTAATTTTGAATTATAAAATATTTTAAGTTAATTTTTAAAAGTTAAAAATTGCTCCTATAAGCTATAGTTTAGGATGAAGGACTAATACTTTTAGGAATTTCCTTTTTTCTTTTTTATAAATATATTTTTTGGTATTCTCATAACTATCTCTCTCATATGAATGCATATGAATGTAGAACTCCATTATTATACAAGGCAAACAGTAAAACTGTTTCTCAAAGTACCTTTTTTAAAAAAAATAAATAAAAAAATTGGTCCCAATATTCCAAATTTAATAGTAATTGTGATTCTTCTAACTGAATAGGTCATGTGCTCGACACGTAATCAATTTAGTTTGACCATATTTTAAATATTGACTTCCTTTAAGTCACATTAGTCTAATTTCCGTGCATGACACGACATGTTTAAATATGTATTTTTATAAATAAAAAAAATTATTAATAAATAATAATAATAACATTAATATCTTATAACAAAAGTAATTTTCAGTAATTATTACTTACACAGCCGCTTCAAATTAATTTGAAATACATGATATTCATATAAGAATAGGACTAAATACACTTTTGTTATACCAAATTTCACTCTCTTCATAATTTGGCATTTAAAGTAATTGAACTTACAAATAACTATATAAAATATTGAATTGTATACAATGTTAACCCCAAAATAATTTTTCGACAGAAATTGACCGAAATACTCGATCCGACCAGTAACACGATTGATTTTATATGGTTAACCGTACGTATTCAGATATAATTTGACCGGTTACATACATATTTATATACTCTCTCACTCCATTTAACTGTATTTTATTATATTTGACCGTATAAACTACTAAATAAATAACTTTTTTTTATGTTATTTAATTTTTTCTTCTTCTTCTTCCTAATCTTTATCCTCTTCTCAAAATTCATTAAAATAAAAAGCCAAATTCTAGATAAATTTGCAATCCACCCAAAATAAGATCCAAAAAATAAACCACAATTAACTACAAAAAATGTATCTAGAGCATGCCTTAGTAAAGTTAGTTAATAAAGTTAGTTAAGGCTATATAATAATTTCAATGAAACCACATACTTTTGTACAAAATTTGTTATTATTTTTTTATAAAAAAATTTTAAAATAAAAAACTTAATCCTAAGAGGGTAAATTACATCGTTTTTATGACGTAACTTTAGTCAAACTTAACACAGAGAAAGTTTGAAGCACGAAAATTTCCTAAGAATTTCCTATAGGCAATATATATAAATAAGATAACCAATTAAATATCATATTTGTGTAACAATTTTTGTTCTGGGGTTTACATATGTGGTGATTTTGTATTTCTTCTTTCATTTCTATCTAATCAAAAAGGTATTTTTTTTATTGAGCAATTTTTTTTTCTAAATCTTGATAAAGCGTAAGATATAAAAGATCGACGACCAGACCGACTGGTCTTTTTCACAGCTTTTGAGAGAGGCGGGAATGTATTTAATAAATATTTCTAATTCAAGGCCTTCTGTATATGTATATATATAGGTTGTTTCAACTTTGGGGGGGGGGGGGGGGGGTTGGATTTCGATTTAAGGCACATTAGATTTTTTCCCCCATATATTATAACTATTTTTCCCCATATATTATAACTATCAATGTATAATGTATAATATTTTATTAAATCACATGTATCTATAAAATTATTAATAAATACTTATTACGATATATTTTAATTTATATATATATATATATTAATTTTTGAGATTATTGAATAGTTATGTGTGAACTGTGAATATAATTGAATAGTTTTTGACCACCTTATAATATAGATTAAACTTTTAATTTACTATTTTAAGCTATTTTATATAAAATTATAAAGTTTAATTCATTAAAGAGACGTATGAATATTGTTTCAAATTTAATAAGAAACTGAAAAAGGACAAATATCATTTTTATGAATATTGCTTCAAATTTAATAAGAAATTGATAGGGAACAAATATACACTTTATTTGTAACAATATATGTTATAATAAATAAAAATATGCACTTTTACAATAGATCTAAAACTTAACAATAATATTTCTCTAAAAGTATAGATTAAAAAAATAATTACATATATTGGAATTCAATAATCTAAAATAAAATAATATTAATAATTAAACTCTTATTGTTGGTATAATATATGCAAATAGATAAAGAAAAATCGTAAATTTATTATAATATTGAATAAATATATTATTTTAAAGATGTTATATATATATTTATGAATATTCAGTTAAATCTAACTGAATGACTATTGATTTTAAATTGAATTAAATCTCTAGTTATTAATTTTAAGTTGAATTACAAAAAATAAAAGATAGATGAATTTGAATTTATTTTTCATATTAGATTAAGGTATTTGGAAAGATATTAATATTTTCATGTTATTCTATATTTTAATATTATGATCAAGATAATTTTTTTAATGACTTTGGATTCTACACAATATAGAAAAATAAAGATGTAAAGGAAGAAATTTATTAAATTTAGGCATGTTTTATTATTATTATTATTGTTATTGTTGTTGTATTAGTAGAAGAAGTTTAAAAATATTGGATTTTTATTATAGTTTCTTCTCTTAGATAATTATTGACAAATAACTATGGTGTTTAATTAAACATGAACTAAACTCTTAAACTACTTCTCTCTCTCTCTCTATATATATATGTGTGTGTGTGTAATAAATAAAAGTTATTGTGAGCCTCCAATCATAGTTATATTAGTAAAATATAAGTATTCTTATTAATGACTAATATGTTAGAATAATGTTAGGAGTTTTAAATTTTTAATTTTAAATGATGTAACATTAAATAAGACAAAATTTACTTTATGATATAGCTAATTGTAAATGATTTACTCAACCATTATAATGATACCACATCATTTGAGACATTAATTAAGACAAAAATATGAGACTTCAACATTACCCAATATGTTATTATCTTCATTCTAAAATTAGAGATACAATTTGATTTTTAAGCTCAAATGACGACATTTTAAACTTCTAAATTGGTATGACTCATAAAAATTTAGAATGAAATAAAATTTGTGATTAATAGTTTTAATTTATATAGTATACAATTATAATAATTATATCAACTAAAATTAAATAAATTCATAACAATTTGGAAGTTTAATATATTATCGTTTGATCTCAAAAGTCAAATTATATATCTAATTTTAGAATGAAATGAATATTTTCGACAATAATTTACTTGGTGTAAGTTAAGTTATATTTATTTAAGTTCTTCTTTTTTCCCTACCTTAATTTTTTTTGGGGGTGGAGGGGGGAGGAGGGGGGGGGGGGGGGGGGGTTGGTTTCGTTTCTTCTCATTCTGCAGGGTTTATACTGTCAAATCAAAAATGCAAGTAATTTTAACGGTCAACCATAGGTGATTTATTTTGTAGAGAATAATGTTTGTAGATGCAAATTAATGAATTAAACTGTTTCAATTTATTTATTTTCGACTTAAATAGTTTCTTATTTTGTAATTTTACATCATTGTCTTGCAAATGAGTTCTTTATTTATTTGACTTTATAAATTTTTACTTATAATTTTAATTTAATTTTTTTATGATAAGTAATGGACATGCTTTAATTTTCTTTCTTCTTTTTTCTTTCTATTTGTGTTTTTAAAATTATGTAATTAGAGTAGTATTAATAATGTTTATTATATTCAAACAAAAATAAAGTTCTTCCTTCGTTTCAACTAATATAATTATTATTGACTTTTAAAAGTCAATTTAAGATATTTTTAAATTCAAAATTAATAGAATTCATTAAATATTACAAAATAATAAATCTTATAATTATTAGTACTTTTTAGATAGTATACCATATGCATTATGTATTGACTAAAATTAAATGCATATATATTAATTTTGAGTTTTAAAATGTCTCAAAATATTTTTAAAAAGTCCAGAATAATTTTATATTTTGGAACAGAAGGATTATGTACATACAGAGAAACTCTTTTATTTTTATTGAGGGTAATCTCTTTCCTTTTCATTAGGTTTTTAAAATTTATTCCAGTAAAGTAAAACTGATGCAAAAGGCTCAAAGCAAATAAATAAATAAATATAGCCTTCGAATTCAAGACACATTATTTATCCCACATAAAATATAGATCTATCACAAGAATAGACAACAATTATAATTTATATATGTAAATACATATATAAATATATATGTATATATATACACACACATTAAAATTCACATAATATAAACTTTTTCTTAACAACCCATTAAAAAAATATATTTAAAAAAAAACAGAATCCGGAACTAACTTTTTTAAACTTTTCTAAGAAAATAAGTATAGTCTTCTTTACAGGCTTCTTTAACCACTAAAATAACAAACCATAAAAACACCCAATAATAAAAAATAACAAAGTTAAGGAAACGTATGTGCAATTCATAAGAACCGTAACTCACAAAAGAATTCAATAATAAAAATTAATTTAAAAAACATAATTCGTAACTTACAATCCCGCAATATTCAGCACGTACCATAAACATACACAAAATCAAACAATATTTGAAAAAATAGACAACAACATAGCATCACCGGACGGAAGAATTTTTTTTTTCTCTACCCTTTTTTAGTGTATTGACATGTTTCAATCAAGGTCCATAGCTCAACTAATTAAAAAAATTAAGACACGTGTTTCAATCAAGGTCCATAGCTCAACTAATTAAAATAATTAAGAATACACTTCTTTTAGACGGTGACTAAATTTGCACAATATAAAATCAATATCAAAATCCAATACTAATTATCTCAAAACACAATAATAACTGTCTACAAAATCCAAGATTTAACTATGTCTACAAAGGATATTGATATTTATTCATAGTACTAATCTTTTATATATAGTTTTTAAAATTTTAATGTACTATTATGATATTTTTTATGCCGAATGTTTACCTGTAAACACCTTTTTAATTATCTAAAGAAAAGTCACATAAGCACGATTACATAAATTTTGGTCTTTCCAAAGTTGCTTTCTTGCAGCTAATTAGAAGTACTACAAAATTACTTCTATTTGTCAATTTATTGGGGTAGTAGAAATGATGATATGAAAAAAAGGAAAAAAAAAAAGATGTCTAAGAATTTAATCATACCTCACAATTAATGTTGACCGAATATCCATCAATCTCAACCCAATATTAAAATAATGAGCTATATACTGTAAAAGAAAAATAGCACAAAAAAACTTACAATATATATACATAAATTATATATATATATATATAAAGAGGTTAACAACCAAGTTGAAGAAATCATAATTTATATTCTTTTCGTTCTAAAATATAAGATGAAGATGAAAAAGGTAATTGTTCGGATAATATTTTGTGGCTCTGTATTTGGTGCCCGAATCTAGATCCGTGACATGTGGCGCTGTAATTATGTGGCAGCTTGGTGTTCTAAAAAGGTCAAAGTCCTAATTAACTTATATTTCTTGTCCTATTGGTTTCTTATTTTTAAGGAAGGATGATCCTAATGGATTATGGTGATCTAATTCCTATGGAAACTCTAGATTAGGACTCCTATTCCAAATCAGTTTTTGACGGGTTATGGCAAGGCGGTGTGGGAGATTATAAATACAGTCACATAATAGGTCAAGGTATACATAACTAATACTCTAATACACTAGAACAATTTTATACCTCAATTGTTGATGTTTTTAGCATGTACTTATTCTCATATCGGAGCTATCCCTCGGCGGCTCCGGCCATTAAGTTTTTTGGTGTGTCATTTTTTGTTCGCTGTGTAGGTTTTAGCTTGTTGTTCAATGATTTGGCGAGCGGTCAGATTTTGATGTAACATTGGCGCTAGAAAGAGGGCCTTGTTCTAGTGTTAAATTGAAATCACCAATTTATTTTAGAATTAAAGATGCGACGGATAAGGGGACAATAGTTCTAGACCAGGAAAGGTCCTCGGTTATCCCATCGACCCACCAGGTCCGTAAGTCGGTCAAAGATAGGCTCAAACCTAACAATCCCAAATCAATCCCAGCAAAAGCCTAATCGGCTCCAGTCCGACGATAATTATTCTCTACCCCAAGCCAGCGGGCTCTTGATCTTCGCAAGCGTGGAGTAGACGATTAATCCCGAACCCATATTCGTAAGATCGGGATCGGGAGTACAAATGACGTGATGAATGGGGACTGATTTGGCTACACAAAATCCAGCAGGCAAAGGAAGCTCTGGAAACTCTACGCCTTCAACAGGAAGAGTGTGATGCCCAGTTGGTGGAGTTGGAAAGAGAAGGGGAGGTTTCCCTGACTTGCCATGGGGATTGGGAGTCTACGCCACATATTCAATCCCGTGCTCATCGCTCGGGCGGTTCACCAGAACAGCGTAATCGACGTAAGGCTTATTCCAGGGAACCTAGTGAAGGGCGTGAGAGCTCCGAGCAGTAGCAGCGAATTGACTCTCTAGAGTATATTTGAGATCAACACACAAGAATAAAAGTTTGGGGACTAAACATGAAATTGACAATAAGTTCATAAACGATTGGAGGGGTTAACCCTTAATTAAATCATGGGCTAATCTAATCATTAGTCCTCTAACTAATTTTTCATGCATTTCATCCTTAGACTTTATAGTTTCTGCAATCTCAGTCCAACTTTACAAAAGCAAAAAAAAAAAAAAGCAATTAAAGGGGACTAAGCATGAAATAAAATTATGGATAAAGGACTAAATCTAAAAAATTACAGTTTGGGGACTAAACGTGAAAATTGCTATATTTTGGAGACTAACATTAAAAAAATATGTAGTTTGAGGACGAAATATGTAAGAAAATTAATTAGAGGCCTAAACCTGAAAAACAACAATAATTTAGATTTATCCCTTAAATCATATAGTGTAAATTTATACACCCGAATCAAACAATACATAAGCATCTATATTATTGATCAGAATGATACCTGACACCACATCGCGAGACTGCACGGCGTCTTGCACGGTCATGTTGAAAGTCCTAGCAGTAGGTCGGTTTGTTGGTGCTGATCCGGTTATAGTTAATGTGCCACCACTACTGTTTCCCTTATTTCCTCCTGTTCCTGCTCCTCCTGCTGCCTTCTTGGGGCAATCCCTAGCCAGATGATCTTTTAATCCGCATGTGAAACAAGCACCCTTTTTTGGATTCGGACAATTCGACGCTATATGGCCCTCCTGATTGCAATTGTAGCACACCCTCTTCCCCTTCAGGCAAATCCCCACGTGATTCTTCCCACATGTAACACACGCTTCTACCTTCTTCATTTGACCTCCTTGTTGATTTCCAGCATATCCATTATCATTCCACTTTCTCTTCTGATTGTGACCACCATTGTTACTACCACTTGCTTTGTTATTCTCATTTTCACCCTTCTTCTTCTTCTGCTCCTGGTTATACTTAGTCAGAGCATCACTCCCACCTTCTGCGATGATCGCCTTTTCCAACACTCCGACAAAAGTGTTCAATTGGAACATTGACACTTTGTTATACAACCACGACTTCAATCCCTGTTCGAATCTCCTCACCTTCCTTTCATCGGTGTTCACTTGGTAAGTTGCGAACCTAGCCAACTCGTTAAATTTCGCAGCGTATTCCGGTACAGTCATGGTACCCTGCTTCAGCTCCAGGAATTGAATCTCCATTTGATTTCGCGAGCTAGTCGGAAAATACATCTCAAAGAACATCTCCTTAAACCTCTCCCACGCAATTACACCCTGACCTCCTCGAACCTTATTCGCTTGCCACCAATAACTAGCCTCTGACTTAAGCATAAACGTTGTGAAGGCAGTCTTTTGGTCATCACTAACCCTAGCAACGTCAAATACTTTCTCCATCTCCATCACCCAGGTTTGGGCTTCAATCGGGTTCAGGGAACCCCTAAACTCTGGCGGTCCTACCGCTTTGAAATCTTTAAATGACGTCACCAGTGGAGCTTGAGGCTGATTCGCAAGTGCTCCAGTCAAAAGGTTCACCAACTGCTGAACATGATTAGCATTGGCGTCGTTGTTGTTATTAGTAGAGCTCTCCTGAGCTTGTTGACGTGGTTGGCGTCTCGGCGGTATTTTCTGGTCAAGAATATGCGCTTATTAGATTAACACTCAATTTCTTAAGTGTTCAACATTTAACTCAAACAATTCAGGTTAAACATTTAACACATCACATCTTCAAATAAAATTAATATTTCATTAATTCAAAAGTCTTAAACATAGAAAGATAGCATCACTGCTATTTACATCAACTATCCTAAGATCAAACAATATTTAGGATTAAATAGTCATATTCCGTTGTGTATAATCACGCTGAAATTTACATCATTAACTACCATAAATATTTACGCATGATTCCAAAACGTCTCCTATCATGGCCTACTAATGCGTCGAACCGCCTTCCTGCGTTCTTCCTCCATGATACAGAGCATCGTCCTGCGATCCAACATGTACCATGGCAAGTGAAAAACTCGATCCGAAATGGATAGTGAAAAACTCGATCCTGGGCCCTATTAATCGCTGTCTGAAAGGTATAGTCTGTCTCCTCAATCTTAGCCTTCTTTGCCCATTCGCCTTCTTCGAAAATCTCTGCACGTCGAGCGGTGTTCATCCAAGCATCCTCTGCTCTAGCCCGTTCCGCTGACTCCTCACTTAGATCGTCCTTCAGTTTCTGAATCTCAAGTTTCATCTTCTCATTCTCAGCTAAAAGGTCTTCCTTTTGGCTTTCTGTCTGAACTAACTTCCACTCCACGTCTCCAAGACATATATCAAGATCCTCAATTTTCTCATTCTTCTGGTCTATAAGAGTCTGGCGTCTATTTGCCTGTCCCTCCAATTCTCTGACTCTATCCTGCAACTCTATGGTACGATCATACAAGGCATCGTACATCTCAACATCGACATAGGTAAGGGGTACCTCCTCGGGATCCTCATCATCCTCCTCAGCCTCTGTCTCAACATCCTCAGAGTCCTCCTCTGAATCAAACTCGGGCTCATGCTTCTGACCCACAACAATGATCAATGGAGATGGCTCTCTCTGTATCAACTACTCCCGGATAACATAGATATTATGGGGCTCCTCCTCTCCAGCTACTCGGGGCTCAACATCCCTAGGCTGATTGAATCTTCTAACATCCGACATCCTGACAACAAAGTTTAAATTTTAATTAATACTCGGCACTAATCGCGACACATAGGTTGTTAACACATAAGCACATAACCTACAGCTCTGATACTAACCTGTGACACCCCCAAATCTGGATACTTCATTTCCACAAGATTTGGTGTTCACTATCCAAATACATCACATCACATATAACTACCCAATTAAATATAAATGAAAACTCTTAATTAAAAATAGAAATCTTCCATTAAAGGGTTACAACATCACTAATAAATAAATCTCAGGTCATCTAACCTTAATAAAACATCAAATACGAAAACATAATCAAGTCTAATATATAATCATCATTAAAACAAATACAACAAGTCTTCATCACTTGTTTGCTTTTCCTTTGCCCTTACTAGTGGACGGCTCGTCAATTCTTTCAACTTTAGCTGCAATGTTATTATGTAAGAGTGAGCAACAATTGCCCAGCAAGTAACACAATAAATAATAATAATAATAACATGCGAAATAATCAACGGATGTTGAATAATCGAAGATTCAGCTTTTGAGTCAAGAATGTAAGACGAGATTCAAAAGAACATCTGAGGGTCTTAAGACCACGAACTATGTCCCAGGTTATCAGTATTTCTACCTTAAACCTTTAACAGTCGTAAGACTATATGGACCTTACTTCTCATACTCAGGGGGATCAGCCCTTTTGTACCATGTATGTACACAACATCTTAATGCTAACGCGTAAATAAAATCCCCTGTATAAGGGTTGTGCATCTCAGTTTGACATCGGAGTCCGCACCAAAGAAAGTTTAGTTTGGATTTACTTCAATAATGTTTCTAGAATTTAGAGCGCTCATCAACTATGAACTAGTCGAATCAATAAGGGTTCACTAGTCAATCAAGGTTTAATAAAATGTAATTGATATTCGAGAATCAAAAACTGAATCTCACTAAAGATACAATTGAATGAAATAGAATTAAGAACTTGCTCAAGTAAGTAATAGCATTATAAAGCTTGCATGATAAAAGGATGAAGTTCAGGAACTTGTGTAGAAATAATTAAATAAGGATAAGATACTTGCTTTCGATGAAATAAAAGATTAAGGGTATAAAACTTGCTTTCGATGAAATAAAAGATTAAGGGTAGAAAACTTGTCTTGTGCGTAGATTACAAAATAAAATTCACGTTCTTTAATCAACCTATACATCCAGTTTATAAAAGCAGTAACAAAATTAGTTACAGTATTATAAACACTTCAGGATTCATTCACATCCAATTTTTCATTTTAATATCTATACTGTTTTCTGGTTATCAGTCTCACTTCGGAAATTGTAAGCCTAATTATAGCAATATCATACTTAAGAATTCCTAAAACTCAACATTAAGATAGGGTCCATCAATCTCTATATTTCAGCAAGTATATGCTTAGTATCCAACTCAACATCTTGGTATTCGTTCAACACATTAATCTAAATTTTAAACATACATAGGGTGACATAACATAACTACAAAGAAAGAAAAATTTTAACACTTCCTGCACTGAGCTCGTCGGGGCGAGAATTCCTTCACAAATCTCTCGCCGGGGCGAGCCTTCGTCGGGGTGAGAATTTCCTTTATAGTTTTCTCGCCGGGGCGAGAAAACTCTCCCGCCGGGGCGAGAAAACGCAGTTCATTGAGCTCGCCGGGGCGAGAAACACGAATTCCAGATTCTGCAGTTTGCGAAGAACGCAGAAAAATACCAAATTTGGCCAAAGTTTTTCACAATTCCACAATATAATTCTACCCATAGATTCTGGGTTTTACAGACACGTACAAAAAACAATCACAGCATGATTTTATCAAGTTTAAAAACTCAAATAATTGAATTTAGACTTATAATTTTCATGTTCTTGCTATTATTCACAAGTTCATCAATTTTCATAAAATCCCACATAACAGATTCGTTATAGCACCAATTTAATCCGTTTAACTTACGTTTTCTTTGTTTTTACATGCATAAACATAATTAATCATCAATTTAACCAATAATCATGCGAAACAAGCATCAATTTCATACATATGGTTCATATACAATTACTCTGTAAATTTCAGAACACTAATATAAACATGATTTCATGGATTTAATTACGCTAAATCACATACAAATCATATAAAATACACTTATGCATGCTTACAAACACCTAATATCAATTTATTAAAGATTTAGCCATAGAATTTACTTTACAAAAAATACAGTGTACGTTCGTGGAATAAAACTCATAAGAATATAAATTAAAGTCTGAAATCAAGGAATTACCTTGATTAGTGCTTGGATTATGCAACAATTGAATGGACTTTCTTCTCAATTCTTTAATTTCTCTCAATTCTCTCTCTTTTTCTCTCTGTATCTCAGACTTGCTTAAGAAAACTGATGCGTATAATGATAATACGTGAAAATGAACTGGCAGATCATGGTGTCAGTTAATAACTGACACCAACTCCCCCTAAGGCCTCGTTTGCCTAATCATTTATTCTTCCTTCTAATTTATTTTAATAAATAGCTTATAATATAGTTCATGTCACATATTTAAATTAATTAAATAATCTCATTTAAATCAATTAAATAAAATAGAATAATTCTACATTAAATCACATAGTCACAAAAATAAAATTTTCCTTTATTAATAACGACAAATTATTAAATCTCTAATTAATATTAAATTAATTAGAATAACATCATGCTTATTAAAATAACGCATTCAATCAAATAAATTTAACTAAACACATGCTTTAAATATAAAAATTCTCCACATCAATTTTATTAATGTAACACATATAATTAAATTAATCTACCACAAATTCATCAATTAATCAATTAATTCAACAATCAAATCATCAAAAAATATTTATTTAATTCAATAAATATTTAAATTAAATTATAAAATTCTCGTTCGTCACAATCTGCATCAGTTTTGTTCTTAGTGTCCTTAGTTATTGCCTTTCCTTATACCTTCTTTGAATTGTTCTTCTTTTAAGAAGATCATTTGGCCCTCTTCCGCTTCTTGGAAGAATTATCTACCAGTAAGACTTGGTCTTTCTTGGTTGGAAAGTGACTCTCTACAGTCTTCAACATGTTTAAGCTACTCAAGCAGGCTGACATATAGCTTATTCATATAGAAATTCACAACAAATTATGAGAAAGAGTCTGGAAGTGATTGCAAGATCAAATCTTGGATCATCTCTCCATCTATTACAAAATCCAGTTATTCCAATTGTTCAATCAGATTAATTATTTTTAAGGATATTTGTCTATACTGTAGAGCCATCGGTTATTCTAGATTGGAAGAGCTCCTTAGATATCTAATATCTAGCAGTCCTACTTTCCTCACCATTCAACTCCTTGAAGGTGCAGGAGTACAGTAGGAGCATCCATAGTTTCATGCTGACGCTGAAGCTTGTTACTCATGGATGCGAGCATGATGCATTGAGCCAATTGTGCATCATCTTGTCACTTTCTAAAAGTAGCAATCTCTTCCTCAGAGGCATTGTCTGCAACCATTGCAGGGATAAGCGTATTAAGGATATAAGATAGCTTTTCAGCCTTGAGAACTATTCTCAGATTCCTTAACCAGTTCGTGTAATTCGCTCCGATTAATTAGCATCTAATATGCTACGCAGTGATAGTGAATTAGACATTGTAAAATTCTGTTAAATGAATTTGTAATTTAACAACATTTTAGCATAAATTCATTTTATTAATTACCAAAATAAATTAGGTCTTTATTTAAATTGGTATCTCCTACTATTTTTATCAAACTATATTATCCTCATTATATAGTTCGACAAATCTAATTAAAGATTTGCTAGTGAGAATAAGGATCCCATTTCAAATGTATATAGCCTTGTGTAACACAACAAACGATATACAAATAAATAGGTAGACAACTATTGTCAATTACATCACTATGTAACTCCTTGTATTTTTGTCTCTTAGATTATTTTGACCAAGTGTGACACATCCGAATCAAAATTTTCCAAGTTAAGTCCAACCTAGCACTTCCATATATTCAAAAGAAAAACACTGTCCTTGTGTGACACAACAAAATAACATCGCTCAGTCTATTTATAAGCATTCAATGTGATAAAGTAACATCTTAAATATTTAATACTTCGCCTTGTGTGTACACAACAAACTCATATTAAATATTTAATACTCTATCGCTTTACCATGCTAGAAGGCGACGTTCGATATTCCAAATATCTTTGAACGCTAAGGACTTAATATGATTTCTTTGAGGGGTTTGTTATTATTTGTCTCATCTTGTTTAGCGCGCATGCACATATATATATAAAATACGCGTCATATTATTTAACATGCGAAGCATGTTGTATAATATATAATATATATATATATATATATATATATATATATATATATATATATATCAATCAAGCACATATAGAATAATATATTATAACCGATTTGATTATGGACTTTTATTCTAGTTTGGTTCACTAGAGCCACCAAGTGAACCAAAAGGTCAAACCTAGGGTGCAATAATTAAATTTAAATATAACTATTACATTTAAACCCGGGCTCCATTACAAACGGGTCTTCAAGCGCTCCTTGCTCCTTGGTCTCCAATTCTTCAAAATAATTCTAACTAATTCTATTACATAAACTATTTAAAATAAATAGAAACCTTGATCAGCAGTCAAGGGGAAGTACATAGGAGGAAGATAGAATTTACATTAAGAAAATCTAGAGAAGACGAGGTACGCATACCCCATTTATAAAAACCCATTTATTCAAGTATCCTCTAAAATAAATTCAATCACACATTGGTCAATAGTCCATAATCAATCCCTATTTATTATCATACATATCTCCATATGCATCAATAAATAATATTCATCTCATGAATAATAAAACCATTCCATATATGCATTGATATCATTTAATGGGCAATATTAGTTAGTATAAAATCTAATTTCGACTCCAATTAGTTATCATGAAATTCAATTCCAACTCTAATTAATTATCATGAAATCCAATTCCAATTAAAATAAACTTCTTTATTTTAATCCTATTCCAAATCAAAATAAACTCTTTTATTTTAATTTATCCAATTTTGAATAAAAATAAACTCCTTTATTTTTTAATCAAATTCCAAATCAAAATAAACTTCTTTATTTTAATTTACAAAAATAAAAAAAAATAAAAAAAATGAGGTCAACCCTTGATCATAAACCTTTAAAAGAAATAATCAAACAAGCCTTTAAGTCAAACTTCAAACCCAGAACTATATAGTTCAAATATTAAACATTCTGATTCATAATCAAAAGTGATTCTAGTGTAGTGGTACGACTTCCAACATATGACCAATATGTTAAGGGTTCAAAACCTTTTAGTCCTAAATTAATTATTTTATTTTTAAAGGTTGACCAGTGAGCGCCACGTCAGCAGTCAACAGTTGACCAGTCAGCGCCACATCAACAGCATGTGCCACATCAGCAGTCAGTGCCACGTCATCAGTTGACCAGTCAACGTTTGACCATTGACTTTGACCAACGTTTTTTTTATAAAAAAATTATTTTTTATTTTTAATAAAAAAATAAAATAATTTTACACAAATAGTTATGCCCAATTAAATTGTTCTAAACACATATCAATGTATATACAGAATCAAAATAATTAATAATTTGCATAAAGTTTGGCTCTGATACCATTGTTAGGTTTGTATAACGCGAACATGCAATCAAATTACATAAATAAAGCGGAAGCACGATAAAATCAGATTTTAAAATTTTATACAAACCATCACCATGATCTTTCTTTATGCATAATTATTAATTAAACGAAAGAGATGGAGAATAAGAATTATACCCCTGTAGAATTCTAGCTTCCTCAGGTACAAGTTCAACTCCAATTCCTTCGCGTTCTCGTTGAATTCCACTGATTAAATTCCTTCCTTTGATCAACGTTAGCCACCCAAGTGTTTGGCCTCTAGAGGTGATCCACCAAGGAATAATACTTGTTTAATAAGATGGGTGTTGGCAAAACCCTAGTTTCTATCTCTATAAAAATTATAAGTACTCTCCACAATTCTTATGCAAAAGTGTGTAACCCTAATCTATGATAAGGCTTCTCTTATTTATAGATGTAGGAAAATCCTTCCCTAAACTATCTAGGATTAGGGTTTCTATTCTAATTAAACTCCTTTAATTAAATTAAACTCCTAATCTAATTAGAAATTAATGAGAGAGTACTTCTATTAATTAATTCTCAATCCCTATTAGGAATTAAATAATAGTAATAGTAATAATAATAATAAGACTCCTCTTATTAATTTATATTTAATATTTCTAAAATATTAAATAATAAATATTAAGCTATTTAATTTATTCTATCTCCATAGATTAAATTAAATACACTTAACTTATTATTACAATTATGTCATTTACTTCTTAAACAAATATTTTTTTTTGCGGTGTGACCCTTTAGGTTCTTCATATTAAACCGGTTATGAATAAATCAATTAGAACAATTCTAATCTTATTTAAATAAATAAATTAAAAAATTGAATTCATTTAATTAAATAATATTTATTCTACAATAAGGGTAGGCTCCCTTAGCGATCAACGACTTTTCAGATAATATAGATTTCAACATTAATCACAAAAGAACCTTTTAGTGCATAGTTACCGTACAATTCAATCCTTCTACAATACAATGTCCCAATTAAATATAAGACATGGAATTACTGTCAAGTCTTACTTTATTTAATTATATGTATTTCGATTCCCAAATGCACAACTCTAAATAATGCAAATTAGAAACTCCTTTCTAATTTCATTCTGCCTTGGCCAAGGACTACTGAGTTGTCATTTATCGAATCACATAGGACATTCACAAGGACTATTGAGTTTTCATTTATCATACCCAATCATACCCTTTGATATACCCTAAAGGTCTTAAGGGACATGTCAAAGTATAACTCATCATACACAAGATACTATGATGATCTCAAATCCAAGGATCACTTATACTACTATCACTAGAGGAATTCCTATTGACAGGCGAGTAAAACTCCATTAGTATTCCTTAGCGAGCCACGTTCAGTGAACTTATTCTCTAATAAGTACCTACATACTTGCTTTAGTGTCTCCACACAAATGATTATGAGATCAATCATTCTCTTCCTAAGAGCAAGCAACGTATGTACTAATCTATTCGGATTCACTAATCCCCTTTTTAGTAATCCAACGATTAGGAACGATTTTAGTTTGTGAGCTATCTTGAATTTAGATCTCATTAGCATGATCACCATCATGATTCTAAAAGCATTGCTCAAAACTATGGGTTTATCACATTTAAAATAACAGCATAATGTAGATAAAGTAAAATGCCTTTAATAACCGAATAAGATTACAAAGTATATGCTACATCATATCAAATATGATTGGCTTGTGTGCATACTACTTTCAATTACGCCGATAGTAGAACAAATCTGGGTGTCATTACGCCGGACAATGGCATCGTAATTACAAAAATGCCACTTTCAAATTCTTAATGCTTTTCTTCTCCCAAAATGTCATCCATGTCATTCCTGCTCCATCCTACAATAAATAAACACAGAAAATAAATAAAATGAACCTAACAATACTTAAAGAAAGAAATAAATAAGATCAACAATACGTAATTCGTATGTATAAAACCCACTCATCACCTGACATGCCTTCAATCTTCTAAAACTAAGGTTTGTAATTGAATGTAGATCCTATTAATATCTAACTAAGAACATGTATTTATAGTCCAAAGATAATATCCCGATACTCTAAGAAATAACAATCCAAATCTGAGTAGAATTCCCCAAGATTTCCTTCCAAAAATAATTTTTAATCTTCTTTTTCCCGACGAACTCGTCGGGGCGAGTTCGTAGTGCTAGGGAGCTTGTTGGGGCGAGTTCAGACAGAGGGGAACTGGCTGGGGCGGATACAGAAGGCGCTGGGGCGCACTCGGACATAGAGGAACTCGTCGGGGTGAGTTAATTTGCCTTGACGAACTCGCCAGGGCGAGTTCCATTTTCTACTGCGACATCCTTTGGTAAAATGGCCATAACTCTAACATCCGAACTCTGATTGGGACGATTTGAGATGTTCCAAAAAACTAAGAAATAAATTTATAACTTTCATTCCTTGAGAATTGAGATTCTGGCTTGAGAATTGAGATTCTCATTAGCATGATCACCATCATGATTCTAAAAGCATTGCTCAAAACTATGGGTTTATCACATTTAAAATAACAGCATAATGTAGATAAAGTAAAATGCCTTTAATAACCGAATAAGATTACAAAGTTTATGCTACATCATATCAAATATGATTGGCTTGTGTGCATACTACTTTCAATTACGCCGATAGTAGAACAAATCTGGGTGTCATTACGCCGGACAATGGCATCGTAATTACAAAAATGCCACTTTCAAATTCTTAATGCTTTTCTTCTCCCAAAATGTCATCCATGTCATTCCTGCTCCATCCTACAATAAATAAACACAGAAAATAAATAAAATGAACCTACCAATACTTAAAGAAAGAAATAAATAAGATCAACAATACGTAATTCGTATGTATAAAACCCACTCATCACCTGACATGCCTTCAATCTTCTAAAACTAAGGTTTGTAATTGAATGTAGATCCTATTAATATCTAACTAAGAACATGTATTTATAGTCCAAAGATAATATCCCGATACTCTAAGAAATAACAATCCAAATCTGAGTAGAATTCCCCAAGATTTCCTTCCAAAAATAATTTTTAATCTTCTTTTTCCCGACGAACTCGCCGGGGCGAGTTCGTAGTGCTAGGGAGCTTGTTGGGGCGAGTTCAGACAGAGGGGAACTGGCTGGGGCGGATACAGAAGGCGCTGGGGCGCACTCGGACATAGAGGAACTCGTCGGGGTGAGTTAATTTGCCTTGAACCTTATTCGCTTGCCACCAATAACTAGCCTCTGACTTAAGCATAAACGTTGTGAAGGCAGTCTTTTGGTCATCACTAACCAAAATGTCATCCATGTCATTCCTGCTCCATCCTACAATAAATAAACACAGAAAATAAATAAAATGAACCTAACAATACTTAAAGAAAGAAATAAATAAGATCAACAATACGTAATTCGTATGTATAAAACCCACTCATCACCTGACATGCCTTCAATCTTCTAAAACTAAGGTTTGTAATTGAATGTAGATCCTATTAATATCTAACTAAGAACATGTATTATAGTCCAAAGATAATATCCCGATACTCTAAGAAATAACAATCCAAATCTGAGTAGAATTCCCCAAGATTTCCTTCCAAAAATAATTTTTAATCTTCTTTTTCCCGACGAACTCGCCGGGGCGAGTTCGTAGTGCTAGGGAGCTTGTTGGGGCGAGTTCAGACAGAGGGGAACTGGCTGGGGCGGATACAGAAGGCGCTGGGGCACACTCGGACATAGAGGAACTCGTCGGGGTGAGTTAATTTGCCTTGACGAACTCGCCAGGGCGAGTTCCATTTTCTACTGCGACATCCTTTGGTAAAATGGCCATAACTCTAACATCCGAACTCTGATTGGGACGATTTGAGATGTTCCAAAAAACTAAGAAATAAATTTATAACTTTCATTCCTTGAGAATTGAGATTCTGGCTGGATCAAGGTCGAAATTGGGCCCTAAGTGACTGTTATGTAAATGGCAACTCCAAACTTTGAAGTTCAACGTCCGTTGGTAAAAAGGTCATAACTTTTGATCCGGGAAGAGTTATGGGACGTGTCATCTATCAAATCGAAGCTTTAGAATAAAATCTAAGTTCCAAGCCAAGATCATGCATCCTTGAGTCGATTGATTGTTGTTGGATGGCGAGCTCATGCTTCCCCGAAATTTTCTTCTTTTTCCTATTCTTAGCTCCAATTCCTCCTGTAATCAATAAACACATTAATGAGTCCATATATATATAAATATGTAATAAAACCAAACATAAAGGAATCAAAATCATAAAACATTATGCACTCATCAAATTCCCCCACAGTTAGTCTTTACACGTCGTCGTGTAAACCAAAACAAAGGTGATATTAACTTTATCTGAGATTCATTTAACCAAACTTCCAAATGGTTTCAAGTCAATTCTAATCCATGAATATCAATACTAATTAACAGAAATTTGGTCAATACTTCATCAATTAATGTATCACAACAACTTTATCCCTCACCATTGAACTTCTCTAAATCAAACTGTATCCACATAAGTATCTTTTCTATGATCTACACACATACTCAACTCAGTTATCATGGAACAACAACCGTACACACTGACTCAAAACTCAGAACATATTTTCTCTGCTATTCATTTTTTCTTTTGCAGCAGAACCATCAAATTCACTTTCTTTTCCAAGTGAATGCATTTTATGCTCCATTTCACCTTTCTCATTCTTTCTTAAGTGAGTGCATTTTATGCTCCATCTCACTTATCTACTTATCAACTAGTGCGTTTTACGCTCCTTCTCCCTGTATGTATTTATGGGTGAGTGCGTTTTACGCTCTATCTCACCCCACCGCATGTTTCTCTTTTGCACTTTTCTTTTTTTTAAAATTTTTTCAGACTTCCTCGTGTCCTTATTTTCTCATTGTCCTGCAAACAACATAAGTAGTTAAATAGTCCTAAATAATGAAATCAGTGCACATAGACAACTCTACAGATAACTCAGCCAAATAAGCATATATCTCATATTTAAGAATGCATGCAATACATATTAGATCTAAATCAGTTACTATAGATCATGACTTAGTTATCATCATTCATCAACTAATTCGACATCAAACAAATTCTATCAAATTAGCATCAATTTTCATCCCCTAGCCAAAAGCCTTTAAAAATAAAATCACAGAAAACTTTTTAATTTTCAATTTTTTTCACAAAAATAAATACAATTAGATCATAATCTCTTAGAGTAAACCTAAATATAACCTAAATAAATATAACAGAAACCCCTCCCCTACACTTAAATCTTACATTGTCCCCAATGTAAGACAATGCATAATATTTTTCAAAGCAAACAACAAGATTTTTAGCAATACCAACATAGACAAGGAGCACATGCCTTTTATTTTTTATTTTATTTTATGTTTTGCTCCATGCTTTCAGATAGCTCCAATGCCCTTGATAATTGCAGCCTTCAAACTTCCCTTATTTATTTGCTCAAAAGATTTCTGCATTATAGGGTCAAAAACATCAATAGCAAAAACAGAATTAACAATACCAAGATACCTCATAACCTCATAATCATTGATCTGGGTCTCTTCAACATCAAACTCTATAGCCAAGGTATCTTTGTATTCATCAATCAGTGTTTTAGCTTTTTTCAAGAATGGCCTCCCGAAGAGAACATGTGCAGGAATTGAAGATGTATCACCCATATTCTCATTGTAGAAATCTGCAAGAATTATCAATTCATCTACCTCTACCTCTTGGTCCTCCTCCTTAGACTTTGGATCCTCATCAACTTCATCAGCGGTTTTGGGCACTTCCAACTGTGTGTCACTCCTCAATGTTATAGCGCTAGCACTCTCTCCATCGGTTACCTTTTCATCATCTTCAAATTTTCTATGGAAGAGATATATAAATCTGACTTTTTCTCAATTTTTCTGTTTTTCATTAAGACTTGAAGAAAAGGAAGTGTTGGTCTATACTCAAAGAGGGGTGGACACTTATGTTTGTGCGCGACATTGCTGCCTGTTTCACCCTTATCTGACTTATTTTGTAAGGAAGGCCCTGACTTTTCTTACTGCCATACATCTTCACCACTTCTTAATGTAATTGCACTTGCATCCTCTCTTGGATTGACAACTGTTTATGAGGGTAACCTCCTTGAGCCTTGAGAATCTAATCTACCAACTGTGTTAGCCAACTGACTCATCTGGTTCTGCAAATTGTGGATGAAAGTTTTTGTCTCCTGCTAGAACTATTGTGTCTGGGTCATGAAAGTTTTAAACATATCCTCAAGAGATATTCCAGGACTGACAGGTGCTACTTGTCTAGGTGGGTACTACTGCTAAGCTAGTTGAAAATCTATCTGCCCATTTGGAAAAATATTTTGCACTGGCGGCCTAGTACCTCCATAGCTCAAGTAGGATTGATCTCTCCATCCTGGATGGTAAATGTCAAAACAAGGATCATATTGATGTTGATGTTGTCATAGGAATATCCCTACAGCATTAACTTGTTGAACAACTTCATCCTCTTGCAAAATTGGATAAGCATCAGTAGTATGTCCTAACATTGAACAAATTCCACACACCTTTGCTACTTGCATGTTCCCTACAGCTATTTGTCAAACCAAAGCACTTAAATCAGCAATGTGTCACTCAAGATTACATGTGCTCACCTCATTCACCCTTGTATGTGTATGATCATTCCTTATTCCATACTGTTGTGAGTTAACTGCCATGTTTGCAAATAAATTCCTTGTAGCTTCTGGTGTTTTATCTACTAGTGCTCCTCCATTGGCTGTATCAATCATGCTCATATCCATTGGCAATAGTCTCTCGTAGAAGTATTGGACCAAGTATTGATCATCAATTTGGTGAGGTGGACAGCTGGAGCATAACTTCTTGAATCTCTCCTAATACTCATAGAGTGTTTCTCTGCTGAACTGCTTGATTGCACATATCTCCTTCCTTATGTTAATCACTCTTGAAGCAGGAAAGTACTTCTCCAAGAACAGCCTTTGCATATCGTTCCACGATTGAATCAATCCTGAAGGAAGATAGTACAACCAATATTTTGCCAAATCTGCTAGTGAGAATGAAAAAACTCTAAGCTTGATTTATTCCTCTGCTACTCCTTGTGGCTTCATGGTGGAACACACTACATGAAACTCCTTTAGATACTTGTATGGATCTTCACCTGTAAAACCACGAAAAGTAGGCAAAAGGTGTATTAATCCTTATTGCAATTCAAAAGTAACATTTAAAGTAGGATATTCAATACACAATGCTGGTTGATCAAGATTAGGAGTAGCTAATTCTTTCAAAGTCCTGTTATTGTTGGCAACATCCATCTCTTCTTCATCTGAATCTGCAGTAGTGCTTGATCAAATTTCAATTCAAGAGAGTGAGAGGATAGAGTTCTAAACTAAAAATGAAAATAAAATAAAATAAAAACAAAAACAAAGAATAAATAAAAACAAATAACACTCCCCGGCAACGGCGCCAAAATTTGGGAGTTGTTGTTTACACTCTAAAATTAAATCCTTACTTCTACTCTACTAACACAGAAATCAGTATACTGACAAGCAAGGGTCGATCCCACATAGATTGAATTTATCTTGGTTTATTCTATTGGTTTCTAAATCACAATACTACTAAATATAAATTGGGGGGATTTTGAATTGAACTTATTAACTAAAGTGACAGAAAATATTTAATAAGAATAATCAATGAGTTAAAGACTTCAGTTCATCAGTTCAGTATCGCCTTTTTATAATAATGAAGTAATCAAGTATAACAATATTTATCCTTCAATGAAACTAATGGTCCTAGATAACAATAAGCTCTGTTATCCGAAATTTCCCTTAGATTATCACTCAATGAAACAAATTCTTCATAAGATTCTAACTATCATACAACCTAGAACAAGCTCTCTAGATTTAATATAATAACAACATTAAGAACTAAGGAATTAGACTATTCCAAGCAACAATCACATAAACTCGAATTATTTAGCCTGTCTTCTAATAATCTTAGCAATACTCAAAAGTTTATCCACAATCATGTATTACTAATTACTACTTGTGATTAGGAACAATATCAATTACACGTAATACTATTCCTTAATCTAGCAGATGATATTAATTAACCAATTCAATTCTGTAGAAATCAAATCAATTAAGACAAATAGTATTCAACAATTAAATCAGATTATCAAGAATAAATTTCATATAAGAAGGAATATATAAAGTAAACTTGATCAAATCATTAATTATAAAGAATGTTCAACATCCCTTAGAACTGAAATAGAGAATTTAGTCTGACATGCCTTTAATCTTCTAAAACCAAGGTTTGTAATTGAATGTAAATCTTATTAATATCTAACTAAGAATATGTATTTATAGTCCTAAGATAACATCCTAATACTCTAAGAAATAACAATCCAAATATGAGTAGAATTCCCCAAGATTTCCTGCCAAAAATAATTTTTAATCTTCTTTTTCTCAACAAACTCGCTCGGGCGAGTTCGTAGTGCTAGGGAGCTCACTGGGGTGAGTTCAGACAGAGGGGAACAGGCTGGGGCAGATACAAAAGGCGCTGAGGCGAACTCGGACAGAGAGGAACTCACCAGGGCGAGTTCATTTACCTTGACGAACTCGTCGGGTCGAGTTCCATTTTCTGTTACGACGTCTTTTGGTAAAATGGTTATAACTCTCGCATCCGAACTCCAATTGGGACGATTCAAGATGTTCCGAAAAGTTAAGAAATAGATCTACAACTTTAATTCTTTGAGAATTGAGAGATTCTGGCTAGATCTTGGTCGAAATTGGGCCCCAAGTGACTGCTATGTAAATGGCAACTCTAAACTTTGAGGTTCAACGTCCGTTGGTAAAAAGGTCATAACTTTTGGTCCGAGAAGAGTTACGGGATGTGCCATCTATCAAATCGAAGTTCTCGACAAGATCTACAGTAAAATCAAAGCTCCAAGCCAAGATCATGCATCTTTGAGTTGATTGATTGTTGTTGGATGACAAGCTCATGCTTCCACAGAATTTTCTTTTTTTTTTTCCTGTTTTTAGCTCCAATTCCTCCTGTAATCAATAAACACCTTAATAAGTCCATATACACATAAAACATGTAATAAACCCAAACATAAAGAAATCAAAATCATATAACATTATGCACTCATCAGAAGTCCACTGGAAAGTCTTTTCATTCTTTGGCCCTTTCAAGGTGTTGAAAAAGGGCAAACAATGTTCTGCTGATTGGGACATGAATCGTTGAAGCACTACTATGCGCCCTATCAACCGTTGAACATCCTTGATGGTCTGTGAGGACCTCATATCTAATATAGCCCTAATTTTATCTAGGTTGGCCTCAATCCCCCTTTTACTCCCCAAATATCCGAGGAACTTCCCCGATCTGAGACCGAAAGTGCATTTAGGTGGATTCAGATGCATGTTATAGTCTCAGATGGTCTGAAAACGTTCCTCCATTAAAATGATTCTGAACCATTGTGATTTTAACGATCATATCATCTACATACACCTCCATATTCCTTTTGATCTGTTTACGTAACACCTTATTCATTATGTGCTGATATGTTGTTCCTACATTAATCAACCCAAAGAGCATCTTCTTGTAGGCATAGATCGTCTGATGGGTGATAAAAGATGTCTTTGGGATATCCTCCTTATACATCGAAATTTGATTATATCCCAAAAATACGTCGAGAAAACTCAAGTGAGCATGTCCCGATGTCGCATCGATCAGTTGATCGATATGTGGTAGCGGGTAGAAATCCTTTGGACATGCCTTATTCAAATCGATGTAGTCTATCCAGACCTTCTGTAACAATCCAGAATTTTATAATAGTCGAATGAATATTTTATTTGATTTTTTTTTATAATTGATGAAATTGTTGTGCATTTATTTAATTAGATGTGGTATAATTAAATTAATGTCTTGATTTGAAGATTTAATTTAATAAGATGATTAAATTAATTAAATTATTAATGTATTGTTAGTAATTACAATGTTTTATAAATTATAATTTAATTTAATAATTAAATTAGAGATTTATTAATTAATTGAATGGAATTATAATTATTATAGTTAATGTTATTATGAAATTTAATTGAATTAATATTATTGTTTAATTAAGGGTGGGACAATTATTTAACTATATAGTATGTAGTTTATTAAAATAAATTTGTTTGGAGGAGTTTGTTTTGCCAAACATGGCCTTATGGCCTTTGGGATTTTAAGCTGAAAAACCCTTTGTTCTCCTAACTGATAATCACGTAAGAATTAGTTTTAAGTTACACGTGTAATATACATCAGCTCTCTCTATTTCATGTATATTTGTCCTTGGCTTGGTTATTTTGAAAAAAAAATAAAACCAGAGAAGTGAGAAAGGGAGAGAAGTAGAGAGAAAAGTTGAGAGTTTGTGAGAATTGAGAGTAAAATTTTGGAATTGGAGTCAAAGAGAAGAGGAATTGAAGCTTGATAATCATCAAACTAATTTTCTTAATCGTCTACCAAGGTATAATCTTGTTTAATTTTTTGTTTTCAAAACTTTGCTATGTTTCTTAAGTTTTTTTAGAGTTTGAAGTTTGATGATGGAATTGTCAAGGAAGTTGTTGTATATGTGCTATATGATGTATGTATATGGTTTTCAGAAACTAGAATTCATGAAATATGTTTTAAAATGGAGGATTTCCTGTGTTCTTGAGTTTTGGGTATGTATGTATGAAATATATGCTTTTCTGAGTCAAATGTAAGGTTTAATATTTGTAAGAATCTGTAAATTGATGGTGATTTATGATTCAATGTTCAAATACGAAGAAATTGCATGTTTAACCATCTGATTTCATCAAGTAATGGGTTTGTAGTGGTTGATTTTATAAAAGATGTCAAAAATGAGTTTTTTTTAGCAAACGCATGGTTTGGTCCTTTGGGTTTTGTTGTTTCGATGGTTTTAGGTTGTTAGAATTGTCATATGGATGCTTGGCAATGTTTCTGTGGGTTTTATGTTGATTGGGTATGAGTAATTCGATGTTTGAAGTTAGTTTTGTGGGTTTCGGTCAGTGCAGCAGCAGGCTGTTTCATCTTTGTCTGGGTTGCGGCGCAGCTGCGCTGGCAACAATGGCAGAAACGGCGCAGCTGCGCTGCTGGTCTTTCCAGGATGAGCACCTGCGCAGCTGCGCCGGTGTCCAGTCTTGGGAAGGCGCAGCTGCGCCGATCCCTGAGCAGAAACAATTTGTTTTGTTTTCAGTTTCAGATCATGTTAAGTTGTTTTAACCTAGTCTAATGTTTATGATAACATATAAAGCAGGTGATAATGTTGCGAAACAGATTGTAATCAAGTAGTTGATAATTTTAAGTTGTGAAGTTAGTTGGTTGTGAAAACACTAATTAAGAAATATTGAGATGATGGTTCAATGTGTTGTGGTTTAATAGGACTTATAATTACAGGTTTGTAAAGGGTGATAATAGTCAGATTATGACTGAGATATTAAGATGAACTTGAATGGTAGCTAAGTCTAAAGGGTAAATGATATGTAGCTAATTATTGTTATGGTTTCAATGGTATGTATAGGGGAGATTTTGACGAACATGAGTTGTAGTTACTTAAACTACGCACCAGGCAAGTTTCTTACTCTTAACCCTTTTACATTAAAAACATTACTAATCTTAAATTTATTTAACGCAAGTTCTTATTGATGTTCATATTTACAATTTGTGATTGTACTTTCCGTTGACTTCATATAAAGGCAGACATTCCTTATACATCATTACTTGAAGCTTGATTAATTAGAACCATTGTTGCAATACTTTGAATATACAATAGTTGTACATTGTATATCGACACTGATATTCTATATTCTTAATTCTTAATGTCAACACTTGTTCAATTTGAATCTATTATAAACTAAACCAGACTTACTTTGGTGCGGTGATGATTATCAAAGCTGAGATGAACAACCCTAAGTTAGGGGAACAAATACGCAGTAGCGCTGAATGGTTGTGCATAATACATTGTACAACGGGCTGATCACCCTGAGTACGAGATGATTAGTCCTGTTATAGTTTATTAAACTGTTAAAGGTTACAGTAAACTTACCTGTTAACCTAGGACAAGGTTCATGGTCTTGTGACCCTCAGTATATCTTGATGTGCTATCTTTGTTCTGTTGAGCTTCCAAATGTATCCATTATTGTACCACAGGAAAGCTTTGTCATTCAGATAAATTATTGTCAAAAATGCTTATTTTTATCTTGTGGGCACTTGTTTTGCTCACCCTTGCATTCTAAACCTTTGCAGCTAAAGCTGAGAGGACAGATGAGCCGTCTACTAGCAAAGGGAAAGGAAAGATGAACAAATGATGATGACATGTTATTAGATAAAGACTTGTCTATTTTTATTTATATGGTTGTGTAAACAAGACTTATTAGTCATTTATATTTCCGCATATTCAAGATGTAATAAAGGTTTAGCAAACCTGGGACATATTTTGAGTAGTTATGTGACCCTTTACTGGGAGATGTTTTTTTTATTGTTCAGTTTGTTTTTCTTAAATTCTTTTGTTTATGGGTAGATAGTTGTTATGTTGGATAGTGAACACCAAATCTGGGAGGTTTGAGGTAACCCGGATTTGGGGATGTTACAGGTTGGTATCAGAGCCGTAGGTTTAAACACCTTAGATAGGGGAAAAACCTTAGGAGTTAGCCTTTTAGAAAATCGCAAAGATAGTGGTGATAAACTCTTATCGAGTATTATGGAATGAATGAAGGAAATTCATTGAAGATAATAAAACACTCTATGTGCTTATGTGCTTAATAACCAATGTGCTCGCGAGTAGTATCAATTAAGTAATTAAAATATTTTGTTGTCAGGATGTCAGAGGTTGGACAAACTAGTCAGTTGCGAGTGGAGGAGATTCCAGTGCTGAGGGAGGATATCCCAGTGCCTGGAGACGAGGAGGCCAGAAATGTTCATGTTGTCAGCGAACGGTTGGTAACTGTGGAAGCACCTGGGCAGAGGCTGGATACTGTTCAGGAGGAGGAGGAGGATCTCGAGGAGCTGATGTACGAACAGATATACGATGAAAATGTAGAACTTCGGGAATAACTCAGAGTTTTGGAGGAAGTGTCAGAGGCACGACAAGTTACTATCGAGGAAAAGGACGGAGAGATCTACGATTTAGAAGTACGGTTGGGTGATGTAGAATGGAAATTGGTTCACTCAGAGGGTCAGCAGGAACAGTTGTTAGATGAAAATGAAAATGTGAAGTCAGAGAATGAGATAGTGAAGACTGAAAATGGTGAACTAAAAACTGAGAATGATGAATTAAAGTCTGAGATCGGCCAATTGAAGATTGCGATGGAAGAGTTAAAAGAAGCTTTGAAGGAGGAAACTGCTATGCGTAATAGGGTTGAAGACGCTCACATTAGGGTTTCACAACGGTTGGATCGTGCTGAAGGAGAGATTCGCGCGAAGAAATTCAAGATCGATGACATGGAGTATATTTACCACACGACGATGGATAGGGCTCAAGACCGGGTTTGTCATTACCCAACTCAGTTAGAGGATCATCCGAGGTTTGTGGATCACCAAACTATGGTTCGCATCATGGAACAAGAACATGGGGAGGCTGTGCGCCGAGGATTGTCTTCCTAAGTTGTTAGAGTAATAATATTATAACACGTGTTTTAAATGTAAATCCCAGCTTACGTAAATAATGGGATAAGACGTTGATGATGAAATTCCGAAGTTGTCTTCTTAGATGATGATGTAAATAGTAAAATGCTATCTTTTGAGTTTGAGAATAAATAAATAAAGAAGTTTTTGAAATTGTTACGTGTTAAGTTTCTACTTTTGAATATTTAAGTTAATTTTTTAATTAAGTTATAAGTACTTAAGAAATTTAGCAATTGTCTAAAATCATTGTTTTAATCAGAATTATGCCGCCAAGAAGAGCTGGTCGACCCCATCAACAACCACCCCCTGAGGGGTCTACTAACAACAATAACGATAATCCACCCGATGCTAACCCAGTTCAGCAGCTAGTGAACCTTTTGACTGGAGCTTTTGCGAATCAACCGTAAGCTCAAGCTACGACCTTTAAGGACTTCAAGGCCGTTGGTCCCCCTGAGTTTAAAGGAATGATGAATCCGATAGAAGCCCAAACCTGGGTAATGGAAATGGAAAAAGTTTTTGATGTCGCTAGGGTTGGGAATGACTAAAAGACTGCCTTTGTGACTTTCATGCTAAAGTCGGAAGCCAGTTACTGGTGGCAAGCCAACAAGACGAGAGCAGGAGAAGGTATCATACCGTGGGATCAGTTTAAGGAAATGTTCTTTGAAATATATTTTCCGGCTAGTTCACAGAACCAGATGGAGGTTCAGTTTCTCGAGCTTAAGCAAGGACCGATGTCAGTGCCAGAATACGCGGCGAGATTCAATGAATTGGCGAGGTTTGCGCCATACCAAGTTAATACGGATGAGAGAAAGGCTAGACGATTTGAGCAAGGGTTGAAGCCTTGGCTTTATAGTAAGGTTTCTATGTTTCAACTCAACACATTTTCGGCAGTGTTGGAGAAAGCAATAATAGCCGAGGGGGGGAGTGATGCGCTGAACAAATACAATCAGGAGTAGAAAAAAAGAGGAATGAGACTGAGAATAAGCCTGGTGGTAGCAGCGGAGGAGGAAACCAGAAGCGGAAATGGAACAATGGTGGTTCTATTGGAAGTCAGCAGAGTAACCAGAAGAAGAAAACCGAGGCTTGTGCAACTTGCGGAAAGAATCACGCAGGCGTGTGTTTGAAAGGAAAGAGAGTTTGTTACAACTGTGGACAAGAGGGCCACATTGCTCCGAACTGCACTGCCCCAAAGAAGGGTGCCTGTTTCACGTGCGGATCAAAAGACCATCTTGCTCGTGATTGTCCAAGGAAAGTTGCTAGTGGGGGAAATGGAGGCAAAGGAAACAACAGTGGAGGTGTATCAACTATTTCTGGGCCAACTACAGCAAATCGCCCGACTGCTCGCACTTTTAATATGACGGTCCAGGATGCGGTTCGATCCAAGGAGGTGGTGGCAGGTATCCTACCAGTAAATAACTTGAATGCATATGTACTTTTTGATTCGGGTGCAACCTGTTCTTTCATTTCTGATGATTTTGCTGAGAAACTGGATATACCCCGAGAAGAGTTAGATTTTCCCTTAAACATAGAGATTGCCAATAGGGAGGTGGTACCTGTTAGGTATGTGTATAAAAATTGTGAGATAGATATTCATAGTCATATGATGACAGTAGATCTTTTTCCGATTAAACTTGGAGAATTTGACGTTATTCTAGGGATGGATTGGTTGTATAGTTATGGGGCGATTATTGATTGCCAAAAGAAGTGTGTAAACCTTAAGACTCCGTCTAAGGTGGTGTTTTATGGTAGCAAATCGCCGAGGCAAACGACTTGTCTAACGATTATGCAGGCCAGGAAGTTACTAAAGCAAGGATGTGTAGGGTATTTAGCTCATGTAGTAGATACTCGAAAAATTGGTGCACAATTGGAAGAAATACCAGTGGTAAGGGATTTTGTGGATATTTTTCTGGATGATTTGCTAGGATTACCTCCAGATAGAGAGATTGAATTCGTTATTGATTTAGTGCCCGGGACTGCGCCTATATCAAATGCTCTGTATCGACTGGCTCCGGTGGAGATGAAGGAGTTGATGGTGCAATTGCAAGAACTACTAGACAAGAAGTACATTCAACCGAGTGTTTCGCCGTGGGGAGCGGCAGTATTGTTTGTCAAGAAGAAAGATGGTTCGATGCGCCTTTGCATAGATTATCGTGAATTGAATAGGGTTACAATCAAGAATAAATACCCGTTACGGAGAATTGACGATCTATTCGATCAATTGAAGGGTGCTACTCATTTTTCAAAGATAAACTTAAGAAGTGGTTAGCATCAACTGAAAGTGAGAAAAGAGGATGTTCCGAAGACGGCGTTCAGAACTCGTTACGGTCACTACGAGTTTCTGGTCATGTCATTTGGTCTAACGAATGGACCTGCGGCATTCATAGACCTAATGAATAGGGTGTTTAAACCGTTTCTAGATAAGTTCGTGGTGGTGTTTATCGACGATATTTTGGTGTATTCTAAATCACGAGAAGACCATGTGGAGCATCTAAGACTAACTTTGGAAGTATTAAGAGAAGAGAAGCTTTATGCAATGTTTTCAAAATGTGAGTTTTGGTTGGATTGTGTTCAATTTCTTGGACATGTAATTGATAAGGATGGGATTTCGGTTGATCCGGCTAAAGTGGAAGCTGTAATAAATTGGGAGCAACCGAGGACACCGTCTGAAGTGAGGAGTTTCTTAGGTTTGGCAGGATATTATCGACGGTTTATACAGGATTTTTCTAGAATCACTACTCCATTGACAAATTTGACTAGGAAAGCGGTTAAGTTTGTTTGGTCGGAGAAGTGCGAGGAAAGTTTGCAAGAGTTAAAGAAGAGGTTAAGTACGGCGCCTGTGTTATCTTTACCAGATAGTACAGGAAATTTTGTGGTTTATAGTGATGCGTCGCATAAGGGCCTTGGCTGTGTGCTTATGCAGAACGACAAGGTTATTGCGTACGCCTCACGGCAACTGAAAGATTATGAGAAGGGGTACCCAACGCATGACTTAGAATTGGCAGCGGTGGTGTTTGCTCTGAAGATATGGAGGCACTATCTTTACGATGAGAAGTGCGAGATTTACACGGATCATAAGAGTCTCAAGTACATTTTTACACAGAAGGACCTTAACATGCGTCAAAGGCGATGGCTAGAGCTGATTAAAGATTACGACTGCGAAATTCTCTATCATCCAGGAAAAGCAAATGTCGTTGCTGATACATTAAGCAGGAAGGGTCGAGAGAAACTTATGTTGTTGACTGCTCAAGAGGATCTTGTTAAACAAATGGCGAAGTTGGAGTTAGAAGTGAAATGTCGGCATGAATCAAAGGAGAAGTTGTTTCAGGTAGAGGTTCGTCCGATATTGCTCGACCGAATCAAAGAAACTCAACTTCAAGATGCGGAGTGTGAGAAGATTAAGAAGGAAGTCTCTGAGGGATAAGGTGGAAAGTTCAGTATTGATGCCGAGGGATTACTCAGATTTGAGTATCGAATTTGGGTTCCGTTGGTACAAGATGTTAGAAGAGAGATTTTAGATGAAGCTCACAATACACGTTACTCAGTTCACCCAGGGAGTACAAAAATGTATCAGGATCTTCGACATCATTATTGGTGGTCATGAATGAAGCGTGATGTGGCAGAATGTGTTGCCAGATGTTTGACATGTCAGAAAGTGAAAGCCGAACATCAGAGACCCAGTGGTTTGTTGCAGCTATTAGAAATACCAGAGTGGAAGTGGGAACACATAACGATGGATTTTGTGGTAAGCTTGCCGACTACACAGAAAGGTTTTGATGCGATTTGGGTAATTGTAGATAGACTAATGAAATCAGCGCATTTCTTACCAATAAAGATTAGATTCAATCTGGACCAGTTGGCAAAATTATACATCAAAGAAATTATTTCGCGACATGGTGTCCCTGTGTCTATTGTGTCTGATCGAGATCCGAGGTTTATGTCAAATTTTTGGAAGCGTCTGCAGGAATGCTTAGGAACTCAGTTGAGAATGAGCACTGCGTACCATCCTCAAACTGATGGACAGAGTGAAAGAACAATTCAAACCTTGGAAGATATGTTGCGTGCCTGTGTCATGGATTTCAAGGGAAGTTGGGATGATCATTTACTGTTGGTCGAGTTTGCTTACAACAACAGTTATCACGCGAGTATTGGCATGCCACCATACGAAGCATTGTATGGACGAAAATGTCAGACTCCACTATGTTGGAACGAGGTTGGTGAAAGGCAACTGCTAGGACCGGAATTGGTACACCAAACTGCAGAGATCGTGAAAGTTATAAAAGCGCGATTATTAGCTGCTCAAGACAGACAAAAGAAGTATGCCGATCAACATCGTCAACATTGTGAATTTGAGGTGGAAAGTTTCGTTTTTCTGAAAGTTTCACCCTGGAAAGGGAAAATTCGTTTTGGCAAGAAGGGTAAGCTTAGTCCAAGATTTATTGGTCCTTTTGAAGTACTGCGGCGTGTTGGTGAGGTGGCTTATGAAGTAGCTCTGCCTCCAGAGCTGGTTCATATACATAATGTTTTTCATGTATCTGTTTTAAGACCTTATAAGCCAGACTATAAACATGTAATAGAATATGAACCTATACAGTTTGAGAAAGACCTAACTTATGAGGAAGTCCCGATCCAGATAATAGACAGGAAGGAACAGGTTCTCAGGAATAAAGTGATACCTTCTGTTAAGATAATATGGAGGAACCACAACGCTAAAGAAGCTACGTGAGAACTCGAAGCTGATATGATAAAGAATTATCCTGAGTTATTTGTTTAGTCCTAGTTCTATGATTCTGGGGACATAATCCTTTTAAGGAGGGGAGAAAGGAGCGATCGAATTGATTGTATTGTGATTTTGGGGACAGAATCCTTGTAAGGAGGGAAGGATGTAACAATCCAGAATTTTATAATAGTCGAATGAATATTTTATTTGATTTTTTTTTATAATTGATGAAATTGTTGTGCATTTATTTAATTAGATGTGGTATAATTAAATTAATGTCTTGATTTGAAGATTTAATTTAATAAGATGATTAAATTAATTAAATTATTAATGTATTGTTAGTAATTACAATGTTTTATAAATTATAATTTAATTTAGTAATTAAATTAGAGATTTATTAATTAATTGAATGGAATTATAATTATTATAGTTAATGTTATTATGAAATTTAATTGAATTAATATTATTGTTTAATTAAGGGTGGGACAATTATTTAACTATATAGTATGTAGTTTATTAAAATAAATTTGTTTGGAGGAGTTTGTTTTGCCAAACATGGCCTTATGGCCTTTGGGATTTTAAGCTGAAAAACCCTTTGTTCTCCTAACTGATAATCACGTAAGAATTAGTTTTAAGTTACACGTGTAATATACATCAGCTCTCTCTATTTCATGTATATTTGTCCTTGGCTTGGTTATTTTGAAAAAAAAATAAAACCAGAGAAGTGAGAAAGGGAGAGAAGTAGAGAGAAAAGTTGAGAGTTTGTGAGAATTGAGAGTAAAATTTTGGAATTGGAGTCAAAGAGAAGAGGAATTGAAGCTTGATAATCATCAAACTAATTTTCTTAATCGTCTACCAAGGTATAATCTTGTTTAATTTTTTGTTTTCAAAACTTTGCTATGTTCTTAAGTTTTTTTAGAGTTTGAAGTTTGATGATGGAATTGTCAAGGAAGTTGTTGTATATGTGCTATATGATGTATGTATATGGTTTTCAGAAACTAGAATTCATGAAATATGTTTTAAAATGGAGGATTTCCTGTGTTCTTGAGTTTTGGGTATGTATGTATGAAATATATGCTTTTCTGAGTCAAATGTAAGGTTTAATATTTGTAAGAATCTGTAAATTGATGGTGATTTATGATTCAATGTTCAAATACGAAGAAATTGCATGTTTAACCATCTGATTTCATCAAGTAATGGGTTTGTAGTGGTTGATTTTATAAAAGATGTCAAAAATGAGTTTTTTTTAGCAAACGCATGGTTTGGTCCTTTGGGTTTTGTTGTTTCGATGGTTTTAGGTTGTTAGAATTGTCATATGGATGCTTGGCAATGTTTCTGTGGGTTTTATGTTGATTGGGTATGAGTAATTCGATGTTTGAAGTTAGTTTTGTGGGTTTCGGTCAGTGCAGCAGCAGCAGGCTGTTTCATCTTTGTCTGGGTTGCGGCGCAGCTGCGCTGGCAACAATGGCAGAAGAAACGGCGCAGCTGCGCTGCTGGTCTTTCCAGGATGAGCACCTGCGCAGCTGCGCCGGTGTCCAGTCTTGGGAAGGCGCAGCTGCGCCGATCCCTGAGCAGAAACAATTTGTTTTGTTTTCAGTTTCAGATCATGTTAAGTTGTTTTAACCTAGTCTAATGTTTATGATAACATATAAAGCAGGTGATAATGTTGCGAAACAGATTGTAATCAAGTAGTTGATAATTTTAAGTTGTGAAGTTAGTTGATTGTGAAAACACTAATTAAGAAATATTGAGATGATGGTTCAATGTGTTGTGGTTTAATAGGACTTATGATTACAGGTTTGTAAAGGGTGATAATAGTCAGATTATGACTGAGATATTAAGATGAACTTGAATGGTAGCTAAGTCTAAAGGGTAAATGATATGTAGCTAATTATTGTTATGGTTTCAATGGTATGTATAGGGGAGATTTTGACGAACATGAGTTGTAGTTACTTAAACTACGCACGAGGCAAGTTTCTTACTCTTAACCCTTTTACATTAAAAACATTACTAATCTTAAATTTATTTAACGCAAGTTCTTATTGATGTTCATATTTACAATTTGTGATTGTACTTTCCGTTGACTTCATATAAAGGCAGACATTCCTTATACATCATTACTTGAAGCTTGATTAATTAGAACCATTGTTGCAATACTTTGAATATACAATAGTTGTACGTTGTATATCGACACTGATATTCTATATTCTTAATTCTTAATGTCAACACTTGTTCAATTTGAATCTATTATAAACTAAACCAGACTTACTTTGGTACGGTGATGATTATCAAAGCTGAGATGAACAACCCTAAGTTAGGGGAACAAATACGCAGTAGCGCTGAATGGTTGTGCATAATACATTGTACAACGGGCTGATCACCCTGAGTACGAGATGATTAGTCCTGTTATAGTTTATTAAACTGTTAAAGGTTACAGTAAACTTACCTGTTAACCTAGGACAAGGTTCATGGTCTTGTGACCCTCAGTATATCTTTATGTGCTATCTTTGTTCTGTTGAGCTTCCAAACGTATCCATTATTGTACCACAGGAAAGCTTTGTCATTCAGATAAATTATTGTCGAAAATGCTTATTGTTATCTTGGTGGGCACTTGTTTTGCTTACCCTTGCATTCTAAACCTTTGCAGCTAAAGCTGAGAGGACAGATGAGTCGTCTACTAGCAAAGGGAAAGGAAAGATGAACAAATGATGATGACGTGTTATTAGATAAAGACTTGTCTACTTTTATTTATATGGTTGTGTAAACAAGACTTATTAGTCATTTATATTTCCGCATATTCAAGATGTAATAAAGGTTTAGCAAACCTGAGACATATTTTGAGTAGTTATGTGACCCTTTACTGGGAGATTTTTTTTTATTGTTCAGTTTGTTTTACTTAAATTCTTTTGTTTATGGGTAGATAGTTGTTATGTTGGATAGTGAGCACCAAATCTGGGAGGTTTGAGGTAATCTGGATTTGGGGATGTCACACCTTCCACTTACCATTCTGCTTACGAGCCAAGATCACATTAGCCAATCACTTCAGGTAATAAATTTCGAAGATAATATCGGCATCAAGCAACTTAACAATCACCTCGTCTATTATCTTTTGTCTTCTGGTGCAAAAATCCTTTATTTTTGCCGAACAGGCTTTTGGTTTGGATCAACACTAAGTCGATGAATGGTGACCGGCTCATCGATGTCTGGCATATCACTAACTGTCCAAGCGAAAATATCAGCATACGTTCGGAGCAGCTCAATCAACCTTGATCGAATCGGCTCGCCAAGTTAGGTCCCGATCTTAACCACCTTCTTCGTTTTTCCCGGGATAAGCTCTATATCCTTCGTCTCTTCAAATGGCATAGCCAGCTGTTCATTCACACCTTCCGTAAAGGGTTCTATCTCGATCACCATCGTCTATCTCTACTTACTAACCCCAATAGTTGATGACGTAAATGTATGCCGATAACACTTCCGTGCAATATCCAGATCTTCTTTCACCTCGCCGACCTCTAGTGGCGGAGGGAATTTGATTTTGAAGTGGGGAATAAACATGACCGCATGCAAGGTAGCCAGCGTAGTCTACTCCAATGTGGCATTATTAGCTGAATCAACTTGCACCACAAAACATTTAATGCTCACCTGAATTTGTCGAGGCGCCGTGCAGAAGACAATTAGTAACTCAATGTGCCAACCACATGAGCCAGGTCATTGCTAAACTCATACAACAGAGATTCTTACCCGACTTCTATCTTCCTCCCCTCCAAATTCATACTTTGATATGCATGGCTATAGAGGATATCCACCGAAGATCTATTATCTATTATGATCCTACTTATATCGATCGGTCCTACCTATGTCGTGATAACCAATGTTCCTTCATGTGGCTTTACCATGTTAGGCGAGTAGTCCTCATCAGAAAATGAGATTATCGTGTTCGGAAGGTCGCTCTCCTTTCAATGGTCGGTCGGATACTGTCAGAACGGAGTTCGAGGTACCCTGTCATTTTTTACCCATCAATCTACCATCAAACCTCCTAATATAACATCAACCACCTGTTGGGGATGATCATCCTGATCGGGTTGCCGATCCAGATGCCTTGCCCGATCACCATCTTGTTGTGGTGCTGGCCTCTCTCGCCCGACCAAATAATGTACCAATTCTCAATTCTGAATATTCTTTTCAGTCATATCCTTCAACTTCCAACACGCCTCGGTTGAATGCCTCGTACTCTGGTGGTACTGGAAAAATAAGTTGTTATCTCCCTTCGGCTTACAGTCACTTACTGGAAACGACTCGAAAAAAGGTTTATCCTTGATTTCGTTAACGATCTTGGTGCGATCGACATTGAGTGGAGTGTAAGCCTTATGAAGTTTTGACAATCAAATAGACTGTAAAACATTCTTTGCAAGTACTCCAGGTGATCAGCCTTTCGTACCCTACATTGTGCACAAGTATAAAGTTTAATCGCATAAGCGTAAATGAGACTATATGCCCGTCATCAGTTTTACCCTGTTAATCGGGTTGTTCATCTTAGTAGTCATGCGGGACCGCACCAGAACAACTTGGATTGGTAGACTTTAAATAGCTATAATGAATTTAAATAATTCAAATGATAAGTGTTTCGCATCATTAGTATCTAGCCGGAACAAAAGGCCAGAAGTCATTCTTAAAAGTAGTTCATATTTAATTAAGAACTTATACACAATTGAAATAGAGTTATCCACAATTGAACTTGAACAAGACATAAGCTCGTATGAGATATAACTTGCTGTGACGCCCCCAAATTCGGGTCTCCAAATACCCGGATCCGGTCATCACGATCCAATACAAACATTCACCCCTATCAACATATGGTAACTAAAATGCGGAATATAATAAACATACGTTGTTCATTACAAAGGTGTTACTAGTCCCAGGATATAGTAACCTTAAACACTTACACAAATCCGTACCCTAAATGAATGTCAGGGTTTAAATTACATTAACAGTAATTAACTACACATAAATTTAGAATCTGCTACATGAAGTCTATCACTTCATCTTTTCTTTCCCTTTGTTCTTCCCTGACGTCTCGGGTTTAGCTGCAATGAAGTCATGATATAGCAAGGATGAGCAACGAGTTTGCTCAGCAAGTTTAAAGTACAACAATAATGACATATCATGATGAAAGGAATATAGGAAGAGATTTCAACAATAGAATTATCAGAAGCAATAATAATAAATGCTTTTAGAACAATTGATAGTCAAATAGACGTTGAACAATAACTTCCAAAGGAGTCAATAGCTAGTTGACCCTCTGGTTACTGGCTACAGAATAAGTACTTGAGGGGATCAGCCTCGCGTACGCTATGTATATGCATAACATTTAACTCTGCTATTTGTACCTTATTTACGGTACATGGGGTACTCCCCTATAATAAAAGGGGTGTTCATTCAGTCTAAGAATCCTTACCATTGATTGGTTCGAATAGCTTTTATAAATTCTTACTTACGTGCCTGACCGAGACAAGGGTTCAGACTTAATCATGGATAGTTCGTGAATTTCAGAACTTAGATAATTATACGAATTCAAATGCACACGTGCGAATGCCAATGAATATATAGATGTGGAATAATTTTTAAAAGTAATTAGACCACTTAAAGCATGCTTGGAGATAAGATTCAAGCTTAAAGAATAACTTGCAATAATATATACCTTTTGCACGAATTAAAAATAATGCATAAGGTTTAGAAATATTGTTCAATGTAAAAATTGGGTAAGATAGAACTTGCATTCAATATACTGAAAGAATGAAGTTAGGGAACTTGCCTGTTTGCTCAGCTACAGATAAATTTTAGCTTTAATTAATTGATCTTGGATAACCTATCAGTTGATAAAGTCGGTTTATCCATTAGCATTGCATACTGTATATCGATACACTCACTTATGCTATTTAGCAGAATAAACATTTCGCATTCCTTTATTAACTCCATTATCATTAAATTACTAATCAATATTGTGCTAATTAGAAATTTCTTAATGACCCTCAGTTATTATTTCAATAACTAATCATGCTAACTGGATATTCAACTTAGCAATATTTAGTAATCTAAGTTACTACACTAAATAATAAATTGATTATTGCATTACTAGCTAACAGTGGTAACAACTAAATAGGTTACTTAGCTATTATTCACTTTCGAGGGTAATTACGAAATTATTTTCCCTTATCCACTATTAATTAGATATTAGCTATATCCCATACTTAATTATCATTATTGTTAATAAAATAATAATTAAGTTCTTATTATCTTTATTTATTATTTACTGGCAAATAATTAAATTATTAACTTAATTCATACTTGATTATTATTTCATAGTAGTTAAGTAATAATCAAATATTTATTGGCGTCACTTATTATTTAAGGATAAATAATAAGTAATTAAATTATTAGCTTTATTCATTATCAATATCAATTAGATAATAATTAGATTATTATTATCTTTATTTGTTATTATGTTATTAACTTTGCTTCTACTTAATTAATTAAATAAGTATTATCTTTATTTATTATTTAATGTCAAATAATAAATAATTAAATTATTAACTTTACTCATAATTAGTCATTATTTAATACTAATTAGATAATGACTAAGTAGTCAAATAAATAATTAATTTATTAACTTTACTTGAGTATTAATATAAATTAATTAAGTCATAATTATTTGGTTAATGCATTATCATAACCAATAATTAGCCCCATAGCGTAATATCTTATTGCTTAGTTAATTAACTATTAACCTTGTTTATTACTTGATAAAATTTATTAGATGGGGTTCATTTGTTAGTATCTTTGTTGAATAAACTAACGAGTCAATCGACGTGGAAAAAAAAAAATAATTAAAGTACTTAAAAATTTATTGGGTAATTAAGTCAACCGATTATTAAATTCTCTTAATAACGACTTAATTGTGGACCATTGCTATTAACCTTTACATAAGAAAAATATCAGATTATTACATAATAGTATTGATGGTAATAATCATTTTTTTTCTTAGTTATCATTATCACTTAATAATTTAACCTTCTAGTTGTTTTACAAATTAACAGTGTTTGCATTTGGGCATAACAACACTTAATTTGGTATGGGGAGGGTGCCGGCTAGCTGCTTGCCTAGCTTGACAACGCTGAGGTGCCCCGGGCGCGGCTGTCGCTCGCGCAGTGCACAGGCACGACACCCACAAGCGTGGGGCGCGAACCCATCACTTGGTTCCAGCCATAACAACCACGAACCAGCCACACAACAACACTAAAATTATAATCCTATCAGACTACAAATCAACGACATAGGCAAAACTAACCAGCTAATTCTTAGAGGCATTCTAGCAAATAGTTTATATGCATAGTAAGGTTCTTCAAACAAAACGGTTATTACATGGTATTTCCCAACCGAACTCCATCCTTGTATCTCCTGGCCTTTCATGGCTCCCAAACACAGACTCCTCAAACCAAATGGCAACCAAAATTTGACTAACACACAAAGAAAATCCACATGGAAACATACCCCAGTAACAGGAAAATGAAAAATCGAAAGAAAGAAAATTTTTAATAAACTATCCCAGTCGTTCGATAACCTATTGCTATACCTTGGTGTCGATCGATTTGCGGTCCGTCTTCTCCTCCTAAAATAGCTGACCAAGCTAGACATTCATCGCCTTGCTCACCCGCGTCTGACCTCCCCTGTTTCCCCCTTCTCTGCGATTTGTTTTCTCCTTCTAATTTGGACTTACAGAGACTCGGCAGTTTGACTAGGTCTTGGGCTCAATTTATAGGAGAACCTTTACCCAATTTGGTTTGGATATTATCTTATTTGGCTAGTTAATAACCGACGGTAGAGAGGGAGTGGCTGTCGTCGGTCCACCTCAAGCCCCATCACGCCAACTGTTACTTGCCGGCAGGACCTTGAGCCACGCGTCTTCACCGGTCAACTCGCCGAAAACCTGGAACTCCTGGTCCAACGACGATTACTCGGTCGGTAGCTAGCTCCTTGCCATGCCGCCGGTCCTTCTTCACCCGTCTGTTTCAACCGATCGAATGATTGAGTCTAGCTAGGTTCGGCTATTTGATTTGAGAGTTTGGGTGCCCTAGCTTGGTTATCCCCTGGTTCTTCTTCTCGTCTCCCTCTTGCTTCGGTTATTTGAGATTTCCAGCGATCAATTCCTTTCCCCAAATTTCATTTGATTTGGCCTGAAGCTCTGATTAGCCCCAAATCGTATAGGAAACGGCTCAACCCGTTCGCAATGGTTCGACCCGGTCGGATTAACAAGAAATGGGCTCACCCAAATGGAGTTGGGCCGGCTGATCTAATTAAAAGTGGCCCAATAGGAAAATAAAAGGAAACTGGGCTTTGCCCAATTAAAATTTTGGATCAATTGAAATAAAAGAAAATAGCCCAACTTGTTTATTAAAATTATTTACATTATTCTCCTAATATTTAAATTGAATTAAATAATTAAGTTAATTAATTATTTATAATATTTATTTCAACAATAATTCTTCATGCGAATTATTTAGATCCGATAATAGTAAAAATAATTAATTTTCCCAATTTTCTTGCAATTAAATGTTAGGATTAATTTATAAATTTGAATAACAGTACTTACATGGATCCAATTAAATTTATAAAATTATATAAAATGAATTTTATTTATCAAAATAATTTAATACAATGTTTTAAAATTTCCTGGACATTACATCCTCTCCCCCTTATAAAAATTCCGTCCTCGAAATTTCAATCTAAGGTTACTCAAATAATTGCGGATAATTTGCTCTCATTTTTTCCTCGAGTTCCCACGTGGCCTCTTCCACTGCGTGATTCCTCCAGAGTACTTTAACCGAATGAATGATTTTATTCCTCAGCTTCTGCTCCTTCCTATCCAATATTTGAACAGGAATTTCCTCGTATGATAAGTCTTTTTCGACTTGAATTGGCTCGTAGGAAATGACATGCTTGTAGTCTGGCTTATACGGACGTAGCACTGATACATGGAACACGTTGTGGATGTGCTCAAGTTCAGGAGGTAATGCTACCTCGTACGCCACTTCACCTATTCTTCTTAATATTTCAAAGGGTCCTATGAACCTAGGGCTCAATTTGCCCTTCTTTCCAAAACGGATTTTCCCTTTCCAGGGAGATACCTTCAAAAACACAAAGCTACCAACTTCAAAGTCTCGTTTCTGACGATGTAAGTCGGCATACTTGTTCTGGCGATCCTGGGCTGCTACTAACCGCTGTCTTATTACTTTAATGATTTCCACGGTTTGTTGTACCAATTCTGGTCCCAACAATCTCCGTTCACCAACTTCATCCCAACACAACGGCGTTCGACACTTCCTTCCATATAGCACTTCGTACGGTGGCATACCAATGCTAGCGTGATAACTGTTGTTGTAAGCGAACTCTACTAGTGGCAAGTGATCGTCCCAGCTGCCACTTAAGTCCATCACAACTGCCCGGAGCATATCCTCCAGAGTCTGAATTGTTCGCTCACTCTGACCATCAGTCTGAGGGTGATACGCCGTACTCATTCTTAACTGTGTTCCCAGTCTCTCCTGTAGACTTCTCCAAAAATTTGACGTGAAGCGCGGATCCCTGTCAGACACAATAGATACCGGCACTCCATGTCATGATACTATTTCCTTCATGTAAAGTTTCGCCAACTGTTCTAATTTGTACCTGATCTTGATCGGTAGAAAGTGGGCAGACTTGGTCAAACGATCCACGATCACCCAGATGGCGTCTAGACCTTTCTGCGTTGTTGGAAGTCCTACCATAAAATCCATTGTGATGTGCTCCCACTTCCACTCTGGAACCTCCAAAGGTTGCAACAATCCGCTCGGCAGCTGGTGCTCTGCCTTAACCCTCTGGCAAGTTAAACACCGGCTGACGAATTCTGCAACTTCCCCCTTCAAATGCGGCCACCAATAATGCTAACGAAGATCTTGATACATCTTGGTGCTACCCGGATGTACCGAAAATCTCGTATTATGGGCCTCTTGTAAAATCTCTTCCCTTAGGTCCGGTACGTAGGGTATCCATATTCTTCCCTCGAACCTCAGCAATCCTGTGCTGTCAATCTTGTACTTCAATGTTTTTCCCTCCGATAATTGCTCCTTAATGACAAGGCACTCTTCATCAAATTCTTGAGCCTCCTTAATCTTATCCAGTAGAGTCGGACCTGCTGTTACAGTAAACAATTTTTCGTCCGCCTCCATTGGATACCTAACCTCCAGTTCCAGACGTTCAAAGTCCTTTATCAATTCCTCTTGAACTGTCAGCTGCATCAATTTCACCTTGCCTTTCCTGCTTAAGGCATCAGCCACTACATTTGCTTTGCCCGGATGGTACAGAATTTCACAGTCGTAGTCCTTGATCAATTCTAACCATCGGCGTTGCCTCATGTTCAGCTCCTTTTGAGTGAAGATATATTTCAGACTTTTGTGATCTGTGTATATCTCGCACTTCTCCCCGTATAGGTAGTGCCTCCAAATTTTTAAGGCGAAAACTACCGCTGCTAACTCCAAGTCATGAGTCGGGTAACCCTTCTCATAGTCTTTCAGCTGACGTGATGCGTACGCCACTACCTTGCCGTGCTGCATCAGCACGCAGCCGAGACCTTTGTGACACCCCCAAATCCAGGTACTTAATTCCCACTGATTTGGTGTTCACTATAACATACACTCAAAACTAACTACCCAATAAAATAACAATTAAATAAACTTAAAGAAACATCTTCCCAAATGGGTTACATCTCCAAACTCTTAAACAAACAAATCCCAGGTTATCTTAACCTTAATACATCAATGCGGAATAAAACATAATTTAAAACAAGTCTTGTTACAAATAATCATCAAGTAAATAGCAGGTCATTAGCTATTTATGCATCTTGCCCTTGCCTTTGCTCGTGGACGGCTCGTCCGACTTCTCAACCTTAGCTGCAATGATTAGTGCAAGAGTGAGCAAACAATTGCTCACAAGAACGATAACAATAATATTTATATGAAATGGATTTCAACTGAGGAATAATAATTTTCTGAATCTCAGTCAATAAATGATTAAAGTTTAAAAGCTCGTTTAGAATGCTTGATTCCAAAAATATAGAATTCAAGATTTTAGATATTATATCTGAGGGTCACAAGACCTCGAACTATGTCCTAGGTTGACAAGTATTTCTACTGTAACCTTTAACAGTCATATAGACTATGGACCAACATCTCGTACTCAGGGGGATCAGCCCTTTGTACAATGTATTGTGCACAAACATTTTAACGCTGTCGCGTAAGTAATCCCCTAAATTAGGGTTGTTCATCTCAGTTTATCGTCTGAATCCGTACCAAAAGGAACTTGGCTTGGAATAAGTATAGAAAATACTCTAAGTCTTTGAAACGTTCATCAACTAAGGACTAGCTGAATCAATAAGGGTTTGCTAGTCTAAATCATCAATAGAAATTTGCTCAATAGAAACTGTACTCGAAGTTTTGAATAACAAACAATGATTGGAATAAAAATTTGAGTATATAATCATGATAGTAACCTTGCTTGAATATCAATAAGCTAAGGTCAATAAGCTTGCTCAATAAAAATAAACTTGCTTTAAATGAAATAACAAGTTTAAAATAGGAAAACTTGCTCAACATAAAATAATAAGTTGAGATAAGGAACTTTCTATAAATAACTTTCAAGTTTAAGGGAGGAAAACTTGCCTCAAGCGTAGATTACAAATTTAAGTAATTCACGATCCTTAAAAAACCTAAACATTTAATTATAAAATGGCAACATAATTAGTCACAAAATTAAAAGCATTTAAGGCTTGCTCTTTATCTCATTTAGCATACCATAGTCAACAAATACTAGTTTAGCAACCATCTTGGTAATACATTAGTTACATTAATATAAGTTTAATTATGCATCATAACTTCCAAGAACAGAAAACAAAATAATAATTTTTTTTTTAAACAGTAGTGTTTCTCGCCGGGGCGAGAAAAAGCTTAACAAAATCGTCGCCGGGGCGAGGAAGTCGTCGGGGCGGCGTTATGCTTAACAATTTTCTCGCCGGGGTGACGCTGTCGCTGGGGCGAAGAAATCAGTTCATTTCTATCGCCGGGGCGATAGACTTGACTGTCGTCTTCCCCAGCTCGCGAACCAGTGAAAACTTAGGCCAAATTTGGCCAAATTTTCCGAATTCTACCATCCAGTACACAAACTAAATATACCCAGACATCATATATGCTAGAAAACAATTACTCAACATGTTTCTAACTAACCTAAACATTATAAAACACATAATCAATCAATTTAAAACCAAAAATCCTCTGTTAAAACCAAATATTCATGTTTTAGTTATTTTAATAAAATCAACCACTGTAAACTCATCTTTCACTCATTTTAATCCATTCAAATTACATTCTTTTCATTTTTCATCATATTAGCACAATCAAAAGTCAATTTACCAATTAATAATCTAATTGATCATCAATTATCAAATATATATACCATACATGAAATAAGACTCTGTAAAAACAAAGACTTCACTCTAAATCATGTTTTAATGAATTAACACCTCTAAATTGATTATAAATCATCATATAATCATCTAACATATGATTACTACCAATTACAACAACTATAATCAAATAATTCATATATGCTAGCAATTAAATTCACATACAGTAACTAAAACTATATACAGTAGAATAAAACCAAGAGGAAAAAGGAATTATACCTTCAATTGTTGTAAGAACTTGGTGAATTCTTTTAAAATTACAAGCTCTTTCTCAATTCTCTCTTCTCCACTCTCAAATTCTCAAGCTCTGCTCTCTCTTTTCTCTCAAACTCTGATGTTCTTCTTCTTTCTTTTCTTTTTACAACTGACGTACTTTCTTTTAAAAAAAATAAAACTGATGCAAATTAAAAACAAAATAAAAACTGATACTTAATACAATAATAACGTATCATCAGTTATAAAATTTCAAAAGCCATAAGGCTTGTTTGGCAAACTGATTCAGAAATAATCCATTATTCTAACTAAAGGCTTGTTTGGTAAAACACAAATAAAATAACCCATTATTTCCAAACAAAGATCATAGAGCCTTGTTTGGTAAAACACAAATTAAACACTTCCTCATTTATTTTAATAAATCATTATAACATATAGTTTTAAAATGTCACACTTCTAATTTAATTGAACTTATTATTAAATAAATTTAATTAAACCTTACCAACTCAAATAATAATTTCATTTAACAAATAACAATAATACCAAATAAATTCTCTTATTCAAATAAATCATTTATTCAAATAAATCTCTTCATTATCTAATTTAATCATTAAATTAAATTAGAATAAACATAACAAGTCACATTCAAATAACATTTAACATTATTAAGCTTAACATATACCCATTTCACAAAAACTTAATAAATTATTTATTAAGCTCAATAAATTAATAAAAATATTTATATAACTCAATAAATATTTTTATTCAATCATAAAAATTGCATTCGTTACATCTTTCCCTCCTTAAAAGGATTCTGTCCCCAGAATCACAACGTAATCAAATCGTCCGTTACATTCTCCCCTCCTTACAAAGATTCTGTCCCCAGAATCGCAATATAAAGATTAAACAAATAATTGAGGAAAATTTTGCATCATTATCTCTTCGAGTTCCCACGTTGCTTCTTCAGCACTGTGGTTCCTCCATATTACCTTAACAGAAGGTATCACTTTATTTCTAAGTACTTGCTCCTTCCCTGTCCACTATTCTGAACAGGTATTTCTTCATAAGACAAAATCTTGCTCAAACTGTATCGGTTCATACTCTAATGACATGTTTATAATCAGACTTATATGGTCGTAGCACCGATATGTGGAAGACATTGTGAATATGGCTTAACTCAGGAGGTAGTGCTACCTCATAAGCTACCTCACCCACCCTTTTTAGTACTTCGAAGGGTCCAATAAATCGCGGACTGAGTTTACCCTTTTTACCAAATCTGATCTTTCCCTTCCAGGGAGATATTTTGAGAAACACAAAACTCCCGACTTCAAATTCGCGATTTTGTCGGTGTTGATCAACATACTTCTTCTGTCTGTCTTGAGCGGCTATCAGTCTGGCTCTTATTACCTTGACAATTTCAGCAGTTTGTTGTACCAACTCGGGTCCCAATAGTCGTCGTTCACCAACCTCATCCCAGCATAATGGAGTTCTGCATTTCCTTCCATACAATGCTTCGTAGGGCGGCATGCCGATACTCGCGTGATGACTATTGTTATAGGCAAATTCGACCAGAGGTAAATGATCATCCCAGTTGCCTTTTAAATCCATAACGCACGCCCGAAGCATATCTTCTAACGTTTGAATTGTTCTTTCGCTCTGGCCATCGGTTTGAGGATGATAAGCTGTACTCATTCTCAACTGCGTTCCCAAACAAGCTTGCAAACTCCTCCAAAATTTTGATATAAATCGTGGATCTCGATCTGATACTATTGATACTGGAACTCCGTGCCTTGAGATAATCTCTTTGATGTATAATTTTGCCAACTGATCCAAAGTGAATCGGATTTTGATCGACAAGAAATGAGCTGATTTCGTCAATCTGTCAACTATGACCCATATCGCGTCATATCCCTTCTGAGTAGTTGGAAGCCCTACCACAAAATCCATTGTTGTGACGCCCCCAAAATAGGTCCACACAACCCATTTTGAGTCGCCAATAACATTCTACAAAAATACAAATACAAATACGAATTTTCCCATTTACAACTAATAAGTGTTGTGCAAAATACGACAACACAATATAAATACATCTTAAAATCTCAATACACTTATTGTCACACTAATAGTAAGGTATTGAGACACTTCTATTATCTTGGACCATCACTCCATTCCCCGGCTAGTCCCCGCTACACTCTCTTTTCCTGAGGAGAACAATGGAACAAAAAGGAAAAGGGTGAGCACAAATAGCCCAGTAAGAAATACCATGACTAAGATAATGAAGAATAAAAATTATCTTTAGTCTCCAACAATAATAAATCAGAGATTTAAAGATATTATATTTGTTCAACAATAACAACTGCAGCGGAACGAACAATCCATTAGAAGAGTCAACTGATTATAATATCTACCATCTTCTATAAGTTAAAGGATATTAAAGATATTATATTTGTTTAACAACAACAACTGCAGCGGAACGAACAATCCATTAGAAGAGTCAAGTAGATTATAATATCTACCATCTTCTATAAGTTAAAGGATCACCACCAATATTATGTCCCTGTAACACCAATCAATAATTCATGTTCAACAGCCTCTCTTTGCACTACGTGCCAAAGATATTTATTTGTAACACCAATCAACAATTTCAACAGCCTCTCTTTGCACTACGTGCCAAAGATATTTATTTGTAACACCAATCAATAGTTTCAACAGCCTCTCTTTGCACTACGTGCCAAAGATATTTATTTGTAACATCACCGGTCATGATCATGCCAAACGCCAGTTCATCTTTGCACTATGGGCCAAAGTGAACTTTCACCATACGCCTTTGTTTGTAACACCAAAAGTGATGATAATACCAATACACAGTTTGGTCAAAATCATGTCACGCCAGTTCATCTTTGCACTACGGGCCAAAGAGAACTATCACCACAATTTAAGTATGAGGATGAGGATGATGACAATGATACAGTGAGATTAAGGATAAGAAAAGATTTATAATTTAATCAGTATCGAAGATTGACCAAATTGCCAACACGATAACCAAATTGTGGAGTCAAATTCAAGAATGATATTCAAGAAATTATTTCATGCTTCAACTATAACGTATAGAAAGATTCAAGTGAAAAGATATTAGATGAATCACAAACTATTAAGGATATTCTACTAATTTTCAGGGATTTTCTCCATTTAAAGATAAGGTTTTGAAAACAAACAAGGATTTCTTATCATAAATGGAGAAATGTGAAAGAAAAAGATATCCCGTAAAGAGTACAAAAGAAATGATACGTTATACAAGTATAACAGAATATATGAAACTGCAAATGGATTTTCACCCGTCATGCGGCAATCCGCGTAGACAGATTATTTCCACAAAAGATTAATAAGTAATGAATACGAAGGGTTGTTCACCAGGCATGCGTCAATCCGCACGGACAGGTTATACCCACAGATTAATAAGGAACAAATGCAAAGGAATATTCACCAGGTACGACACTCTGTACATACAGGTTATTCCCACAGAGTAATAAGGAATGAATACAGAAGGTATTCACCAGGCATGCGTCATACCGCACGGACAGGTTATCCCCACAAATTAATACATAATGAATAACAACCTTTATGAGTATAATATCACTTACGAACATGAAAGCAAATGATATTATATATGAGTATGAAAGAAATGATATTCCCTACCTTCGTTAACTGGATGTTACTTTCTATGAAGTTTACTAACTTCGGATAATACTAGTATTCTCACAAATACTCACAATAGCCTAGCACACTAAGAGAACTTGAGAAATTTAGAGAGAGAAAGGAAGTATAAGCAAGTAAAGAAGTTATGATTTTTCTTATACTAAACCCCCCTATTTATAGTAAAATGAAATCAATATCTACCACACATTAATTATCACACTCTTTTTATATCATCCATCCATTTTTTCTTTAATTAATATCATCCATCCATTTTTTCTTCAATTAATATCATCCATCCATTTTTTCTTCAATTAATATCATCCATCCATTTTTTCTTCAATTTATATCGTCCATCCATTTTTTCTTTAATCTATATCATCCATCCATTTATTCAAAAAGATTAATCCATTATCAAAAGATAATTCCATTATCAAAAAGATAAAATCATTATAAAAAAAATAACTCCATTATCACAATAAATCCCTTTTTCTGTATTATTGTGTTAAATGTATTAATATCACCGATAGCATATACTCGCAATACTGGTAATCAGATCATTCCTAAAAAAGAGGGGGGGCCTTCCATAAAAATGGCGCGCAATTAGATAACCCCTTTCCTTGACAGAATTTCTAGACATTGTCAATAATGCTAAAATATCATATCAAATAATATGTGTTACAGTGTCGTGACAAATAATAAAAAATATTATGCATATACTATTGTAACAATTATTGAATCAATAATTTAAAAATACCGTGCAACACCGTGTGCCTGTGAAATATCGCGTACTACTGTGGAATAACGCGTTTTACTGTTCTTTTTATCACCGGGTATTTTAACAGTTATCGGTTAAAGTTTTGCCGCCAATTTCTATCACTTTCTATATCCGACAGTTAACCAATTGTGGGGACCACTATTATTGACAATATTGTCATTTCGGCGCCGTCGTACGGTACCGAATATAATATTCCCTGACAGAACGAATATTATCCGACAGAAGGAATATTCCCCGACATACTAGTTTGATTTTTTGTATAAATGAATAGTATATTCGTATGAATAGTACTTTCGTATTTATACCGTATAATTTTCGTATCCAGCTTATATAAACGTTATGACGTAATTCGAAGATCGAAGAAAATGTAAAAGCGTTTTAGCGTGAATAGTACCCTATGAATAGTGATCGCGTGAATAGTGATTTAGCGTTATTACTAGACATCTCAATTGTCACATTTCACTAGTAACTTTATCATTATCGATTTAACACCTTTCTGTTTAAAATAATAATAAGAAGAAAATTAAATTCTATTTATTAAAATTTTCGGGGTCTTACAATCTCCCCTCCTTATGAAATTTCGTCCCCGAAATTTACGTACGTACCTGGCATTCCGAAGAGATATATAAGGATACCTAGCTTTCATTTCAGATTCTAGTTCCCATGTCATTTCCTCTTTATCATAATTTCTCCATTGCTCATCTCCTGGTTTTCAAATACCATTCTTAAATGCGACCACAAAACAAAAGGTTAGTTAAAGAAATTGACATCTCACATCTTGTCTCTACGACAAGACCAACTAATTAAATAGAGGAGTTTAGCTTAGGTAGGACACACTGGCGAAGGATTTTACTCGTCTTTCCCCTCCTAGTTCTAATCCCAGATCTCTGCCAGAGATCATATCCCTAAGCTCTGATACCAACTGTGACTCACATCCAACACCACGGATAGCACCTCACAGTGGTACCTATCAGCTTGCCACCGTTATTAATTGTCGGCGTCCCCTACGGAGAGTCTGGCTTCGGTGCATCCCACAAAGGAAGTCACCAGCGAGAGGCTCGGGGCTCTTCACCCTTATGGCTCTGATACCAACTGTGACGCCCCCAAAATAGGTCCACACAACCCATTTTGAGTCGCCAATAACATTCTACAAAAATACAAATACAAATACGAATTTTCCCATTTACAACTAATAAGTGTTGTGCAAAATACGACAACACAATATAAATACATCTTAAAATCTCAATACACTTATTGTCACATTAATAGTAAGGTATTGAGACACTTCTATTATCTTGGACCATCACTCCATTCCCCGGCTAGTCCCCGCTACACTCTCTTTTCCTGAGGAGAACAATGGAACAAAAAGGAAAAGGGTGAGCACAAATAGCCCAGTAAGAAATACCATGACTAAGATAATGAAGAATAAAAATTATCTTTAGTCTTCAACAATAATAAATCAGAGATTTAAAGATATTATATTTGTTCAACAACAACAACTGCAGCGGAACGAACAATCCATTAGAAGAGTCAACTGATTATAATATCTACCATCTTCTATAAGTTAAAGGATATTAAAGATATTATATTTGTTTAACAACAACAACTGCAGCGGAACGAACAATCCATTAGAAGAGTCAAGTAGATTATAATATCTACCATCTTCTATAAGTTAAAGGATCACCACCAATATTATGTCCCTGTAACACCAATCAATAATTCATGTTCAACAGCCTCTCTTTGCACTACGTGCCAAAGATATTTATTTGTAACACCAATCAACAATTTCAACAGCCTCTCTTTGCACTACGTGCCAAAGATATTTATTTGTAACACCAATCAATAGTTTCAACAGCCTCTCTTTGCACTACGTGCCAAAGATATTTATTTGTAACATCACCGGTCATGATCATGCCAAACGCCAGTTCATCTTTGCACTATGGGCCAAAGTGAACTTTCACCATACGCCTTTGTTTGTAACACCAAAAGTGATGATAATACCAATACACAGTTTGGTCAAAATCATGTCACGCCAGTTCATCTTTGCACTACGGGCCAAAGAGAACTATCACCACAATTTAAGTATGAGGATGAGGATGATGACAATGATACAGTGAGATTAAGGATAAGAAAAGATTTATAATTTAATCAGTATTGAAGATTGACCAAATTGCCAAGACGATAACCAAATTGTGGAGTCAAATTCAAGAATGATATTCAAGAAATTATTTCATGCTTCAACTATAACGTATAGAAAGATTCAAGTGAAAAGATATTAGATGAATCACAAACTATTAAGGATATTCTACTAATTTTCAGGGATTTTCTCCATTTAAAAATAAGGTTTTGGAAACAAACAAGGATTTCTTATCATAAATGGAGAAATGTGAAAGAAAAAGATATCCCCTAAAGAGTACAAAAGAAATGATACGTTATACGAGTATAACAGAATATATGAAACTGCAAATGGATTTTCACCCGTCATGCGGCAATCCGCGTAGACAGATTATTTCCACAAAAGATTAATAAGTAATGAATACGAAGGGTTGTTCACCAGACATGCGTCAATCCGCACGGACAGGTTATACCCACAGATTAATAAGGAACAAATGCAAAGGAATATTCACCAGGTACGACACTCTGTACATACAGGTTATTCCCACAGAGTAATAAGGAATGAATACAGAAGGTATTCACCAGGCATGCGTCATACCGCACGGACAGGTTATCCCCACAAATTAATACATAATGAATAACAACCTTTATGAGTATAATATCACTTACGAACATGAAAGCAAATGATATTATATATGAGTATGAAAGAAATGATATTCCCTACCTTCGTTAACTGGATGTTACTTTCTATGAAGTTTACTAACTTCGGATAATACTAGTATTCTCACAAATACTCACAATAGCCTAGCACACTAAGAGAACTTGAGAAATTTAGAGAGAGAAAGGAAGTATAAGCAAGTAAAGAAGTTATGATTTTTCTTATACTAAACCCCCCTATTTATAGTAAAATGAAATCAATATCTACCACACATTAATTATCACACTCTTTTTATATCATCCATCCATTTTTTCTTCAATTAATATCATCCATCCATTTTTTCTTCAATTAATATCATCCATCCATTTTTTCTTCAATTAATATCATCCATCCATTTTTTCTTCAATTAATATCATCCATCCATTTTTTCTTCAATTTATATATCATCCATCCATTTTTTCTTTAATCTATATCATCCATCCATTTATTCAAAAAGATTAATCCATTATCAAAAGATAATTTCATTATCAAAAAGATAAAATCATTATAAAAAAATAACTCCATTATCACAATAAATCCTTTTTTCTGTATTATTGTGTTAAATGTATTAATATCACTGATAGCATATACTCGCAATACTGGTAATCAGATCATTCCTAAGAAAGAGGGGACCTTCCATAAAAATGGCGCGCAATTAAATAACCCATTTCATCGATAGAATTTTTAGACATTGTCAATAATGCTAAACTATCATATCAAATAATATGTGTTACAGTGTCGTGACAAATAATAAAAAATATTATGCATATACTATTGTAACAATTATTGAATCAATAATTTAAAAATACCGTGCAACACCGTGTGCCTGTGAAATATCGCGTACTACTGTGGAATAACGCGTTTTACTGTTCTTTTTATCACCGGGTATTTTAACAGTTATCGGTTAAAGTTTTGCCGCCAATTTCTATCACTTTCTATATCCGACAGTTAACCAATTGTGGGGACCACTATTATTGACAATATTGTCATTTCGGCGCCGTCGTACGGTACCGAATATAATATTCCCTGACAGAACGAATATTATCCGACAGAAGGAATATTCCCCGACAGAAGGAATATTCCCCGACATACTAGTTTGACTTTTTGTATAAATGAATAGTATATTCGTATGAATAGTACTTTCGTATTTATACCGTATAATTTTCGTATCCAGCTTATATAAATGTTATGACGTAATTCGAAGATCGAAGAAAATGTAAAAGCGTTTTAGCGTGAATAGTACCCCATGAATAGTGATCGCGTGAATAGTGATTTAGCGTTATTACTAGACATCTCAATTGTCACATTTCACTAGTAACTTTATCATTATCGATTTAACACCTTTCTGTTTAAAATAATAATAAGAAGAAAATTAAATTCTATTTATTAAAATTTTCGGGGTCTTACAATTGTGATATGCTCCCACTTCCATTCTGGTATCTCCAAAGGCTATAACAACCCACTTGGTCGTTGATGCTCCGCTTTGACTTTCTGACAAGTAAGACATTTCGCAACACATTCAGCAACCTCTCTTTTGATGTTTGGCCACCAAAAATATTGTCGAAGATCTTGGTACATCTTTGTACTTCCCGGGTGAACCGAAAATCGTGAACTGTGAGCTTCGTTTAAAATCTCCTCTCTGATTGTCAATACCGACGGTACCCAAATTCTGCCTTCAAATCTTAGCAACCCTTCATTATCGATTTTGTATTTAAGCTCTTCACCTTCAAGTACTCTTTGCCGAATCTTATCGCATTCCTCATCGTGAAGTTGTGCTTCCTTGACTATTCCTACCAAAGTTGGTTGATTTTCCATCTGGAACAACTTTTCATTAGGCTCTGCCAGATTTTTCACCTCTAATTCCAACTTAGCCATTTCCGCCACAAGTTTCTCCTGAGCAGTTAACATAAACAGTCTCTCCCGACCTTTTCTACTCAAAGCGTCAGCAACCACGTTAGCCTTCCCTGGATGGTATAGAATTTCACAGTCATAATCTTTGATCAATTCTATCCATCTCCTCTGCCGCATATTCAAATCCTTCTGCGTGAAAATATACTTCAGACTTTTATGGTCCGTATATATTTCACACTTCTCCCCATAGAGATAGTGCCTCCAAATTTTTAAAGCAAACACCACGGCTGCTAACTCCAAATCATGGGTCGGATACCCTTTTTCATAATCTTTTAGTTGGCGCGATGCATATGCAATAACCTTACCATTCTGCATCAACACACAACCAAGTCCTTTATGTGATGCGTCACTGTACACCACAAAATTTCCTGTATCATCTGGTAAAGACAACACAGGTGCCGAACTTAGTCTCTTCTTTAGTTCTTGGAAACTCTCTTCGCACTTCTCCGTCCAAACAAACTTCACTGATTTTCTTATTAAATTCGTTAACGGAGTGGCGATTCTGGAGAAATCTTGAATAAAACGTCGGTAGTATCCTGCCAAACCTAGGAAACTCCTCACTTCTGATGGTGTCTTCGGCTGATCCCAGTTCATTATATCTTCTACTTTCGCTGGATCCACCGAAATCCCGTCTTTATCAATCACATGTCCAAGAAATTGAACACGTTCCAACCAAAATTCGCACTTCGAAAATTTTGCATATAATTTCTCCTTCCTTAACGCCTCCAGCGTCACCCTCAAATGTTCCACGTGTTCTTCTTGAGTTTTGGAGTAGACCAGAATGTCGTCTATAAATACCACCACAAATTTATCCAAAAATGGTTTGAACACCCTATTCATTAAGTCCATGAATGCTGCAGGTGCATTCGTTAAACCAAATGACATGACCAAAAACTCATAGTGACCATATCTGGTTCGAAACGCCGTCTTTGGTATGTCCTCTTTTCTCACCTTCAATTGATGATACCCACTTCGTAAATCTATTTTCGAAAAATATCTTGCTCCCTTCAGTTGGTCAAACAGGTCATCGATCCTTGGCAATGGATACTTGTTTTTAATCGTGACCTTGTTCAACTCTCTATAATCAATGCAAAGACGCATCGACCCATCCTTCTTCTTAACAAACAATACCGGTGCTCCCCACGGCGAAACGCTCGGTTGAATATACTTCTTATCTAGCAGCTCTTGCAGCTGCACCATCAACTCCTTCATTTCTACCGGAGCCATTCGATACGGGGCTTTCGATATAGGGGCCGTTCCCGGTGCTAAATCAATTACAAACTCGATTTCCCTATCTGGCGGTAATCCTGGCAAATCATCAGGAAATACATCCGCAAAATCCCTAACTACTGGTATCTCCTCCAGTTTTGCACCCACCTTTCGGGTATCAACTATGTAGGCTAGATACCCTACACACCCTTGTCTCAACATCTTTCTGGCCTGCATCATCGTCAGACAACTCGTTTGCCTAGGCGACTTGCTGCCATAAAATACTACCTTTGACGGAGTCATAAGGTTTACACACTTCTTTTGACAGTCAATAACTGCCCCATGGTTGAACAACCAATCCATTCCCAGAATGACGTCAAACTCCCCAAGACGAATTGGGATCAAGTTTACTGTCGTCACATGACCCTTAATATCTATCTGACAGTTCTTGTGGACAAACTTAACAGGAATCACCTCCCTATTCGCAATTTCTATATTCATGGGATAATCTAACTCTTCCTGAGGTAACCCTAATTTCTTAGCAAAATCATCGGATATAAATGAGCAAGTAGCAGCCGAGTCAAACAATACATAAGCATTAACATTATTGACTGGAATGATACCTGACACTACATCCTTTGACTGCACAGCATCCTGCACCATCATATTGAACGTTCGAGCGGTAGGTCGGTTGGGCTGCGTGGGTCCTGTGATAGTCAGATTGCCTCCACCACCGCTGTTTCCCTTTCCTGAACTGGCTCCACCTGTAGTTGCTTTCTTAGGGCACTCTCGGGCAAAGTGATCCTTCGACCCGCAGATGAAACATGCTCCCTTCTTTGGATTAGGGCAATTTGGCGCGATATGCCCCTCCTGCCCGCAGTTGAAGCACACCCGCTTACCCTTCAAACAAGCACCCATATGGCTCTTTCCACAGTTGTTGCACACCTCCACCTTCTTCTTCTGATTACCCTGCTGACTTCCCGCAGAGTTACTATCATTCCATTTCCTCTTCTGGCTACTGCCCCCATGGCTACCACTTGCCTTGTTTTCATTCTCATTCTTCTTTTTCTTCTGCTCCTGATTGTACTTAGACAGAGCATCACTGCCTCCTTCAGCGATAATTGCCTTCTCCAGCACCGTCGCAAATGAGTTCAGTTGAAACATTGAAACTCGGCTATACAACCAGGGCTTCAATCCCTGCTTAAACCTTCTGGCCTTCCTCTCATCCGTGTTAACCTGATAAGGCGCAAACCTCGCCAACTCGTTGAATCTGGCAGCATACTCAGATACCGACATAACACCTTGCTTCAACTCTAGAAACTGTACTTCCATTTGGTTCTGAGCACTTGCTGGGAAATAGGTTTCGAAAAATATCTCCTTGAACCGCTCCCACGGAATAATCCCTTGGCCGCCTCGAGTCTTATTTGCTTGCCACCAATAGCTAGCTTCTAATTTCAGCATAAACGTTGCAAATGCCGTCTTTTGGTCCTCATTGACCCTAGCGACATCAAACACCTTCTCCATCTCCATGATCCACGTTTGAGCTTCGATGGGATTCATAGTGCCGTGATATTCCGGAGGTCCGACTGCCTTGAAGTCTTTAAAGGTTGTAGCCTGAGCTTGTGGTTGATTTGCAAAGGCTCCCGTTAACAAATTTACCAACTGCTGCATGGGATTAGCGTTGGCTTCTTCGTTGTTAGTAGATCCCTCAGGGGTCTGTTGACGTGTTGGTTGTCTTCTTGGAGGCATCTTACTGTTAAAAATAATTCGCGTCATTAGACTATTGCTCAATTACCTAAACATTTAAGTCTTAACTTAAACATTTATATAAAACACTTAACACACAGTACATCTGATAAACTTTCGCATTTTATTCATTAACTGCTTCAAAACATAATAGAGATAACATCGTAGTTATTTACATCATCTATCCTGAAATCACAAAGTTTCAGAATTACATCATCATTCTATCCCATTATAGAAACTGGGATTACAATTTATTCACTTCATAGATTCCTAATAACATAACTAATCACAATCTATGATGACATCCCACGACGCACAGCTTCCTGGCGTTCCTGCTCCATAATGCGTGTCATCATCCTACGATCCATCACATCTGGATGACGATTAGCTCGATCTTGAGCTCTATCCATGGTAGTATGAAAAATATACTCCATCTCATCAATCTTGGCCTTCTTTGACCTCATCTCACACTCAACACGATCTACGCGATCAGCCTCCCTCAGCCAAGCTGTCTCAGCTCTCGCCCGCTTAGCTGACTCCTCTTTCAACTCATCTCGTACAATCTCATTCCTGGCTATCAACTGTCCGTGTCGATACTCAGACTGTGCTAGCCTCTGCTCAGCCTCTGCAAGACGTGATGAAAGGTCTTGAATCTCAGCATCCTTCTGCTCTAGAGAGGTTTGACGTTCTGCAGCCTGTTCCTCTAACTCCTCCTTTTCACTTTCTACATGAACCAGCTTCCACTCCACATCTCCAAGACGTATGTATAGCTCCTCGATCTCACTGTTCTTCTGCTCCAAAGCAGTCTGTCGCTCAGCCAGCTGCCTCTCTAACTCCTCCACTCTATCCTGCAACTCTACGTTGCGATCATACACCTGCTCATACATCTGAACACCCAAAGTAGATAGTGATATCCCCTCAGGGTCTTCCTCCTCCTCCTCAACCTCTTCAGGGTCCTCCTCAGGATCCTCCTCAGGGTCCTCCTCAGGGTCCTCCTCAGGATCAGTCTCAGGCTCATACTCGTGACCTGTAACTGTAACCAATGGAGATGGCTCCCTCTGCACTAGCTGCTCATGAACCACGTGAATATCTCGGGGCTCCTCCTCCCTAGTCTGGCTGGGCTCTCCTCTATCAGTCATCCTGACAACAAAGTTTTAAGTTTTAATTACTAATCGATAATACTCGCGAGCACATAAGTTTGTTATCAAATAAGCACATAACACGTAATCATTTTATTGTCTGTTATGAATTTCCGTAATTCATTCCTTAAAACTCGATAAGAGTTTATCACCACTATATTCTCTATCTTCTAAAAGGCTACTACCCTAAGGTTTTCCCCACCTAAAGGTTCATAACCTACAGCTCTGATACCAACCTGTGACACCCCCAAATCCAGGTACTTAATTTTCACTGATTTGGTGTTCACTATAACATACATTCAAAACTAACTACCCAATAAAATAACAATGAAATAAACTTAAAGAAACATCTTCCCAAATGGGTTACATCTCCAAACTCTTAAACAAACAAATCCCAGGTTATCTTAACCTTAATACATCAATGCGGAATAAAACATAATTTAAAACAAGTCTTGTTACAAATAATCATCAAGTAAATAGCAGGTCATTAGCTATTTATGCATCTTGCCCTTGCCTTTGCTCGTGGACGGCTCGTCCGACTTCTCAACCTTAGCTGCAATGATTAGTGCAAGAGTGAGCAAACAATTGCTCACAAGAACGATAACAATAATATTTATATGAAATGGATTTCAACTGAGGAATAATAATTTTCTGAATCTCAGTCAATAAATGATCAAAGTTTAAAAGCTCGTTAGAATGCTTGATTCCAAAAATATAGAATTCAAGATTTAGATATTATATCTGAGGGTCACAAGACCTCGAAACTATGTCCTAGGTTGACAAGTATTTCTACTGTAACCTTTAACAGTCATATAGACTATGGACCAACATCTCGTACTCAGGGGGATCAGCCCTTTGTACAATGTATTGTGCACAAACATTTTAACGCTGTCGCGTAAGTAATCCCCTAAATTAGGGTTGTTCATCTCAGTTTATCGTCTGAATCCGTACCAAAAGGAACTTGGCTTGGAATAAGTATAGAAAATACTCTAAGTCTTTGAAACGTTCATCAACTAAGGACTAGCTGAATCAATAAGGGTTTGCTAGTCTAAATCATCAATAGAATTTGCTCAATAGAAACTGTACTCGAAGTTTGAATAACAAACAATGATTGGAATAAAATTTGAGTATATAATCATGATAGTAACCTTGCTTGAATATCAATAAGCTAAGGTCAATAAGCTTGCTCAATAAAAATAAACTTGCTTTAAATGAAATAACAAGTTTAAAATAGGAAAACTTGCTCAACATAAAATAATAAGTTGAGATAAGGAACTTGCTATAAATAACTTTCAAGTTTAAGGGAGGAAAACTTGCCTCAAGCGTAGATTACAAATTTAAGTAATTCACGATCCTTAAACAACCTAAACATTTAATTATAAAATGGCAACATAATTAGTCACAAAATTAAAAGCATTTAAGGCTTGCTCTTTATCTCATTTAGCATACCATAGTCAACAAATACTAGTTTAGCAACCATCTTGGTAATACATTAGTTACATTAATATAAGTTTAATTATGCATCATAACTTCCAAGAACAGAAAACAAAATAATAATTTTTTTTTAAACAGTAGTGTTTCTCGCCGGGGCGAGAAAAAGCTTAACAAAATCGTCGCCGGGGCGAGGAAGTCGTCGGGGCGGCGTTATGCTTAACAATTTTGTTGCCGGGGTGACGCTGTCGCTGGGGCGAAGAAATCCGTTCATTTCTATCGCCGGGGCGATAGACTTGACTGTCGTCTTCCCCAGCTCGCGAACCAGTGAAAACTTAGGCCAAATTTGGCCAAATTTTCCGAATTCTACCATCCAGTACACAAACTAAATATACCCAGACATCATATATGCTAGAAAACAATTACTCAACATGTTTCTAACTAACCTAAACATTATAAAACACATAATCAATCAATTTAAAACCAAAAATCCTCTGTTAAAACCAAATATTCATGTTTTAGTTATTTTAATAAAATCAACCACTGTAAACTCATCTTTCACTCATTTTAATCCATTCAAATTACATTCTTTTCATTTTTCATCATATTAGCACAATCAAAAGTCAATTTACCAATTAATAATCTAATTGATCATCAATTATCAAATATATATACCATACATGAAATAAGACTCTGTAAAAACAAAGACTTCACTCTAAATCATGTTTTCATGAATTAACACCTCTAAATTGATTATAAATCATCATATAATCATCTAACATATGATTACTACCAATTACAACAACTATAATCAAATAATTCATATATGCTAGCAATTAAATTCACATACAGTAACTAAAACTATATATAGTAGAATAAAACCAAGAGGAAAAAGGAATTATACCTTCAATTGTTGTAAGAACTTGGTGAATTCTTTTAAAATTACAAGCTCTTTCTCAATTCTCTCTTCTCCACTCTCAAATTCTCAAGCTCTGCTCTCTCTTTTCTCTCAAACTCTGATGTTCTTCTTCTTTCTTTTCTTTTTACAACTGACGTACTTTCTTTTAAAAAAAATAAAACTGATGCAAATTAAAAACAAAATAAAAACTGATACTTAATACAATAATAACGTATCATCAGTTATAAAATTTCAAAAGCCATAAGGCTTGTTTGGCAAACTGATTCAGAAATAATCCATTATTCTAACTAAAGGCTTGTTTGGTAAAACACAAATAAAATAACCCATTATTTCCAAACAAAGATCATAGAGCCTTGTTTGGTAAAACACAAATTAAACACTTCCTCATTTATTTTAATAAATCATTATAACATATAGTTTTAAAATGTCACACTTCTAATTTAATTGAACTTATTATTAAATAAATTCAATTAAACCTTACCAACTCAAATAATAATTTCATTTAACAAATAACAATAATACCAAATAAATTCTCTTATTCAAATAAATCATTTATTCAAATAAATCTCTTCATTATCTAATTTAATCATTAAATTAAATTAGAATAAAACATAACAAGTCACATTCAAATAACATTTAACATTATTAAGCTTAACATATACCCATTTCACAAAAACTTAATAAATTATTTATTAAGCTCAATAAATTAATAAAAATATTTATATAACTCAATAAATATTTTTATTCAATCATAAAAATTGCATTCGTTACATCTTTCCCTCCTTAAAAGGATTCTGTCCCTAGAATCACAACGTAATCAAATCGTCCGTTACATTCTCCCCTCCTTACAAAGATTCTGTCCCCAGAATCGCAATATAAAGATTAAACAAATAATTGAGGAAAATTTTGCATCATTATCTCTTCGAGTTCCCACGTTGCTTCTTCAGCACTGTGGTTCCTCCATATTACCTTAACAGAAGGTATCACTTTATTTCTAAGTACTTGCTCCTTCCTGTCCACTATCTGAACAGGTATTTCTTCATAAGACAAATCTTGCTCAAACTGTATCGGTTCATACTCTATGACATGTTTATAATCAGACTTATATGGTCGTAGCACCGATATGTGGAAGACATTGTGAATATGGCTTAACTCAGGAGGTAGTGCTACCTCATAAGCTACCTCACCCACCCTTTTTAGTACTTCGAAGGGTCCAATAAATCGCGGACTGAGTTTACCCTTTTTACCAAATTTGATCTTTCCCTTCCAGGGAGATACTTTGAGAAACACAAAACTCCCGACTTCAAATTCGCGATTTTGTCGGTGTTGATCAACATACTTCTTCTGTCTGTCTTGAGCGGCTATCAGTCTGGCTCTTATTACCTTGACAATTTCAGCAGTTTGTTGTACCAACTCGGGTCCCAATAGTCGTCGTTCACCAACCTCATCCCAGCATAATGGAGTTCTGCATTTCCTTCCATACAATGCTTCGTAGGGCGGCATGCCGATACTCGCGTGATGACTATTGTTATAGGCAAATTCGACCAGAGGTAAATGATCATCCCAGTTGCCTTTTAAATCCATAACGCACGCCCGAAGTATATCTTCTAACGTTTGAATTGTTCTTTCGCTCTAGCCATCGGTTTGAGGATGATAAGCTGTACTCATTCTCAACTGCGTTCCCAAACAAGCTTGCAAACTCCTCCAAAATTTTGATGTAAATCGTGGATCTCGATCTGATACTATTGATATTGGAACTCCGTGCCTTGAGATAATCTCTTTGACGTATAATTTTGCCAACTGATCCAAAGTGAATCGGATTTTGATCGACAAGAAATGAGCTGATTTCGTCAATCTGTCAACTATGACCCATATCGCGTCATATCCCTTCTGAGTAGTTGGAAGCCCTACCACAAAATCCATTGTTGTGACGCCCCCAAAATAGGTCCACACAACCCATTTTGAGTCGCCAATAACATTCTACAAAAATACAAATACAAATACGAATTTTCCCATTTACAACTAATAAGTGTTGTGCAAAATACGACAACACAATATAAATACATCTTAAAATCTCAATACACTTATTGTCACACTAATAGTAAGGTATTGAGACACTTCTATTATCTTGGATCATCACTCCATTCCCCGGCTAGTCCCCGCTACACTCTCTTTTCCTGAGGAGAACAATGGAACAAAAAGGAAAAGGGTGAGCACAAATAGCCTAGTAAGAAATACCATGACTAAGATAATGAAGAATAAAAATTATCTTTAGTCTTCAACAATAATAAATCAGAGATTTAAAGATATTATATTTGTTCAACAACAACAACTGCAGCGGAACGAACAATCCATTAGAAGAGTCAACTGATTATAATATCTACCATCTTCTATAAGTTAAAGGATATTAAAGATATTATATTTGTTTAACAACAACAACTGCAGCGGAACGAACAATCCATTAGAAGAGTCAAGTAGATTATAATATCTACCATCTTCTATAAGTTAAAGGATCACCACCAATATTATGTCCCTATAACACCAATCAATAATTCATGTTCAACAGCCTCTCTTTGCACTACGTGCCAAAGATATTTATTTGTAACACCAATCAACAATTTTAACAGCCTCTCTTTGCACTACGTGCCAAAGATATTTATTTGTAACACCAATCAACAGTTTCAACAGCCTCTCTTTGCACTACGTGCCAAAGATATTTATTTGTAACATCACCGGTCATGATCATGCCAAACGCCAGTTCATCTTTGCACTATGGGCCAAAGTGAACTTTCACCATACGCCTTTGTTTGTAACACCAAAAGTGATGATAATACCAATACACAGTTTGGTCAAAATCATGTCACGCCAGTTCATCTTTGCACTACGGGCCAAAGAGAACTATCACCACAATTTAAGTATGAGGATGAGGATGATGACAATGATACAGTGAGATTAAGGATAAGAAAAGATTTATAATTTAATCAGTATTGAAGATTGACCAAATTGCCAAGACGATAACCAAATTGTGGAGTCAAATTCAAGAATGATATTCAAGAAATTATTTCATGCTTCAACTATAACGTATAGAAAGATTCAAGTGAAAAGATATTAGATGAATGTAATGTCCGGAAAATTTTAAACATTGTATCAAATTTATTTTATAAATAAATTCATTTTATATAATTTTATAAATTTAATTTGGATCCATGTAAGTAGTGTTATTCAAATTTCTAAATTAAGTACAAGAAAATTGGGAAGAAAATTAATAAATAATTGTATTCTATCATTATCGGATTTAAATAATTCAAAAGAGAAATTTTTGCTGAAACAAATGTTCAAATAAGTAATTTATTGAATTAATTATTTAATAAGGGTGTTAATTTAATGGACCCATTTTCCTTTTATTTTATTGGGCCAAATCCAATTTCCTTGTTATTCTTTTCGATTGGGCCACTTTGTATTGTAAATAGCCGGCCCAACTCCATTTCCTTTCATTCTAGTCGGGTGAGTCAAGGAACGGGTTGGACCCGTTTTCGTTAATTAGGACAACCGGCAAACTCAATTTGGGGGAAAACCTAACCTCTCAAGTAGCCGAACCTAGAGAGACTCAAGCCATCAATCAGACGAGCAAGGAACGAGAGAAAGGAGCAGGGGCTGTCAATCGCCGGTGATAGCAGTGGAAAGCAGCGACCGGCGGCGATTCAAGGGTTGGACGCGGACAATCAAGCAACGGTAGGAGGGGTTATCAAAGGAACTAAGGGTTCCAGAAAGTCCGGCGATTTGACCGGTGAGGGTTACACAGCTCGAGACTTGCCGACCGGTGCTAGCTGTGATTGATGAGGCTTGATGGGAGCCGTCAATCGCTACCTTTCCTCCGACCGTCGGTCCTTAACCGGCTAATTTGAGTAATACCCGAATCAATTTGGGCAAAATCTCTTCTATAAATTGAACCCTTTTCCCAACCATGAAGCTGCCGATTCCTCTGTTGAGAGTCCAGATTGAGCCCAAATCCTAGCCAAGCTGCCGTTTTCTTCAAACCCAAATTAAAGAAATAGAAATCGCAGAAAGGAGAGAGAGAAGGGGAAATTGGCCGTGAATGTCCACTGCTTTCGTTACCTACTTTGGGAGAAGGAGGAGGATAGCAGCTAGGACACAAATCCGACCCAATTCGACCTCAAGGTATAACAGAGATTTCCACCAAGCTACTGCGTTAGTTCGATTGGTTTGTTGTTTTTTTTTTATTTATTTTCTTCCTTCCTGCGTTTGGGGTATTTATTTTCTTCCTTCCTGCTTTATTTTCTTCCTTCCTGCGTTAGTTCGATTGGGTTGTGCTGTCCCCTGGTATTGGGTTGCATTGTTTGGGACTTTGTATACTGAAGGACCATAGTGTCTGGCAGCTCGATTAGGTACAGTAGTTATGTCAGCGTTGAGTCCTTGTATGCTCACCAAGTGGTTGTGGTAATGCCTAAATAAGATTGTTCTTCATTTGGTATTAATTGTGTTGTCGACCTTGTTATACCAAAATCAAACTTTACTTTATTATAAGATAGTATTTTGGTTGTGCACAAAGACTGAAACTAGTATTATATGCATATCACTTGCTAATTGCAGCTTGTGTTATGAGTCCCAATCGTGGGTATTGAAGGTATTAGTGTGCGTTTGAAAGCTTTGAAACAGGAAGGTGTAGATTATATGGCAAAACTCTGCAAAAATTTTTTTTAAAAATGTTTGGGTGACTGGGAATCGAACCCAGCTGTTGGGAAGGGACTTGTTAGGCAAACTGCTATCAATAAATCAACAAATAATTATTTATTATTCGACAAATAATAATAAATAAGGATAGTAAATATTTAATTATTATTTAATAATAATTAAATATGAATAATATTAATGAAATAATTATTTATTATTCACCAATAATTAATAAATAAAGAAAATAAATATTTAATTATTATTTAATTAATATTAAATAATAATTAAGTATGAATAAAGTGAGTAAATAATTATTTATTATTTAGCAATAATTAATAAATAAAGGAAATAAATATGTAGTTATTATTTAGTTAATACAAAAAAAATAAAATAATAATTTAGTAATAAATATAGTAAATAAATAATTATTTATTGTTTATCAATAAATAATAAATAAAGATAATAATATTTAATTATTATTTAATTAATACTAATAATAATTAAGTATGAGTAAAGTAATGAAATGATTATTCATTATTTTTAAATGACAACTAAGGAGAATAAATATTTAGCTATTATTAATATTAAATAATAGCTAAGTATGAATAAAGTTAATAAAAGTAATTATTTATTATTTATCGATAAATAATAAGTGGAGATGATAAACATTTAATTATTGCTATGATAATTAGGTATGAACCGAATTAATAAAGTACGTGTTTATTACTTACTTAAGTATGAATAAAGGTAATGAAATAATCATTTGTTATTATTTACTAATAATAAATGAAGATAATAAGTATTTAATAATTATTTATTGTTTAAACATTACTTAATGAATAAAGATAATAAATATCTAATTATTATTTGATTAATAATAATTAGGTATGAATAAAGCTAATAAGGATAATAATTACTTAATCATTAATGAAATAATGATTAAGTATGAGTGAGATTAATAAGTTAATTATCTGTGGCCCTTAATAAATAAAGATAACAAGCATTCAATAATTACTCAATAAATATTTAATAATTAAGTGTGTGTAGAATTTGTACACTAAGTATCTAATTAAGGTTGAATAAGGAACTAGTGTAATAATTACTCAATTACCCTTAAGGTAAATAGTAATTAAGTAAATAAAAGGTTAAGTAAGAGATCAACTACTATTTTGTTGTTATCAAATCATGTTAAATTTATTAATTATTTTGTAACTAATAAATAAGAAATTTTAACCCACAGTTAGAAGGGTACTCAAACGATAGGCAACCATGATTTACTATTGTTTATTTTAAATAATAGCTAGATGCCATTAAAACTAAATTCTGTTTAGCTGATGGCTATGTAGTAATTTAATGTATTCGGTGAATTGTTTATCTGCTAAATAAATAGCATAAGTGGGTATAATTACGCAATGCTAATGGATAAACCAACTCTACCAGCTGATAGGTTATCCAAGGTCAAGTAATTAAAGCTAAGATTTAAATTGTAGCTGAGCGAACAGGCAAGTTCCTAACCCTAAACTTCTTACATTATTGCAAGTCCTTCCTTACTCAACTTTTACATTGAGAAAATTTCTAAACCTTATGCACAATTTTAATTCGTGCAAAAAGGTATACATATATTGTTGCAAATTATTCATTAAGCTTGAATCTTATCTCCAAGCATGCTTTGAGTGGTCTAATTACTTTTAAAAATTATTCCACATCTGTATATTTATTGACATTCGCACTCGCGCATTTGATTTCATATAATTATTTAAATTCAGAAATTTTGAACTACTCATGGTTAAGTCTGAACCCTTGTTCGGTCAGGCAAGTATGAATTTATAAAAGCTATCCGAACCAATCAATGGTAAGGATTCTTAGACTGTATGAACACCCCTTTATTTATAGGGGAGTACCCCACGTACCGTATATAAGGTACAAACAGCAGAATTAAATGTTATGCATATACATAGGGTACGCGAGACTGATCCCCTCAAGTACGTTATTCTATAGCCAGTAACCAGAGGGTCAACCAGCTATTGACTCCTTTGGAAGTTATCGTTCAAAGTCTATTTGCCTATCAATTGTTCTAAAAGCGATTGTTGTTCTTTGCTTCTGATTTTTTCTAATGTTGAAATTCCTTTAATATCCCTTCATCATGATATATCTTTATTGTTGTACTTCAAACTTGCTGAGCAAACTCGTTGCTCATTCTTGCTATATCATGACTTTACTGTAGCTAAACCCGAGACGTCAGGGAAGAACAAAGGGAAGGAAAAGATGAAGTGATAGACTTCTTGTAGCAGTCTTTAGATTCCTGCGGAGTTAATTATTGTTAATGTAATTTAAACCCTAATGGCTATTTAGGGTATGAATCTGTGTAAATGTTTAAGGTTATTTGTATTCTGGGACTAGTAACACCTTGTAATGAACAACATATGTTTATTATATTCGGCACTATTAGATATCATATGTTGTAGAGGTGAATGTTTGTATTGGATCGTGATGACCAGATCCGGGTATTTGGAGACCCGAATTTGGGGGCGTCACAATGAATCACAAACTATTAAGGATATTCTACTAATTTTCAGGGATTTTCTCCATTTAAAAATAAGGTTTTGGAAACAAACAAGGATTTCTTATCATAAATGGAGAAATGTGAAAGAAAAAGATATCCCGTAAAGAGTACAAAAGAAATGATACGTTATACGAGTATAACAGAATATATGAAACTGCAAATGGATTTTCACCCGTCATGCGGCAATCCGCGTAGACAGATTATTTTCACAAAAGATTAATAAGTAATGAATACGAAGGGTTGTTCACCAGGCATCCGTCAATCCGCACGGACAGGTTATACCCACAGATTAATAAGGAACAAATGCAAAGGAATATTCACCAGGTACGACACTCTGTACATACAGGTTATTCCCACAGAGTAATAAGGAATGAATACAGAAGGTATTCACCAGGCATGCGTCATACCGCACGGACAGGTTATCCCCACAAATTAATACATAATGAATAACAACCTTTATGAGTATAATATCACTTACGAACATGAAAGCAAATGATATTATATATGAGTATGAAAGAAATGATATTCCCTACCTTCGTTAACTGGATGTTACTTTCTATGAAGTTTACTAACTTTGGATAATACTAGTACTCTCACAAATACTCACAATAGCCTAGCACACTAAGAGAACTTGAGAAATTTAGAGAGAGAAAGGAAGTATAAGCAAGTAAAGAAGTTATGATTTTTCTTATACTAAACCCCCCTATTTATAGTAAAATGAAATCAATATCTACCACACATTAATTATCACACTCTTTTTATATCATCCATCCATTTTTTCTTCAATTAATATCATCCATCCATTTTTTTTTCAATTAATATCATCCATCCATTTTTTTTTCAATTAATATCATCCATCCATTTTTTCTTCAATTTATATCATCCATCCATTTTTTCTTTAATCTATATCATCCATCCATTTATTCAAAAAGATTAATCCATTATCAAAAGATAATTCCATTATCAAAAAGATAAAATCATTATAAAAAAATAACTCCATTATCACAATAAATCCTTTTTTCTGTATTATTGTGTTAAATGTATTAATATCACCGATAGCATATACTCGCAATACTGGTAATCAGATCATTCCTAAGAAAGAGGGGACCTTCCATAAAAATGGCGCGCAATTAAATAACCCATTTCATTGACAGAATTTTTAGACATTGTCAATAATGCTAAACTATCATATCAAATAATATGTGTTACAGTGTCGTGACAAATAATAAAAAATATTATGCATATGCTATTGTAACAATTATTGAATCAATAATTTAAAAATACTGTGCAACACTGTGTGCCTGTGAAATATCGCGTACTACTGTGGAATAACGCGTTTTACTGTTCTTTTTTATCACCGGGTATTTTAACAGTTATCGGTTAAAGTTTTGCCGCCAATTTCTATCACTTTCTATATCCGACAGTTAACCAATTTTGGGGACCACTATTATTGACAATATTGTCATTTCGGCGCCGTCGTACGGTACCGAATATAATATTCCCTGACAGAACGAATATTATCCGACAGAAGGAATATTCCCCGACATACTAGTTTGACTTTTTGTATAAATGAATAGTATATTCGTATGAATAGTACTTTCGTATTTATACCGTATAATTTTCGTATCTAGCTTATATAAACGTTATGACGTAATTCGAAGATCGAAGAAAATGTAAAAGCGTTTTAGCGTGAATAGTACCCCATGAATAGTGATCGCATGAATAGTGATTTAGCGTTATTACTAGATATCTCAATTGTCACATTTCACCAGTAATTTTATCATTATCGATTTAACACCTTTCTGTTTAAAATAATAATAAGAAGAAAATTAAATTCTATTTATTAAAATTTTCGGGGTCTTACAATCTCCCCTCCTTATGAAATTTCGTCCCCGAAATTTACGTACGTACCTGGCATTCCGAAGAGATATATAAGGATACCTAGCTTTCATTTCAGATTCTAGTTCCCATGTCATTTCCTCTTTATCATAATTTCTCCATTGCTCATCTCTTGGTTTTCAAATACCATTCTTAAATGCGACCACAAAACAAAAGGTTAGTTAAAGAAATTGACATCTCACATCTTGTCTCTACGACAAGACCAGCTAATTAAATAGAGGAGTTTAGCTTAGGTAGGACACAATGGCGAAGGATTTTACTCGTCTCTCCCCTCCTAGTTCTAATCCCAGATCTCTGCCAGAGATCATATCCCTAAGCTCTGATACCAACTGTGACTCACATCCAACACCACGGATAGCACCTCACAGTGGTACCTATCAGCTTGCCACCGTTATTAATTGTCGGCGTCCCCTACGGAGAGTCTGGCTTCGGTGCATCCCACAAAGGAAGTCACCAGCGAGAGGCTCGGGGCTCTTCACCCTTATGGCTCTGATACCAACTGTGACGCCCCCAAAATAGGTCCACACAACCCATTTTGAGTCGCCAATAACATTCTACAAAAATACAAATACAAATACGAATTTTCCCATTTACAACTAATAAGTGTTGTGCAAAATACGACAACACAATATAAATACATCTTAAAATCTCAATACACTTATTGTCACACTAATAGTAAGGTATTGAGACACTTCTATTATCTTGGACCATCACTCCATTCCCCGGCTAGTCCCCGCTACACTCTCTTTTCCTGAGGAGAACAATGGAACAAAAAGGAAAAGGGTGAGCACAAATAGCCCAGTAAGAAATACCATGACTAAGATAATGAAGAATAAAAATTATCTTTAGTCTTCAACAATAATAAATCAGAGATTTAAAGATATTATATTTGTTCAACAACAACAACTGCAGCGGAACGAACAATCCATTAGAAGAGTCAACTGATTATAATATCTACCATCTTCTATAAGTTAAAGGATATTAAAGATATTATATTTGTTTAACAATAACATCTGCAGCGGAACGAACAATCCATTAGAAGAGTCAAGTAGATTATAATATCTACCATCTTCTATAAGTTAAAGGATCACCACCAATATTATGTCCCTGTAACACCAATCAATAATTCATGTTCAACAGCCTCTCTTTGCACTACGTGCCAAAGATATTTATTTGTAACACCAATCAACAATTTTAACAGCCTCTCTTTGCACTACGTGCCAAAGATATTTATTTGTAACACCAATCAACAGTTTCAACAGCCTCTCTTTGCACTACGTGCCAAAGATATTTATTTGTAACATCACCGGTCATGATCATGCCAAACGCCAGTTCATCTTTGCACTATGGGCCAAAGTGAACTTTCACCATACGCCTTTGTTTGTAACACCAAAAGTGATGATAATACCAATACACAGTTTGGTCAAAATCATGTCACGCCAGTTCATCTTTGCACTACGGGCCAAAGAGAACTATCACCACAATTTAAGTATGAGGATGAGGATGATGACAATGATACAGTGAGATTAAGGATAAGAAAAGATTTATAATTTAATCAGTATCGAAGATTGACCAAATTGCCAACACGATAACCAAATTGTGGAGTCAAATTCAAGAATGATATTCAAGAAATTATTTCATGCTTCAACTATAACGTATAGAAAGATTCAAGTGAAAAGATATTAGATGAATCACAAACTATTAAGGATATTCTACTAATTTTCAGGGATTTTCTCCATTTTAAAATAAGGTTTTGGAAACAAACAAGGATTTCTTATCATAAATGGAGAAATGTGAAAGAAAAAGATATCCCGTAAAGAGTACAAAAGAAATGATACGTTATACGAGTATAACAGAATATATGAAACTGCAAATGGATTTTCACCCGTCATGCGGCAATCCGCGTAGACAGATTATTTCCACAAAAGATTAATAAGTAATGAATACGAAGGGTTGTTCACCAGGCATCCGTCAATCCGCACGGACAGGTTATACCCACAGATTAATAAGGAACAAATGCAAAGGAATATTCACCAGGTACGACACTCTGTACATACAGGTTATTCCCACAGAGTAATAAGGAATGAATACAGAAGGTATTCACCAGGCATGCGTCATACCGCACGGACAGGTTATCCCCACAAATTAATACATAATGAATAACAACCTTTATGAGTATAATATCACTTACGAACATGAAAGCAAATGATATTATATATGAGTATGAAAGAAATGATATTCCATACCTTCGTTAACTGGATGTTACTTTCTATGAAGTTTACTAACTTCGGATAATACTAGTATTCTCACAAATACTCACAATAGCCTAGCACACTAAGAGAACTTGAGAAATTTAGAGAGAGAAAGGAAGTATAAGCTAGTAAAGAAGTTATGATTTTTCTTATACTAAACCCCCCTATTTATAGTAAAATGAAATCAATATCTACCACATATTAATTATCACACTCTTTTTATATCATCCATCCATTTTTTCTTCAATTAATATCATCCATCCATTTTTTCTTCAATTAATATCATCCATCCATTTTTTCTTCAATTAATATCATCCATCCATTTTTTCTTCAATTAATATCATCCATCCATTTTTTCTTCAATTAATATCATCCATCCATTTTTTCTTCAATTTATATCATCCATCCATTTTTTCTTTAATCTATATCATCCATCCATTTATTCAAAAAGATTAATCCATTATCAAAAGATAATTCCATTATCAAAAAGATAAAATCATTATAAAAAAATAACTCCATTATCACAATAAATCTTTTTTTCTGTATTATTGTGTTAAATGTATTAATATCACCGATAGCATATACTCGCAATACTGGTAATCAGATCATTCCTAAGAAAGAGGGGACCTTCCATAAAAATGGCGCGCAATTAAATAACCCATTTCATTGACAGAATTTTTAGACATTGTCAATAATGCTAAACTATCATATCAAATAATATGTGTTACAGTGTCGTGATAAATAATAAAAAATATTATGCATATGCTATTGTAACAATTATTGAATCAATAATTTAAAAATACTGTGCAACACCGTGTGCCTGTGAAATATCACGTACTACTGTGGAATAACGCGTTTTACTGTTCTTTTTATCACCGGGTATTTTAACAGTTATCGGTTAAAGTTTTGCCGCCAATTTCTATCACTTTCTATATCCGACAGTTAACCAATTGTGGGGACCACTATTATTGACAATATTGTCATTTCAGCGCCGTCGTACGGTACCAAATATAATATTCCCTGACAGAACGAATATTATCCGACAGAAGGAATATTCCCCGACATACTAGTTTGACTTTTTGTATAAATGAATAGTATATTCGTATGAATAGTACTTTCATATTTATACCGTATAATTTTCGTATCCAGCTTATATAAACGTTATGACGTAATTCAAAGATCGAAGAAAATATAAAAGCGTTTTAGCGTGAATAGTACCCCATGAATAGTGATCGCGTGAATAGTGATTTAGCGTTATTACTAGACATCTCAATTGTCACATTTCACTAGTAACTTTATCATTATCGATTTAACACCTTTCTGTTTAAAATAATAATAAGAAGAAAATTAAATTCTATTTATTAAAATTTTCGGGGTCTTACAATTGTGATATGCTTCCACTTCCATTCTGGTATCTCCAAAGGCTATAACAAACCACTTGGTCGTTGATGCTCCGCTTTGACTTTCTGACAAGTAAGACATTTCGCAACACATTCAGCAACCTCTCTTTTCATGTTTGGCCACCAAAAATGTTGTCGAAGATCCTGGTACATCTTTGTACTTCCCGGGTGAACCGAAAATCGTGAACTGTGAGCTTCGTTTAAAATCTCTTCTCTGATTATCAATACCGACGGTACCCAAATTCTGCCTTCAAATCTCAGCAACCCTTCATTATCGATTTTGTATTTAAGCTCTTCACCTTCAAGTACTCTTTGCCGAATCTTATCGCATTCCTCATCGTGAAGTTGTGCTTCCTTGACTTTTCCTACCAAAGTTGGTTGATTTTCCATCTGGAACAACTTTTCATTAGGCTCTGCCAGATTTTTCACCTCTAATTCCAACTTAGCCATTTCTGCCACAAGTTTCTCCTGAGCAGTTAACATAAACAGTCTCTCCCGACCTTTTTTACTTAAAGCGTCAGCAACCACGTTAGCCTTCCCTGGATGGTATAGAATTTCACAGTCATAATCTTTGATCAATTCTATCCATCTCCTCTGCCGCATATTCAAATCCTTCTGCGTGAAAATATACTTCAGACTTTTATGGTCCGTATATATTTCACACTTCTCCCCATAGAGATAGTGCCTCCAAATTTTTAAAGCAAACACCACGGCTGCTAACTCCAAATCATGGGTCGGATACCCTTTTTCATAATCTTTTAGTTGGCGCGATGCATATGCAATAACCTTACCATTTTGCATCAACACACAACCAAGTCCTTTATGTGATGCGTCACTGTACACCACAAAATTTCCTGTATCATCTGGTAAAGACAACACAGGTGCCGAACTTAGTCTCTTCTTTAGTTCTTGGAAACTCTCTTCGCACTTCTCCGTCCAAACAAACTTCACTGATTTTCTTATTAAATTCGTTAACGGAGTGGCGATTCTGGAGAAATCTTGAATAAAACGTCGGTAGTATCCTGCCAAACCTAGGAAACTCCTCACTTCTGACGGTGTCTTTGGCTGATCCCAATTCATCACAGCTTCTACTTTCGCTGGATCCACCGAAATCCCGTCTTTATCAATCACATGTCCAAGAAATTGAACACGTTCCAACCAAAATTCGCACTTCGAAAATTTTGCATATAATTTCTCCTTCCTTAACGCCTCCAGCGTCACCCTCAAATGTTCCACGTGTTCTTCTTGAGTTTTGGAGTAGACCAGAATGTCGTCTATAAATACCACCACAAATTTATCCAAAAATGGTTTGAACACCCTATTCATTAAGTCCATGAATGCTGCAGGTGCATTCGTTAAACCAAATGACATGACCAAAAACTCATAGTGACCATATCTGGTTCGAAACGCCGTCTTTGGTATGTCCTCTTTTCTCACCTTCAATTGATGATACCCACTTCGTAAATCTATTTTCGAAAAATATCTTGCTCCCTTCAGTTGGTCAAACAGGTCATCGATCCTTGGCAATGGATACTTGTTTTTAATCGTGACCTTGTTCAACTCTCTATAATCAATGCAAAGACGCATCGACCCATCCTTCTTCTTAACAAACAATACCGGTGCTCCCCACGGCGAAACTCTCGGTTGAATATACTTCTTATCTAGCAGCTCTTGCAGCTGCACCATCAACTCCTTCATTTCTACCGGAGCCATTCGATACGGGGCTTTCGATATAGGGGCCGTCCCGGTGCTAAATCAATTACAAACTCGATTTCCCTATCTGGCGGTAATCCTGGCAAATCATCAGGAAATACATCCGCAAAATCCCTAACTACTGGTATCTCCTCCAGTTTTGCACCCACCTTTCGGGTATCAACTATGTAGGCTAGATACCCTACACACCCTTGTCTCAACATCTTTCTGGCCTGCATCATCGTCAGACAACTTGTTTGCCTAGGCGACTTGCTGCCATAAAATACTACCTTTGACGGAGTCATAAGGTTTACACACTTCTTTTGACAGTCAATAACTGCCCCATGGTTGAACAACCAATCCATTCCCAGAATGACGTCAAACTCCCCAAGACGAATTGGGATCAAGTTTACTGTCGTCACATGACCCTTAATATCTATCTGACAGTTCTTGTGGACAAACTTAACAGGAATCACCTCCCTATTCGCAATTTCTATATTCATGGGGTAATCTAACTCTTCCTGAGGTAACCCTAATTTCTTAGCAAAATCATCGGATATAAATGAGCAAGTAGCACCCGAGTCAAACAATACATAAGCATTAACATTATTGACTGGAATGATACCTGACACTACATCCTTTGACTGCACAACATCCTGCACCATCATATTGAACGTTCGAGCGGTAGGTCGGTTGGGCTGCGTGGGTCCTGTGATAGTCAGATTGCCTCCACCACCGCTGTTTCCCTTTCCTGAACTGGCTCCACCTGTAGTTGCTTTCTTAGGGCACTCTCGGGCAAAGTGATCCTTCGACCCGCAGATGAAACATGCTCCCTTCTTTGGAATAGGGTAATTTGGCGCGATATGCCCCTCCTGCCCGCAGTTGAAGCACACCCGCTTACCCTTCAAACAAGCACCCATATGGCTCTTTCCACAGTTGTTGCACACCTCCACCTTCTTCTTCTGATTACTCTGCTGACTTCCCGCAGAGTTACTATCATTCCATTTCCTCTTCTGGCTACTGCCCCCATGGCTACCACTTGCCTTGTTTTCATTCTCATTCTTCTTTTTCTTCTGCTCCTGATTGTACTTAGACAGAGCATCACTGCCTCCTTCAGCGATAATTGCCTTCTCCAGCACCGCCGCAAATGAGTTCAGTTGAAACATTGAAACTCGGCTATACAACCAGGGCTTCAATCCCTGCTCAAACGTTCTGGCCTTCCTCTCATCCGTGTTAACCTGATAAGGCGCAAACCTCGCCAACTCGTTGAATCTGGCAGCATACTCAGATACCGACATAACACCTTGCTTCAACTCTAGAAACTGTACTTCCATTTGGTTCTGAGCACTTGCTGGGAAATAGGTTTCGAAAAATATCTCCTTGAACCGCTCCCACGGAATAATCCCTTGGCCGCCTCGAGTCTTATTTGCTTGCCACCAATAGCTAGCTTCTGATTTCAGCATAAACGTTGCAAATGCCGTCTTTTGGTCCTCATTGACCCTAGCGACATCAAACACCTTCTCCATCTCCATGATCCACGTTTGAGCTTCGATGGGATTCATAGTGCCGTGATATTCCGGAGGTCCGACTGCCTTGAAGTCTTTAAAGGTTGTAGCCTGAGCTTGTGGTTGATTTGCAAAGGCTCCCATAATAAATTTACCAACTGCTGCATGGGATTAGCGTTGGCTTCATCGTTGTTAGTAGATCCCTCAGGGGTCTGTTGACGTGTTGGTTGTCTTCTTGGAGGCATCTTACTGTTAAAAACAATTCGCGTCATTAGACTATTGCTCAATTACCTAAACATTTAAGTCTTAACTTAAACATTTATATAAAACACTTAACACACAGTACATCTGATAAACTTTCGCATTTTATTCATTAACTGCTTCAAAACATAATAGAGATAACATCGTAGTTATTTACATCATCTATCCTGAAATCACAAAGTTTCAGAATTACATCATCATTCTATCCCACTATAGAAACTGGGATTACAATTTATTCACTTCATAGATTCCTAATAACATAACTAATCACAATCTATGATGACATCCCACGACGCACAGCTTCCTGGCGTTCCTGCTCCATAATGCGTGTCATCATCCTACGATCCATCACATCTGGATGACGATTAGCTCGATCTTGAGCTCTATCCATGGTAGTATGAAAAATATACTCCATCTCATCAATCTTGGCCTTCTTTGACCGCATCTCACACTCAACACGATCTGCGCGATCAGCCTCGCTCAGCCAAGCTGTCTCAGCTCTCGCCCGCTTAGCTGACTCCTCTTTCAACTCATCTCGTACAATCTCATTCCTGGCTATCAACTGTCCGCGTCGATACTCAGACTGTGCTAGCCTCTGCTCAGCCTCTGTAAGACGTGATGAAAGGTCTTGAATCTCAGCATCCTTCTGCTCTAGAGAGGTTTGACGTTCTGCAGCCTGTTCCTCTAACTCCTCCTTTTCACTTTCTACATGAAGCAGCTTCCACTCCACATCTCCAAGACGTATGTCTAGCTCCTCGATCTCACTGTTCTTCTGCTCCAAAGCAGTCTGTCGCTCAGCCAGCTGCCTCTCTAACTCCTCCACTCTATCCTGCAACTCTACGTTGCGATCATACACCTGCTCATACATCTGAACACCCAAAGTAGATAGTGATATCCCCTCAGGGTCTTCCTCCTCCTCCTCAACCTCTTCAGGGTCCTCCTCAGGATCCTCCTCAGGGTCCTCCTCAGGATCCTCCTCAGGGTCCTCCTCAGGATCAGTCTCAAGCTCATACTCGTGACCTGTAACTGTAACCAATGGAGATGGCTCCCTCTGCACTAGCTGCTCATGAACCACGTGAATATCTCGGGGCTCCTCCTCCCTAGTCTGGCTGGGCTCTCCTCTATCAGTCATCCTGACAACAAAGTTTTAAGTTTTAATTACTAATCGATAATACTCGCGAGCACATAAGTTTGTTATCAAATAAGCACATAGCACGTAATCATTTTATTGTCTTTTATGAATGTCCGTAATTCATTCCTTAAAACTCGATAAGAGTTTATCACCACTATATTCTCTATCTTCTAAAAGGCTACTACCCTAAGGTTTTCCCCACCTAAAGGTTCATAACCTACAGCTCTGATACCAACCTGTGACACCCCCAAATCCAGGTACTTAATTTCCACTGATTTGGTGTTCACTATAACATACATTCAAAACTAACTACCCAATAAAATAACAATTAAATAAACTTAAAGAAACATATTCCCAAATGGGTTACATCTCCAAACTCTTAAACAAACAAATCCCAGGTTATCTTAACCTTAATACATCAATGCGGAATAAAACATAATTTAAAACAAGTCTTGTTACAAATAATCATCAAGTAAATAGCAGGTCATTAGCTATTTATGCATCTTGCCCTTGCCTTTGCTCGTGGACGGCTCGTCCGACTTCTCAACCTTAGCTGTAATGATTAGTGCAAGAGTGAGCAAACAATTGCTCATAAGAACGATAACAATAATATTTATATGAAATGGATTTCAACTGAGGAATAATAATTTTCTGAATCTCAGTCAATAAATGATCAAAGTTTAAAAGCTCGTTAGAATGCTTGATTCCAAAACTATAGAATTCAAGATTTAGATATTATATCTGAGGGTCACAAGACCTTAAACTATGTCCTAGGTTGACAAGTATTTCTACTGTAACCTTTAACAGTCATATAGACTATGGACCAACATCTCGTACTCAGGGGGATCAGCCCTTTGTACAATGTATTGTGCACAAACATTTTAACGCTGTCGCGTAAGTAATCCCCTAAATTAGGGTTGTTCATCTCAGTTTATCGTCTGAATCCGTACCAAAAGGAACTTGGCTTGGAATAAGTATAGAAAATACTCTAAGTCTTTGAAACGTTCATCAACTAAGGACTAGCTGAATCAATAAGGGTTTGCTAGTCTAAATCATCAATAGAATTTGCTCAATAGAAACTGTACTCGAAGTTTGAATAACAAACAATGATTGGAATAAAACTTGAGTATATAATCATGATAGTAAACTTGCTTGAATATCAATAAGCTAAGGTCAATAAGCTTGCTCAATAAAAATAAACTTGCTTTAAATGAAATAACAAGTTTAAAATAGGAAAACTTGCTCAACATAAAATAATAAGTTGAGATAAGGAACTTGCTATAAATAACTTTCAACTTTAAGGGAGGAAAACTTGCCTCAAGCGTAGATTACAAATTTAAGTAATTCACGATCCTTAAACAACCTAAACATTTAATTATAAAATGGCAACATAATTAGTCACAAAATTAAAAGCATTTAAGGCTTGCTCTTTATCTCATTTAACATACCATAGTCAACAAATACTAGTTTAGCAACCATCTTGGTAATACATTAGTTACATTAATATAAGTTTAATTATGCATCATAACTTCCAAGAACAGAAAACAAAATAATAATAATTATTTTTTTTTTAGACAGTAGTGTTTCTCGCCGGGGCGAGAAAAAGCTTAACAAAATCGTCGTCGGGACGAGGAAGTCGCCGGGGCGGCGTTATGCTTAACAATTTTGTCGTCGGGGCGACGCTGTCGCTGGGGCGAAGAAATCAGTTCATTTCTATCGCCGGGGCGATAGACTTGACTGTCCTCTTCCCCAGCTCGCGAACCAGTGAAAACTTAGGCCAAATTTGGCCAAATTTTCCAAATTCTACCATCCAGTACACAAACTAAATATACCCAGACATCATATTTGCTAGAAAACAATTACTCAACATGTTTCTAACTAACCTAAACATTATAAAACACATAATCAATCAATTTAAAACCAAAAATCCTCTGTTAAAACCAAATATTCATGTTTTAGTTATTTTAATAAAATCAACCACTGTAAACTCATCTTTCACTCATTTTAATCCATTCAAATTACATTCTTTTCATTTTTCATCATATTAGCACAATCAAAAGTCAATTTACCAATTAATAATCTAATTGATCATCAATTATCAAATATATATACCATACATGAAATAAGACTCTGTAAAAACAAAGACTTCACTCTAAATCATGTTTTCATGAATTAACACCTCTAAATTGATTATAAATCGTCATATAATCATCTAACATATGATTACTACCAATTACAACAATTATAATCAAATAATTCATATATGCTAGCAATTAAATTCACATATAGTAACTAAAACTATATACAGTAGAATAAAACCAAGAGGAAAAAGGAATTATACCTTCAATTGTTGTAAGAACTTGGTGAATTCTTTTAAAATTACAAGCTCTTTCTCAATTCTCTCTTCTCCACTCTCAAATTCTCAAGCTCTGCTCTCTCTTTTCTCTCAAACTCTGATGTTCTTCTTCTTTCTTTTCTTTTTACAACTGACGTACTTTATTTTTAAAAAAATGAAACTGATGCAAATTAAAAACAAAATAAAAACTGATACTTAATACAATAATAACGTATCATCAGTTATAAAATTTCAAAAGCCATAAGGCTTGTTTGGCAAACTGATTCAGAAATAATCCATTATTCTAACTAAAGGCTTGTTTGGTAAAACACAAATAAAATAACCCATTATTTCCAAACAAAGATCATAGGGCCTTGTTTGGTAAAACACAAATTAAACACTTCCTCATTTATTTTAATAAATCATTATAACATATAGTTTTGAAATGTCACACTTCTAATTTAATTGAACTTATTATTAAATAAATTCAGTTAAACCTTACCAACTCAAATAATAATTTCATTTAACAAATAACAATAATACCAAATAAATTCTCTTATTCAAATAAATCATTTATTCAAATAAATCTCTTCATCATCTAATTTAATCATTAAATTAAATTAGAATAAACATAACAAATCACATTCAAATAACATTTAACATTATTAAGCTTAACATATACCTATTTCACAAAAACTTAATAAATTATTTATTAAGCTTAATAAATTAATAAAAATATTTATATAACTCAATAAATATTTTTATTCAATCATAAAAATTGCATTCGTTACAACCTTTGTGTGATGTATCGCTATACACTACAAAACCCCCAGCGTTGTCTGGTAAGGTCAACACCGGTGCTTGGCTAAGTCTCTTCTTTAACTCCATGAAACTTTCCTCACATTTCTCTGACCAAACGAACTTAACTGTTTTCCTGGTGAGGTTAGTCAATGGCGATGCTATCTTTGAAAAATCTTGTATGAATCTTCGATAGTATCCCGCTAATCCCAAGAAACTCCGGATCTCTGTCGGCGTCTTCGGCTGTTCCCAGTTGATAACTGCTTCCACTTTTGCTGGGTCCACTGAAACACCATTTTTGTCGATGACGTGACCCAGAAACTGTACCTTCTGCAACCAAAACTCACACTTCAAAAATTTTGCGTACAACTTCTCCTTCCTGAGAGCTTCCAATACAATCTTCAAATGTTCAGCATGCTCCTCCTCCGTCCCTGAATACACCAGAATGTCATCGATGAATACGACCACGAACTTGTCCAAGTACTGCTTGAACACTCTGTTCATCATATCCATGAATGCTGCTGGTGCATTCGTTAGTCCAAACGACATTACCAAAAACTCGAAGTGTCCATAACAAGTCCTGAATGCAGTCTTCGGGATATCTTCCTGCCTCACCTTCAGCTGATGATAGCCTGTTCTTAGGTCGATTTTTGAAAAGTATTTTGCTCCCTTAAGTTGATCAAATAGATCGTCAATCCTAGGAAGCGGATACCTATTCTTAATCGTAACTTTGTTTAACTCCCAGTAGTCGATACAAAGTCGCATAGAACCATCTTTCTTCTTTACAAACAGAACTGGCGCTCCCCATTGGGACACACTCGGTCTGATATAACCCTTATCTAACAATTCCTGTAGTTGCACCATCAACTCCTTCATTTCTACATGTGCCATTCGATATGGCGGCTTCGATATTGGTGCAGTTCCTGGTGCCAAATCGATAACGAACTCGGTTTCCCTGTCCGGCGGCAGTCCCGGAAGTTCATCGGGGAAGACATCAGCGAAATCCCTCACGATTGGTATTTGACCCATCTCATCCCCGACCTGACGAGTATCGACCACATAGGCCAAATAACACTCGCAACCTTTCTTATGTAATCTCCTTGTTTGCATCATAGTAAGACAACAAGATGGTCTTGGTGACTTGCTGCCATAGAATACCGCCTTCGACTTATTAGAAGTCTTTAGGTGTACACATTTCTTCTTACAATCAATGACTGCTCCGTGAATTGATAGCCAATCCATTCCTAGGATTACGTCAAACTCTCCCAGTCGAATTGGTATCAAATCCACATTGAGCTTAAATCCTCGCAATTCAGCACAACAATTCCTATGAATGCATTCTACGGGGATAATTTCCTTGTTTGCTACTTCTACGTTCATTGGGTGTTCTAACTTTTCACAAGGTAACTCTAACTGACTAGCAAATTCTTCGGAAACAAAAGAGCAAGTAGCACCTGAATCAAATAACACATATGCATTTATATCATTGATTGGGATGATACCTGACACCACGTCTTTGGATTCCATGGCATCCTGAACAGTCATGTTGAACGTGCGGGCTGTTGGCCTGTTGGCTTGACTGGCTGGTGGCCCGTAGTTCAACCGGTTGTTATTCCCGCTGTTGTTATTGCTTCGGTTGCCACTCCCGGCGTCGCCCTTCCTCTTCGGGCAATCCTTGATCTGGTGGTCAGGTGACCCACAGGAGAAACAACCTCCTTTCGGCTTATTAGGGCACTATGGGGCCATGTGCCCAGGTTGTCCACAACGGTAACACATGCTCTTCCCTTTCATGCATTCCCCCGTGAGGTTCTTGCCACAATTGTTGCACCTGCCTGGCTTCTTCACCTCCCCTCCAGATTTGTTTCCCCCGGAGGACTGACTCTCGACCCATTTCCGTTTGTTGGGGTTACTGCCCCCGCTGCTTCCTGCCTTCTGGCCCTCATGACCCTTCTTCTTTTCCTGATTGTACTTAGTCAGGGCCTCGCTGCCACCCTCTGCAATGATCGCCCTCTCCAACAATTCTGCAAATGTCTTGATTTTCAATACCGCAACGGAACGGTATAACCATGGTTTCAACCCTTTCTCAAACCTACGAGCTTTCCTTTCCTATGTGTTGACTTGGTGAGTTGCAAACCGTGCCAACTCATTAAACCTAGCCGCGTATTCAGCCACGGACAGGTTTCCTTGTTTTAGTTCCAGGAACTTGATCTCCATCTCTTGTTTCATGCTCTCCGGAAAGTAATTTTCCAAGAACATCTCCTTAAAGCGTTCCCATGCGACAATGCCTCCTTCTACTCGGCCCCTGTTGGCCTTCCACCAGTAGTTTGTCTCGCCCTTTAACATGAAGGTAGCAAAGCTTGTTTTCTGTTCCTCTGCCACCCGTGCTACCTCGAAGACCTTTTCTATCTCCTCTATCCAGGTCTGCGCTTCGATTGGGTTAAGAGTTCCTTTGAACTCGGGTGGCCCAACCAATTTGAAGTCTTTAAAACTTGCCAGATGATGCGCTGGCTCGGCTGCTGCTTGGGTTCCTCCAGGTGGCGGTCTTGATTGCATGGCTTCTGCCAGCATTTCAGCGAACATTCTCATTGGATTGGATTGATTCCCAACCTCACTTTCTGACTCTTCAACCTGTCGGTTTCGTGGTCGTCCTCTTGGCGGCATGTTTGGATAAGGAAAATCCGCTGACTTTTACCTATAGTTTTATATTTTACACAATATGTCATAAAAATCAGCAATCAAGGGTAGAAACATCTATCAAACACATTTGATTTAAATGAAACATCTGCATTTATATTGATATACCACCGTTTGTTACAAAGACTAACTTGTGGCATACTTCTATAAATACGCCACTACCTGCCCTATCAACAAATCATCCCCTGAGATAAAAGTGGGGAATCCTAACTTTTCATCCCTAAAGTCCACAAAAGTTGGGGTTTAACTGCTACCCCAAGCATAAATACAAATATAAAGCTTCACAAGACAACATAAATGCGTCCCTAATATAACAAAAAGTGGGACTGATTGTACTAAAGACAAATCAACTGCTCCATCAAGTCACTGCACATCGCGACGGATCCGTGCCTGCTGACCAGAAGAGAATGCTCCATCCCCTACCCTGCGACGAACAGAGCGACTAGACTCACCTGCCTCAGTCCGGGGCTTCCTGTAGGCTGCGTCTAAGGCATATCCTAGGGTCTCTATCCTCACTGCGCTGGCCTCCAACCGATCCTTTAACTGATCAACCCTCCTGGCCTCCTTGACCCAGGCCTCTCTGACATGCCTCCTCTCAAACACCTCCAGCCCAAACTCAAATCTCATGGCCTCCTGTTTCGCCTTCAGGTGGGCGATCTGTAGATCCTTCTGCTCCAGCCTCTCCCTCAACTCAGCATTTCGGGCCACAAGCTGATGTAGCAGTGGTCCGATCTGCTGCGCTGAGGACTCGTATCCCTGCAGCTGCACCTTTGTGCTACTCCCAAGTCATGCTCGAGCTGGTAGGCTAGGTCTCTATACTGGTCTTCTCTAATCTGGTGGGTCTGGTTCTGCTCCTCTAGATGAGCTATCCGAGCCTCCAGCTCCTCGCTCCTGCTGGTTAGTCCCTCTATAATGTCGTCGGCAGTGGAACCCATGCCATCCACGTAAGCAGGTGGCTCCTCTCCCTCGGTCTCGGGGTCCTCCTCCTTAGCATCTGAGTCCTGACTACCAGACCTCATAACTCTACCTACCACCGGCTCTGGTAGCTCCCTCTGGTAGTCCTCCTCTGGCTTGGACTCCTCTAGCGGTACCCCTGGGGCAATAGGAGCATACCCCACCAGCTGCTCAGCAACCACTGGGATATCTATGAATGTCTCCTCCTCCTGAGCTCCACTGGTCCCTCCTATGTCAGTCATCCTACAATCACACCGAAAATCAACATTAGTACAACAATAAAATATATTCATTGAAGAAATGAAATTATATTTCATTGGGTACTACTCGACTTGATGAATTCCCCAATTCATCAAAACCACATATAATAAATCTCCTCGATTTATCTTCTAATACTCAATACGAGTTTACTATAAAGGTTATAACCTAGGTTTCGCGATCCTAAAGTTTATAACCTACAGCTCTGATACCAACCTGTGACGCCCCCAAATTCGGGTCTCCAAATACCCGGATCCAGTCATCACGATCCAATACAAACATTCACCCCTATCAACATATGGTAACTAAAATGCGGAATATCATAAACATACGTTGTTCATTACAAAGGTGTTACTAGTCCCAGGATATAGTAACCTTAAACACTTACACAAATCCGTACCCTAAATGAATGTCAGGGTTTAAATTACATTAACAGTAATTAACTACACATAAATTTAGAATCTGCTACATGAAGTCTATCACTTCATCTTTTCTTTCCCTTTGTTCTTCCCTGACGTCTCGGGTTTAGCTGCATGAAGTCATGATATAGCAAGGATGAGCAACGAGTTTGCTCAGCAAGTTTAAAGTACAACAATAATGACATATCATGATGAAAGGAATATAGGAAGAGATTTCAACAATAGAATTATCAGAAGCAATAATAATAAATGCTTTTAGAACAATTGATAGTCAAATAGACTTTGAACAATAACTTCCAAAGGAGTCAATAGCTAGTTGACCCTCTGGTTACTGGCTACAGAATAAGTACTTGAGGGGATCAGCCTCGCGTACGCTATGTATATGCATAACATTTAACTCTGCTATTTGTACCTTATTTACGGTACATGGGGTACTCCCCTATAATAAAAGGGGTGTTCATTCAGTCTAAGAATCCTTACCATTGATTGGTTCGAATAGCTTTTATAAATTCTTACTTACGTGCCTGACCGAGACAAGGGTTCAGACTTAATCATGGATAGTTCGTGAATTTCAGAACTTAAATAATTATACGAATTCAAATGCACACGTGCGAATGCCAATGAATATATAGATGTGGAATAATTTTTAAAAGTAATTAGACCACTTAAAGCATGCTTGGAGATAAGATTCAAGCTTAAAGAATAACTTGCAATAATATATACCTTTTGCACGAATTAAAAATAATGCATAAGGTTTAGAAATATTGTTCAATGTAAAAATTGGGTAAGATAGAACTTGCATTCAATATACTGAAAGAATGAAGTTAGGGAACTTGCCTGTTTGCTCAGCTACAGATAAATTTTAGCTTTAATTAATTGATCTTGGATAACCTATCAGTTGATAAAGTCGGTTTATCCATTAGCATTGCATACTGTATATCGATACACTCACTTATGCTATTTAGCAGAATAAACATTTCGCATTCCTTTATTAACTCCATTATCATTAAATTACTAATCAATATTGTGCTAATTAGAAATTTCTTAATGACCCTCAGTTATGATTTCAATAACTAATCATGCTAACTGGATATTCAACTTAGCAATATTTAGTAACCCAAGTTACTACACTAAATAATAAATTGATTATTGCATTACTAGCTAACAGTGGTAACAACTAAATAAGTTACTTAGCTATTATTCACTTTCGAGGGTAATTACGAAATTATTTTCCCTTATCCACTATTAATTAGATATTAGCTATATCCATACTTAATTATCATTATTGTTAATAAAATAATAATTAAGTTCTTATTATCTTTATTTATTATTTACTGGCAAATAATTAAATTATTAACTTAATTCATACTTGATTATTATTTCATAGCAGTTAAGTAATAATCAAATATTTATTGGCGTCACTTATTATTTAAGGATAAATAATAAGTAATTAAATTATTAGCTTTATTCATTATCAATATCAATTAGATAATAATTAGATTATTATTATCTTTATTTGTTATTATGTTATTAACTTTGCTTCTACTTAATTAATTAAATAAGTATTATCTTTATTTATTATTAACTTTACTCATAATTAGTCATTATTTAATACTAATTAGATAATGACTAAGTAGTCAAATAAATAATTAATTTATTAACTTTACTTGAGTATTAATATAAATTAATTAAGTCATAATTATTTGGTTAATGCATTATCATAACCAATAATTAGCCCCATAGCATAATATCTTATTGCTTAGTTAATTAACTATTAACCTTATTTATTACTTGATAAAATTTATTAGATGGGGTTCATTTGTTAGTATCTTTGTTGAATAAACTAACGAGTCAATCGACGTGGAAAAAAATAATAATTAAAGTACTTAAAAATTTATTGGGTAATTAAGTCACCCGATTATTAAATTCTCTTAATAACGACTTAATTGTGGACCATTGCTATTAACCTTTACATAAGAAAAATATCAGATTATTACATAATAGTATTGATGGTAATAATCATTTTTTTTCTTAGTCATCATTATCACTTAATAATTTAACCTTCTAGTTGTTTTACAAATTAACAGTGTTTGCATTTGGGCATAACAACACTTAATTTGGTATGGGGAGGGTGCCGGCTAGCTGCTTGCCTAGCTTGACAGCGCTGAGGTGCCCCGGGCGCGGCTGTCGCTCGCGCAGCGCACAGGCACGACACCCACAAGCGTGGGGCGCGGACCCATCACTTGGTTCCAGCCATAACAGCCACGAACCAGCCACACAACAACACTAAAATTTATAATCCTATCAGACTACAAATCAACGACATAGGCAAAACTAACCAGCTAATTCTTAGAGGCATTCTAGCAAATAGTTTATATTCATAGTAAGGTTCTTCAAACAAAACGGTTATTACATGGTATTTCCCAACCGAACTCCATCCTTATATCTCCTGGCCTTTCATGGCTCCCAAACACAGACTCCTCAAACCAAATGGCAACCAAAATTTGACTAACACACAAAGAAAATCTACATGGAAACATACCCCAGTAACAGGAAAATGAAAAATCGAAAGAAAGAAAAATTTTAATAAACTATCCCAGTCGTTCGATAACCTATTGCTATACCTTGGTGTCGATCGATTTGCGGTCCGTCTTCTCCTCCCCAAATAGCTGACCAAGCTAGACATTCACCGCCTTGCTCACCCGCGTCTGACCTCCCCTGTTTCCCCCTTCTCTGCGATTTGTTTTCTCCTTCTGATTTGGACTTACACAGACTCGGCAGTTTGGCTAGGTCTTGGGCTCAATTTATAGGAGAACCTTTACCCAATTTGGTTTGGATATTATCTTATTTGGCCAGTTAATAACCGACGGTAGAGAGGGAGTAGCTGTCGTCGGTCCACCTCAAGCCCCATCACGCCAACTGTTACTTGCCGGTAGGACCTTGAGCCACGCGTCTTCACCGGTCAACTCGCCGAAAACCTGGAACTCCTGGTCCAACGACGATTACTCGGTCGGTAGCTAGCTCCTTGCCATGCCGCCGGTCCTTCTTCACCCGTCCGTTTCAACCGATCGAATGATTGAGTCTAGCTAGGTTCGGCTATTTGATTTGAGAGTTTGGGTGCCCTAGCTTGGTTATCCCCTGGTTCTTCTTCTCGTCTCCCTCTTGCTTCGGTTATTCGAGATTTCCAGCGATCAATTCCTTTCCCCAAATTTCATTTGATTTGGCCTGAAGCTCTGATTAGCCCCAAATCGTATAGGAAACGGTTCAACCCGTTCGCAATGGTTCGACCCGGTCGGATTAACAAGAAATGGGCTCACCCAAATGGAGTTGGGCCGGCTGATCTTGTGACGCCCCCAAAATAAGTCACACAACCCATTTTCAGTCGCCAATAACATTCTACAAAAATACAAATAAAAATACGAATTTTCCTATTTACAGCTAATATTTGTCGTGCAAAATACGACAACACAAAACAAATACATCTTAAATTCTCAATACATTTATTTCCACACTAATAGTAATGTATTGAGATACTCCTATTGTCTTGGACCATCACTCCATTCCCCGGCTAGTCCCCGCTACACTTTATTTTCCTGAAGAGAACAAAGGAAAAAGGTGAGCACAAATAGCCCAGTAGAAAATATCATGACTAAGATAATGAAGAATAAAATTATCTTTAGCCTTCAACCGAAATAAATCAGAGATTTAAAGATATTTTAACTGTTAAACAACAACAACTGCAGCGGAACGAACAATCCATTAGAAGAGACAAGTAGATTATAATATCTACCATCTTCTATAAGTTAAAGGATCACCACCAATATTATATCCCTGTAACACCAATCAATAATTCATGTTCAACAGCCTCTCTTTGCACTACATGCCAAAGATATTTATTTGTAACACCAATCAACAATTTATTATTCAACAGTCTCTCTTTGCACTACGTGCCAAATATATTTATTTGTAATCCCACCGGTCATGATCACGCCAAACGCCAGTTCATCTTTGCACTACAGGCCAAAGATATTTTCACCAGAAGCCTTTATCTGTAACGCCAAAGGTCATGATTATACCAATACACAGTTTGGTCAAAATCATGTCACACGAGTTCATCTTTGCACTACGGGCCAAAGAGAACTATCACCACAATTTAAGTATGAGGATGATGACAATGATATAAACATAAATACAGTGAGATCAAGGATAAGAAAAGATTTATAATTTAATCAGTGTCGAAGATTGACCAATTTGCCAACACGATGACCAAATTGTGGAGTCAAATTCAAGAATGATATTCAAGAAATAAGTTCAGAATTCAACTATAACGTATAAAATGAAATAGAAAGATTCAAGTGAAAAGATATTAGATGAAACACAAACTATTAAGCTACAAATTTTCAGGAATTTTCACCATTTAAAAATAAGATTTTGGAAACAAAGATTTCTTATCTTAAATGGAGAAATATGGAAGAAAAAGATATCCCATAAAGAGTACAAAAGAAATGATACGTTATACGAGTATAACAGAATATTTGAAACCGCAAATGGATTTTCACCCGTCATGCGATAATTCGCGTAGACAAGTTATTTCCACAAAAGATTAATAAGTATTGAATACAACGGGTTATTCACCAGGTATGCGTCAATCCGCACGAACAGGTTATACCCACAGATTTATAAGGAACAAATGCAAAGGGGTATTCACCAGGTACGACACTCCGTACATACAGGTTATTCCCACAGAGTAATAAGGAATGAATACAAAAGGGTATTCACCAGGCATGCGTCATACCGCACGGACAGGTTATCCCCAGAAATTAATACAGAATGAATAACAACCTTTATGAGTATAATATCACTTACGAACATGAAAGTAAATGATATTATATATGAGTATGAAAGAAATGATATTCCCTACCTTCGTTAACTGGATGTTATTTTCTTTGAAGTTTACTAACTTTGGACAATACTAGTATTCTCACAAATACTCACAATAGCCTAGCACACTAAGAGAACTTAAAAAATTTAGAGAGAGAGAGAGAGGAAGTATAGGCAATGAAGGTGTGAAAATTTCTTAAACAAACTCTCCCTATTTATAGGAAAATCAAGGTGAGGGCATTTTGGTCTTTTCCCCATATTCTTTTAATATCATCCATTCATTTTTTCTTCCATTAATATATCATCCATCTATTTATTCTTCCATTAATATCATCCATCCATTTTTTCTTCCATTAATATCATCCATCCATTTTTTCTTCCATTAATATCATCCATCCATTTTTTCTTCCATTAATATCATCCATCCATTTATTCAAAAAGATTAATCCATTATCAAAAGATAAAACCATTAAAAAATAACTCCATTATCACAATAAATCCATTTTTCTGTATTATTTTGTTAAATGTATTAATATCACCGATAGCATATACTCGCAATACTGGTAATCAGATCATTCCTAAGAAAGAGGGGACCTTCCATAAAAATGGCGCGCAATTAAATAACCCATTTCATTGACAGAATTTTTAGACATTGTCAATAATGCTAAACTATCATATCAAATAATATGTGTTACAGTGTCGTGACAAATAATAAAAAATATTATGCATATGCTATTGTAACAATTATTGAATCAATAATTTAAAAATACTGTGCAACACCGTGTGCCTGTGAAATATCGCGTACTACTGTGGAATAACGCGTTTTACTGTTCTTTTTATCACCGGGTATTTTAACAGTTATCGGTTAAAGTTTTGTCGCCAATTTCTATCACTTTTTATATCCGACAGTTAACCCGTTGTGGGGCCCACTATCATTGACAATATTGCCATTTCGGCGCCGTCGTACGGTACCGAATATAATATTCCCTGACAGAACGAATATTATCCGACAGAAGGAATATTCCCCGACATACTAGTTTGACTTTTTGTATAAATGAATAGTACTTTCGTATTTATACCGTATAATTTTCGTATCCAGCTTATATAAACGTTATGACGTAATTCGAAGATCGAAGAAAATGTAAAAGCGTTTTAGCGTGAATAGTACCCCATGAATAGTGATCGCGTGAATAGTGATTCAGCGTTATTACTAGACATCTCAATTGTCACATTTCACTAGTAACTTTATCATTATCGATTTAACACCTTTCTGTTAAAAATAATAATAAGAAGAAAATTAAATTCTATTTATTAAAATTTTCGGGATCTTACAGATCTAATTAAAAGTGGCCCAATAGGAAAATAAAAGGAAACTAGGCTTTGTCCAATTAAAATTTTGGGTCAATTGAAATAAAAGAAAATAGCCCAACTTGTTTATTAAAATTATTTACATTATTCTCCTAATATTTAAATTGAATTAAATAATTAAGTTAATTAATTATTTATAATATTTATTTCAACAATAATTCTTCATGCGAATTATTTAGATCCGATAATAGTAAAAATAATTAATTTTCCCAATTTTCTTGCAATTAAATGTTAGGATTAATTTATAAATTTGAATAACACTACTTACATGGATCCAATTAAATTTATAAAATTATATAAAATGAATTTTATTTATCAATGTCGACGCCGATTTTTCGTCTTTCCGATTTTTTTGCCTTTTGATTAGATGATGTTTTGGAAAGGGTCGGCATTAATGTCGACGGGGTTTTGAAAGATCGTTTTTTATGATGAGCCAATTAACCAGAGTCGCCAGTTGGTATATTTGAAATGGATGTACCAACTCATCCGAGTTTTCGTTTTTTATAAATCGCTGGCTCATATGTGACTCCGAATTAATTGGTCTGCGAACCGAGATTCATAGAGTTCGGGGGCTTGCTTAAGCGAGGGGAAGGTGTTAGGCACCCCCCGACTTTCGTGAAACACGGTTACCGCAATCCTGATGCTTTCATATCCTTTAATTCTCGAATGTGTGTGTGTGTGTGCGTGTGTGTGTGCCTATGTGAATGTCGTGGTGAGTTTGTACGAAAGAATCACTTGGGGTTTTTTATGGAAAGTCATGTTTTCTTTTGATAATGCCTTAGAATGTCCTTCGGTTTATACGAGAAAGCTTTATTCTTTATTAGAAAGGTTTGATTTTAATTGTCAAAACTGTAAGGTTTTCATTAAGTGTCGTTTTGGCAAAACAAGAGTTTTAAACCTTCGTCAAAATAGGAATCGAGATCTATACGTTGCTTTCGTAAATAGAATGATGGGCAACTTCTAGGATCTCTTTCACCCTATGCACAAAGATTTTAATAAAAACATTTCTTATTTTATGAAACCATTTTTGTGATGTTTGAAAAAGATTTTTTCCTTTAGCTTTCTCGTTAAATAGGAATCAACGTTCATTAGCATTCCCAAATTTTAGCCTCGTGATTCTAATAACCTAGTTCGATTGATTTTACGAAAATCTTATCGTTTAGCTTTGAAATCAATTTCGTCTCATAAATCAAATCGAGCATAAACACGCGTCGGGGCTATTCATGGGCATGTAAGCCATCAAAATAACCCCAAACGCCTACAATCACAAGTTTCACTATTTCGGGGCCTCAAACACGATTCTCGCCTTGGCGTCGTTTTAAGGCCCGACGATTACATATTTACAATGAAAGGTACATCGAATTTATTACATATATCAAAAGAATGTCCATCATCGGATTTGGACCACGGGGTCGCTCTCCTAGGCTCACATCCAAAATCGCTACACACCCACAAGATCCTAAGAATAACAATCTAAATAAACTATGCATAATACATCATTACAACGAGCTAAAATTCACCAAATGGATATCATCGGGCTATTAGGAGGAGTTTCGTTCCATTTGGAACCCTCACTAATAGCCCTCAATCCGAGGATTCACAACAATATACAAGAACAACTACATTTAATATAATTTGGATGACAAAAAGCTTAACAAAAATGGTAAAACAAAATGCTATAACAAAGGATTTTTCACCTTGCAAAATAATCCCCACAATATGTATGAATTTGTGTATTGAATAGAGTAGAAAATATGAGATGTAATCTCCCAAAATGGGTACAATTGCTCACTATTTCTCACTCTTTTCTCTCTTGATTTCTCTTATTTTCTTGCTGTTTTCTCCTTCTTTTTCTTTCTTTTTCCGCCGCTGCTGCTGCTGAACCTCTCCTGGATGAAATGAAGAAATTGAGCTGAAATAAGCTGGTTTAGGGCAGCCGCAGATTGATCTGCGGCTGGCTGGCCCACCCCCCATCGCACTCAGCTGGTTTCCTGGTTTCGAGTCCCGTGCGCACCACCATTATTTTAATCGTTTGGCCGCAGATCAATCCGCGGCTGGGTGGGCCGATTTTCTCGATTTCCGTGCCGCACCTCGATTCGCGTGTCGTGACATCGGTTTTCGTCGGCAGGTTTGTATTTTTGCAGTCCGGGAATCATTGGGAGACGTGCCACATCATTCGGGCATAAGAATGACAGTGCATACATGATGCAACACATACAACTTATGATACAACGCAAGATGTAAGGCATGCAACACATTCGTAAAGGTGTCAATGCATCAATCCCTAACCTGTCGCTCGTCTCGTAATCGCCGGGTCTCGTATCCGATCGATTGTCCTGTGAATGCTGGGTCTCATATCCGGTCACCCCTCTCGTAATCACCTTATTCCATCCCATTGTCATCAAAGGAAGTTATTCTCCTGACTAGCTTTGAAGGGCATCCTTGGAGTTCGTCCTCGTACATCGCTCTTGGCAGCCATAGCCTTTGACTTTGATAGGCTAGGACCTCGACACCTAACCTGCATGGATCACGTACAGAATTATCATTCTATTCAATGCATGTGACACAACATTTAAAATGTAAATTTGATGAAAAATGACCCCTGTACAGTCTTTTGATACGGTTCCACAGGTGTCACCGTTTGTCGGGGTTTGCTTGGATCTCAGCCCTTCCCAGGGGTCGTTGATTGTTTGGATACCAGCCCTTCCCAGGGATTCGTTGATCGCCGGTTATCGTCGCCGGTCGATCGTCTCGTCGGGGCCGGGTATCGTCGCCGGTCACCCATTTCGTAACCGCCGGGTATCGTCGCCGGTCGATTGTCTTGTCGGGGCCAGTTTTCGTCGCCGGACACCCATCTCGTAACCCCCGGTTATCGTCGCCGGTTGGTTATCTTGTCGGAGCCGGTTTTCGTCGCCGGACATCCATCTCGTAATCGCCGGTTTTCGTCGCCGGACGATTGTCTTGTTGGGGCCGGGTATCGTCGCCGGTCACCCATCTCGTAATCACCGGTTTTCATCGCCGGTTGGTTGTCTGGTCGGAGCCGGTTTTCGTCGCCGGACATCCATCTCGTAATCGCCGGTTTTCGTCGCCGGACGATTGTCTTGTCGGGGCCGGTTATCGTCGCCGGTCACCCATCTCGTAACCCCCGGTTATCGTCGTCGGTTGGTTGTCTGGTCAGAGCCGGTTTTCGTCGCCGGACATCCATCTCGTAATCGCCGGTTTTCGTCGCCGGACGATTGTCTTGTCGGGGCCGGTTATCGTCGCCGGTCACCCATCTCGTAACCCCCGGTTATCGTCGCCGGTTGGTTGTCTGGTCGGAGCCGGTTTTCGTCGCCGGACATCCATCTCGTAATCGCCGGTTTTCGTCGCCGGACGATTGTCTTGTCGGGGCCGGTTATCGTCGTCGGTCACCCATCTCGTAACCCCCGGTTATCGTCGCCGGTTGGTTATCTTGTCGGAGCCGGTTTTCGTCGCCGGACATCCATCTCGTAATCGCCGGTTATCGTCGCCGGTCGAGTGTCTTGTCGGGGCCGGGTATCGTCGCCGGTCACCCATCTCGTAACCCCCGTTTATCGTCGCCGGTTGGTTATCTTGTCGGAGCCGGTTTTCGTCGCCGGACATCCATCTCGTAATCGCCGGTTATCGTCGCCGGTCGATTGTCTTATCGGGGCCGGTTATCGTCGCCGGTCACCCATCTCGTAACCCCCGGTTATCGTCGCCGGTTGGTTATCTTGTCGGAGCCGGTTTTCGTCGTCGGACATCCATCTCGTAATCGCCGGTTATCATCGCCGGTCGATTGTCTTGTCGGGGCCGGGTATCGTCGCCGGTCACCCATCTCGTAACCCCCGGTTATCGTCGCCGGTTGGTTATCTTGTCGGAGCTGGTTTTCGTCGTCGGACATCCATCTCGTAATCGCCGGTTATCGTCGCCGGTCGATTGTCTCGTCGGGGCCGGGTATCGTCGCCGGTCACCCATCTCGTAACCCCCGATTATCGTCGCCGGTTGGTTATCTTGGATCTCAGCCCTTCCCAGGGTTTGTTGTTTTTTGTCTTTTTTCTTTTTGTGGATATCAGCCCTTCCCAGGGTTGCTCACCATCTTGTTGTGGTTCGCGTGGATCTCAGCCCTTCCCAGGGTTTGTTGTTTTTTGTCTTTTTTTTTTGTGGATATCAGCCCTTCCCAGGGGTGCTCACCATCTTGTTGTGGTTCGCGTGGATTTCAGCCCTTCCCAGGGTTTGTTGTTTTTTGTCTTTTTTTTTCTTTTTGTGGATATCAGCCCTTCCCAGGGGTGCTCACCATCTTGTTGTGGTTCGCGTGGATCTCAGCCCTTCCCAGGGTTTGTTGTTTTTTGTCTTTTTGTTTTTGTGGATATCAGCCCTTCCCAGGGTTGCTCACCATCTTGTTGTGGTTCGCGTGGATCTCAGCCCTTCCCAGGGTTTGTTCACCACCTTGTTGTGGTTTGCTTGGATGCCTTCCCAGGTTCACTTCTTGTTTGGATACCAGCCCTTCCCAGGGGTCATTGATTGGTTTCTGTCCTGGATCTCCCACCAACATCGTCCGTGTACCATGCCGCAAAAGCCATCACAGTCTGATCATTCGTGAGGTTAAAAGCGACGTGCTTGTACTTTCCCCTGAAGATTTTCATTTTGATCGTACCTGCATGCATGAGAAAGATGTTATGCATGATCTGGCAGATATGTTATGGACAGATGCATGTGCACAACATATGTTTAGATAGAAATGACCCATGTTCGGTCAAATGATACGATTCGACCGTCGTCATTGTTTGCCAACATTTGATTGGATCACGCCTCGTCGTGCAGTGTAGTTTCTAGACTTCAACATGGCTTGGTACTCTGCCCGTTCTTGGTCGTCTTCATTTCAGGCAGTCTGTTTGGTGTCGACGCCGGTAGGAATCGCTTAACGCGGGGGTTGTAACCCTTTTCCGATTTTTAGCCTTTTTGTTAGATGCCTTTTTGGAAAAGGTCGGCATTAATGTCGACGGGGTTTTTAAAGATTGTTTTTATGATGAGCCAATTTAACCAGAGTCGCCAGTTGGTATATTTGAAATGGATGTACCAACTCATCCGAGTTTTCATTTTTATAAATCGCTGGCTCATATGTGACTCCGAATTAATTGGTCTGCGAATCGAGATTCATAGAGTTCGGGGCTTGCTTAAGTGAGGGGAAGGTGTTAGGCACCCCTCGACTTCCGTGAAGCACGGTTACCGCAATCTTGATGCTTTCCTATCCTTTAATTCATGAAATGTGTTGTGTGCGTGTATGTGTGTGGGTTGCCTATGTAAATGTTTGTGGTGAGCTTGCGTAAAAGAATCATTTGGATTATTAGGGAAAATTGTGTTCTAATTTGAGCATGTCTTAGAACGTCCATCGGCTTAAACGAGAAAGCTTTTATGAGAAAAGGATTGATTTTAATTAGCAAAAACTATGAGATTTTCATTAAGCGTCGTTTTGGCAAAACAAGAGTTTTGAACCTTCGTAAAAATAGGAATCGAAATCTATACATTGCTTTCATAAAATGATGGGCAACTTCTAGGATATCTTTCACCCTACGCACCAAGATTTAATAAAACGTTATTTTATTTTTATAAAACCATTTTTGTGACATTTGAAAACGACTTTCTTTAGCCTTCTCGTTTAATAGAAATCGACATTCATTAACACCTCCAAATTTTTAGCTACGTGATGCTAACCTCCTAGTTTGCTTGGTTTTAAGAAAAAAAACCTTCATCGTTTAATCTTTGAAATCATTTTTCGTGTCACAAAATCCAATCAAGCATAAACACGCGTCGGGGCTATTCATGGGCATGTAAGCCATCAAAATAACCCCAAACGCCCACAATCACAAGTTTCACTATTTCGGGGCCTTAAACACGATTATCGCTTTGGCGTCGTTTTAAGGCCCGACGATTACATATTTACAATAACGGATACATCCACCCGATTACATACATTCAAAAATGTCCATCATCGGATTTGGACCACGGGGTCGCATTCCTAGGCTCACATCCGAAACTTATTGCACAACCGCCAAATGGATATAACGAAAATAAACAACAACGGGATGCCTAACACTCTAGGATATCTTACAATGACGATCGAAATACACTATGAATGATACCATACCATAATAGCTAAGATTTGCACCAAACGGATATCATCGGGCTATTAGGGGGAATTTCATTCCGATGAGACCCTCACTAATAGTCCCTAACCCATGGCTTCACAATAACATATGAGAAAAAACTACATTCAAGGTAATTCGGATGACCAAAAGATTAACAACATGGTATAACAAAATGCTAAGAACAAATGGTTTTTTTCACCTTGCAATTAATCCCCACAATATGTATGAATTTGTGTATTGAGTAGAGTAGAAAATATGAGATATAATCTCACAAAATTGGTACAATTCCTCACTCTTTTCACTCTTTTCTCTCCTAATTTTTGCTGTTTTCTTGCTGTTTTTTCTTCTTCTCCCGAACTGCTGCTGCTGCTGAATCCTCTCTTTTTTTTCTTCCTGTATGCGAACTGGCCTAATATAGCACTGCCAAGGGCAGCCGCAGATCTATCTGCGGCTGGCCGCAGATAGATCTGCGGCTGGCCCTTGGTTCTCCCCCCAGCCGCGCGCTCGAGTCCCGTGCGCTTCGAGTCCCGTGCTGCCTCGAGTTCCGTCCTTGGCCGCGAATTGATCTGCGGCTGACTGTGCTGATTTTCTCGTTTTCCGTGCCTCATCTCGATTTTCGTGTCGTACCGTTGGTTTTCGCTGACGGGTTTGCGTTCGGCAGTCCGGGAACCGTCGGGGAAACGCGCCACGTCATCCGGGCAAGCACAGTGATCGGTAACTGACCCTCGACATTCGCTTGTTGTCGTGTCGGCTTCAATATCATCCCGTCGTGGTGGTTTTGAGGGTTCGTCTTTATGTCCACCCTTTATTCTCGTGTGCCGGGTCAATTGACGATTTTGCCCTCCTGTCAGGGTTAGTATAGGAAATGCAAAAATCGGGTTGTCTACAGCTGCCCCTCTTTATCATGTTTATGCAATGATGAATGAAATGAACAGGATAAAGAATAGACACTCGATGCATGAATGACAGTGCACAAGAATGACAATACATATGTGATTTGCTTGGATCTCAGCCCTTCCCAGGGTTGTTATTGGTTTGGATCTTAGCCCTTCCCAGGGTTGTGGTTTGTTTGGATCTTAGCCCTTCCCAGGGTGTTAGTTTGGATCTCAGCCCCTCCCAGGGTTTTTGTTTTGGTTTGGATGCCTTCCCAGGTTTGCTCACCACTCTGTCGCGGTTTGCTTGGATCTCAGCCCTTCCCAGGGTTTTGTTTTTTTTTTTCTTTTTTCTTTTTGTGGATATCAGCCCTTCCCAGGGTTGCTCACCATCTTGTTGTGGTTCGCGTGGATCTCAGCCCTTCCCAGGGTTTGCTCACCACTCTGTCGCGGTTTGCTTGGATGCCTTCCCAGGTTTGCTCACCACTCTGTCGCGGTTTGCTTGGATCTCAGCCCTTCCCAAGGTTTGTTGTTTTTGTCTTTTTTCTTTTTGTGGATATCAGCCCTTCCCAGGGTTGCTCACCATCTTGTTGTGGTTCGCGTGGATCTCAGCCCTTCCCAGGGTTTGCTCACCACTCTGTCGCGGTTTGCTTGGATGCCTTCCCAGGTTTGCTCACCACTCTGTCGCGGTTTTGCTTGGATCTCAGCCCTTCCCAGGGTTTGTTGTTTTTTGTCTTTTTTTTTTCTTTTTGTGGATACCAGCCCTTCCCAGGGTTGCTCACCATCTTGTTGTGGTTTCGCGTGGATCTCAGCCCTTCCCAGGGTTTGCTCACCACTCTGTCGCGGTTTGCTTGGATGCCTTCCCAGGTTTGCTCACCACTCTGTCGCGGTTTGCTTGGATCTCAGCCCTTCCCAGGGTTTGTTGTTTTTGTCTTTTTTTTTCTTTTTGTGGATACCAGCCCTTCCCAGGGTTGCTCACCATCTTGTTGTGGTTCGCGTGGATCTCAGCCCTTCCCAGGGTTTGCTCACCACTCTGTCGCGATTTGCTTGGATGCCTTCCCAGGTTTGCTCACCACTCTGTCGCGGTTTGCTTGGATCTCAGCCCTTCCCAGGGTTTGTTGTTTTTTGTCTTTTTTTCTTTTTGTGGATATCAGCCCTTCCCAGGGTTGCTCACCATCTTGTTGTGGTTCGCGTGGATCTCAGCCCTTCCCAGGGTTTGCTCACCACTCTGTCGCGGTTTGCTTGGATGCCTTCCCAGGTTTGCTCACCACTCTGTCGCGGTTTGCTTGGATCTCAGCCCTTTCCCAGGGTTTGCTGTTTTTGTCTTCTTTTTTCTTTTTGTGGATACCAGCCCTTCCCAGGGTTGCTCACCATCTTGTTGTGGTTCGCGTGGATCTCAGCCCTTCCCAGGGTTTGCTCACCACTCTGTCGCGGTTTGCTTTGATTCGTCGTGTTCGACGTCGTCCGACTTATTCAGAATTTTGTATTTTATTTTCACATAGCGAGTCATGTATGATGCATGCTTTTTATTCATGGATAGAGAATGACCCCTGTACAGTCTTTTTGATACTATTTTCTACAGGTGTCGTCGCCAGATGCCGTGGTATGCATGGATCTCGATCCTCCCACAGGATCGGTCGGCGGCTTTCTCCGCTGATTGGACGGTTTGTCGCCGGTGACAGAGATATGGCAGATGATCTTCCGGAACGTTCCTGATCCTTATTATTCTTTCCGGTGTCGGCGGGCTTTGCGGAGGGTATTCCGAGCCATTAGGTCCCTGTCCGTCCGGTGCTCACGCATCTAGATTACTTCCGAGGCTGAGAGGTATGCTGCTTTTGTTGAGAGAGATGCTGCTATTCTGGCCAGGGATGTTGCTCATGCTGATAGAGACGCCATTGTATTGCAGACTAAGGCAATTATAGATGCTCACTCTGAGACCGTTAGCCGAGCGACTGCTTATTGGATCGCGTCGACATGATGGGGCAGCAGATTGCAGGGAATGTCGATGCCTCAGATCCATCCACCATTTTATCCATCCTGCTTCGATTAGTTTCAGATTTGTAGATCCTTTTATTTCCTGCATGGACTATGTCAGTTTCATCGGTTATCAAAAGAGAAACCTTGTAACAAAATGACTTATTTATATAGACAGGTATTTAAATTTAGTCGTTTTCCCCTTTTGTCGTATCGTTGCCTTTCATTGGACCCTCATTTTATCCAGCTAACCATGATTTTGATATTTCGCCTTCTTTCTCTTCTCAAGTCTTGACGGGGACTTGTCAGATATTGCCGCATATCCTGTCGATTTCATCGGCTGAGCCTTAGATTCGGGATAACTGCTTGGTTGGGTTAGGGTTAGGTCATTTGAGATGAAACTGATCAGGTGGCTGGTTTCGGGAGAGTTTCGAGTGTATAAGAAGGTTTCCTGGCTGTTGGGAATCAGTTTTGATAGAAGAAAGTGTTATTTGGTAAGGAATGGGACCGTGCCACAATGGCTGCCTACGTACCCCCACAAGTCGGGAGATCAGGTCCTACGTAGTTCGTTCCGAGGAGAAAATGATGAGGGATATTTTTTTTTTTTTTTTTTTTTTTTTTTTTTTTTTTTTTTTATGCATAGAACCGCTTCACCGAGTCGGAATTGAGGGGTTGTGGAAACACCTCCCCATCCATCTCCTGCAGTATGAGGGCTCCTCCGGACAGCACTTTCTTAATCACAAAAGGCCCCTCCCAGTTCGGGGCAAACTTCCCTTTGGCTTCGTCTTGACAAGGCATTACTCTCTTTAACACTAGGTCATTTTCTTTGAATTTTCGAGGTCTTATCTTCTTGTCGTATGATCGGGAGATCCTTTGCTGGTATAACTGACCGTGCAACACAGCGGCCACCCTCCTTTCATCAATTAGGGCCAATTGGTCATATCGACTTTGCATCCAATCCTCCTCGTTTATCTGAGCATCAATCAAGATTCTGAGGGACGCCATTCTCAACCTCAACTGGCAGAACCGCTTCCATTCCGTATACCAGAGCGTACGGGGTTGCCCCTGTAGAAGTACGTACCGACGTTCTGTACGCCAGCAAGGTGAGAGGTAGCAGATCCGGCCATCCCCGATGATTAGCGGACATTTTCGCCATGATCTTCTTGATATTCTTATTTGCAGCCTCCACTGCCCCATTCATCTTAGGACGGTAAATGACAGAATTGAGGTGTTTGATCTTAAACTGGTCGCATAATCCTTTCATGAGGGCATTATTCAAATTCTTGGCATTGTCGGAGACTAAAACCTCAGGTTGCCCGTATCGGCAAATGACATTATTCCTGATGAAAACCGACGATGACCTCCTGAGTTACTTTGGGGAAAGAAGCTGCTTCTACCCATTTAGTGAAGTAATCGATCATGACGAAGATAAATCGGTGCCCGTTGCTTGCTTTGGGCTCTATTGGTCCCGATCACATCCATACCCCACATTGAGAATGGCCAAGGGGAGGTCATACAGTGCAGTTCATTGGGGGGCGCATGGATAACATTACCGTGCGCGCCTGGCATTGGTAACACCGTTTGACGTGATCATCACAGTCGGCTTTCAGCGTCAACCAATAATGGCCCCGTTCTCAAAATCTTCTTGGCCAGCATCGGCCCACTCATGTGTGGCCCACACACTCCACCATGTACTTCGTCCATAATCTTTTGGGCCTGCATTTCATTTACACATCGTAGCAATCCCAAATTGGCATCCCTCTTGTACAGTGAATCTCCGCTCAGATAAAATTTCATTGCCATCTTTTGAATTCTCAACCTCTCCGCTCGGCTGGCTTGGTCGGGAATGGATCTATCCCTCAGATATTCCCTTATGTCGTGATACCAAGGCTGCTTTGGCAGAACCCCCTCGTCCGATAGTACCGCCACGTGCTCCTCGTATGCCGGGGCGTTCTGCACTGCTATCTCAATCTGTGGAACGTCCCTGCTCTTGATTGTGTGGATTAGGGAAGCTAAAGTCGCCAATGCATCGGCGAAATCATTTCGTCCCCGGGGGATATGTCGGAAAGCGATATCTTCGAACTCTTGCATCAGTTGGATAACGCAACGGTGGTATGGAAGCAACCGGAGCTCTTTAGTGTTGTACATCCCGATCGCTTGTCTGATTACTAGCTCCGAATCCCCGAACACCGCTAACCTTTTCACTCCCATGTCACGGGCCAAACGGAAGAGTCCCCAAAGATACACCCCTCGTATTCAGCGGTGTTGTTCGAGTTACTGAACTGCAATTTAGTGGCTACGGGGTATTGCTCTCCTGTGATAGAGACCAAGACTGCTCCGGCTCCTGCCCCCTCCGCATTCATGGCACCATCAAAATATAATTTCCAGAACTGCCCCTCGTCATCTCCTCTCGCGCGCAAGATCCAGAATACATCTTCGCCCGGCAGAGGAGTGTCTAAAGGCTCCATTCCCCCTGATGGCGCTTCTACCAATTGATCTGCAATTCCCTGCCCCTTCATGGCTTTCTGAGTTACGTATACAATGTCGAACTGCTGTAAGATTAACTGCCATCTTGAAAGTCGACAGTTCAGCATGGGCCGTTCAAAGATATATTTCAGGGGATCCATCCTTGATATCAGATACGTGGTGTGCCCATGGAGATAATGCTGTAATCTCATTGCAGCCCAAGCCAAAGCACAACAGGTCCTTTCGATAGGGGTGTAATTCTGTTCACATCGGCTAAATCTCTTGCTGAGGTAGTAAATGGCCTGCTCTTTGCCTGGTTCATTCTTCTGCCCCAGCATACAGCCCATCGCAATGTCATTGACTGATATATACATGAATAGAGGGATCTCATCCTTCGGGCGGTGGTGTGGGTGGGTGGTTTGGTACCAGCACGGGTGCTTCCGTCAGCTGCTTCTTAATGACCTGAAAGGCTTCCTGGCATTGCTCATTCCATTCTTGGGAGACATCTTTTCTTAACAGCTTGAAAATTGGCTCGCACGTGGTTGTCAAATGGGATATGAAGCGGCTGATGAAATTTATTCTTCCCAGAAATCCTCTTATCTCCTTTTCAGTGCGGGGTGTCGGCATATCCACAATGGCCTTAATCTTAGCTGGATCCAACTCGATGCCACGATCACTAACCAGGAATCCCAAGAGTTTGCCCGATTGCACTCCGAAAGCACACTTTGCCGGATTGAGCCTTAAATTGTATTTTCTGAGCCGGTCAAATAGCTTTTGGAGATGGGTCACATGATCAGATTCTATCTTTGACTTCACGATAATGTCATCCATGTAGACCTCTATCTCATTGTGCATCATATCGTGGAACAGGGCCATCATAGCTCTTTGATAAGTAGCCCCTGCATTTGTGAGACCGAAAGCCAACCGTCTATAGCAGAAAGTGCCCCAAGGGGTGATGAAGGCTGTTTTCTCCCGGTCCTCCTCTGCCACCATTATCTGATGATACCCCGCAAAGCAATCAACGAAAGAGTACATCTCGTATTGGGCTGTGTTATCCACCAATATGTGTATAAAAGGTACTGGGAAATTATCCTTGAGACTGGCCTTGTTCAGATCTCTATAGTCAACACATACCCTCACCTTTCCTCCAGGCTTAGCCACTGGGACCACATTGGACAACCATTCTGGGTAGGTGGACACCATGATGATTCCAGCCCTGAACTGTTTGATGATCTCCTCCTTTACCTTCAAGCTCCATTCCGGTTTTAGCTTTCTTAGTTTTTGCTTGACGGGCTTGAAACCTTCCTTGATGGGCAGCTGGTGTACCACAATGTCGGTGGATAATCCGATCATGTCCTCATGAGACCAGGCGAACACATCCTCATACTGGCGTAACAATTTGGTCATTTCTATTTTCTGGTTAGGGGTTAGGTCTGTCCCGATCTTGAGCTCTTTGGGTTGGTCAGGGGTTCCGATATTTATGGTGACGGTTTGGTCTAAGTTGGGTTTGGGTTTATCCTCGACCCACCCTTTGATCTCGTCAGGTGCGTCATCGTAATCTGTCTCGTCCTGCTCAATACCCATTAAATCGAAATCCAGCTCAATATCAAAATCATAGTCATCATTCAAATTTGAGGGATCGCTTGTTAAGCAAGGAATACTCAAATTGGTACACCTGACATTGAAACAAAATACTGTCATATATATAATTCATCTTTCCACAATGATCGCTCTTAAAATAACATGACAAAATAACATAGTTATGCAAAATATAAAATAAAGAACCAAAACTGGTAGACATTCATCCCCCACTCTCCGGGGTCTACCACCCCGACACCGTGCTTTACCCTTGTCTGGATATTATTGGCTCCACCGTCCAGTTATCGGTGGTCAGATCAGTCGGGATGCGACATATGACAGGCGGCTGTGCACCAGAGACTTCCTTGACGACTACCGCCACATCGTATCGGTCCTCCCTCATAGCATTGTTAGGGATAACTAACCCTGCCCAATCGATGACAGGCACACTCTGTTGGGCCCCCGACGTTGTGGCCGTATCCTTCCCCTCTCCAATGTTCATTGATGGTCCAGAGATATAGCATTTGGTTTCGAACTGCTGCATGACCTCCCGCAGGAAACTCTTCCTTTTGACTGCCTCATCATCCGCAGGAGTCAAATCTTTACCTTCTAATTCGGACACGGGCTTGTCCGCTCCTTGTTCATTATGGTCCCTCGGCATTAGGATTCCAGTCGATCGAAATGGGGCTTCCCTTTGAGAGTGGTTCCGCTCTATGCCTCCATGATATCCCAAACCTACCCTGCCTGTCTGGTTGGGCAGTTGAATAGGCGTGGAAATTCCTTGGCCGTCTTTTCCCAACCCCTGCCCAGGTTGAAACTTCATCTTCATCATTTCTCTAGCAACGAAGGTGAGCTCAGGGGAGGCTTTGGATTTTATGGCTGGAGCTCCCAGACCTCTATAGTGGGGAGTGCTGATTTCCAGTGCTTGAAAACTGGCAGGCGCCGCGGATTCGTCCACATTGATTACTGGCAGACCATTCTTGGACGGGAAAGGGTCATTACGCTCTGCGGAGATTGTTACCAGATTCCCGCTAACGATGAATTTGATTTGTTGGTGTAGTGTAGAGGGAACTGCCCCGGCCATATGTATCCATGGTCTTCCCAATAACATGTTATAATTGGCCGAGATATCCAGGACCTGAAAGGAAATATCGAAAGTACACGGCCCTATCTCCACGGGCAACTCTATTTCTCCCATTGTATCCTTCCGGGATCCATCGAAGGCTCGCACCACCACGTGACTGGCCCGCAAGCGCTTGGGATTAATGTTCATTTTTCTCAGTGTACTGAGGGGACAAATATTCAGTGCTGATCCCCCATCAATCAATACCCCATTCATGACATACCCTGATGAGATCACTGCGATGTGCAGCGGTCTCCGATGCCCCCTTCCCTCTTTCGGGATATCATCATCTGTGAATGATAGCACATTGTTTTCTAGCAGATGATCCACTAGGCGGCCGAAACTGTCTTGGCTAATTGTCTTGGGGATGTGAGCCTCCCCTAGGACTTTGGCCAAGATTCTGCAGTGGTCGCTGGATGATAACACCAAATCCATGATCGACGTTAGAGTCGATTCCTCGCTCACTGCCTTGATCCCCCTTACTTCAGGATGATCCATCTTTTCCAAGAACTCCACGGCTTTCTCCTCGGATATCCTCTCGTTCTCCTTTCTCTTACTTTTGAGAACTCTTCCTGGAAGATACAAGGGATTCCCCTTTGATGTTACGGAAGCACAACTGGCCGCCTCCTCTGATACACCCCCGTAGTTCCACGGTACTGTTTTTAGATTGCAAACAGGGATCTGTGGTCTTGCTGCGATGATGAGAGGTTTTGGAGCCGCTAACTTGATAGGCCCCCCTGTGATACTCCGGCTTGCACCCGTCAACCTAATCGGTGCCCCTTGCATATTCTCCTGAGTACCCGTCATGCCAACCATCTCATCAATCCTTGTCATATAATTTCGCCTTGGCGGTCCTTCGGTTTCGATGGCTTCTACCATATTGACCCCTCCCCCATCATGCTTCGGTAGGGGATTGATTTTAACATTTGGCGGCTCGGGCTGCTCCACCACGATTTCCCCGCTATCAATCAGGTTTTGAATTATGTGTTTCAGCGTCCAACATTCCTGAGTGTCATGACCCGGGGAACCCGAATGATATGCACACTTTTTACTGGGGTCAAATTTTCTGCCCTTCGGGTCACATGGAGGTGCCAAATCGACAATCTTCCTCTGTGATATCAATATTGCCAAAATCTGCTCAAGAGGATCCCCAAGCGGGGTGAATACCCGCCTCTGTGTGGTCTCAAACCTCCTTCGTCCGTCTGTTCTGGGATTATCAAAATTGGGTTGCCGGGGCGGCCCGAATCTCTGTATTTGTACAGGAGGGCTATTCTCCACTTTCCTGGATGATCCCTGCAGCACGAGAGAGACATCTTCCTCTTTTCGCTTTTGGGGCCTGCGGGAAGTATTGCCATAATTCCCACTTTGGATTTGTTCCGCAGCCGTTTCAAGAGCTGTGAAGTCCCGGATTTTACCCGATTTCAACCCCATGTCCACCATTTCACCGTGTTTTATCATCTCGGCGAAAGGTCTTCCAACCCCTGATATGACCCGCTCATAATAAGGTGCTTCTTGTATATCCACAAAGGTCATCACCATCTCTGACTCACTCATTGGAGGATTCACTTGTGCGGCCATACCCCTCCATCGTTGGGCATAGTCCCTGAAGGTTTCCCTTGGTTGCTTCTTGATTTTTGTCATTTGATATCTATCCGGGGCCATCTGTGCCAGATCCTTGCCTCCCCCGTCAAGCTTTTCTGGAATAATTGCATCCTTAATCCTTCGTCTTCCGCATAGGACCCCAGTTCTCCAATATATATTTTCAGGTGAGTGTAAGGATCCCCTTTCCCATTGTATTTCTCGAATTCGGGGATCTTAAATTTCTCTGGATATCTGGTTCCGGGGAAGACACACAAATCTGCATAATTAACCCTACCCAAGGAGCCTATGCCCTTTAGAGATTGGATGGTCTCCTCCATCTGCTTCATTTTCCTGCGAAGGTCATCAGTATCTCCCTCCTCTGGAATTGTGATTACTGTCTTGTTGAGGGCAGGAATGACCTTTGGGAGGATCGGCTCGTCCTTAAGCTGATGTTGGTTATTTTTAAATAGGATTGCATCATCCTTAGGAGGATTCTGGTCACCCCCTGGCGGTGGTACATTGTGCGGTCCCTGGTTTGACGGATCCTGTCTGATTAAGAACTGCTCTTTTAGCATTGTGGCCATTTCCATCATCTGCTTCCTAAAGTCATCAAACTCTTCTCGAGATACAGAACTATGATTGGGGAGATCAGCCATTTCAGAGTTAGAGACCTGGGCTTTCTTAGACTGCGAACGGGTTTGAGGAGCAATCCTGCAGGCAAACGGTTCGAAGTTTCAGTCTTGGGCAATGAAAGGATGTGGATGCATGCTAAAGCTGTAAAATTTTTTGTGTTTTGGGTTTTTTTAATCTTTCCCTGCAAAAGAGAAAGTTAGTAGTCTTTTAGTGCAATAACAAATGCTAAACATGACTTTATTATGCTTCCCCAGCTGTTTCCTGCAAAACATGGAGGTCAGTATTCTCTTTTGACAACAGGGGAGGTATATATGAAATGGGATCATGACATTTTATACGCTTGAACGTAAAAAGGGCATGAAGAGACTTTTCCTGCGTTGGGTTTATCAGAGGCTGACCTACCCTAGGGTTACTCTCACGGGCTTTTCGGCATGAAGGTTCCCAAATCTTCGCAATCTACTCGTTTGAGCCCTTTCGATTGGAGCGGATTTGAGTGGTGCGTTTCCTGAGCCATCTCCGGGGAGCAGCCCCTTCGAGTCCAGTAATAAGCAACCGACAGGTTCGCCTCAGGAGGAGGTACTCTCTCAACATACATTCACATTCATCGTCCTCACCGCATGCAAATGATTACTTTGAAGTAAAGAGAAACCCATTCAAACATTCATTCATTGGACAACAACACACATTTGCACAACAATAAAAGACGTCAAAATGTCATACGCACATACACAATTATAAATTTTAAAGGATAGGATAGCATCAAGATTCGAATGCGGCTTAAGCCCTCTAATCTCCCCAGCGGAGTCGCCAGCTGTCGACGCCGGTAGGAATCGCTTAACGCGGGGGTTGTAACCCTTTTCCGATTTTTAGCCTTTTTGTTAGATGCCTTTTTGGAAAAGGTCGGCATTAATGTCGACGGGGTTTTTAAAGATTGTTTTTATGATGAGCCAATTTAACCAGAGTCGCCAGTTGGTATATTTGAAATGGATGTACCAACTCATCCGAGTTTTCATTTTTATAAATCGCTGGCTCATATGTGACTCCGAATTAATTGGTCTGCGAATCGAGATTCATAGAGTTCGGGGCTTGCTTAAGTGAGGGGAAGGTGTTAGGCACCCCTCGACTTCCGTGAAGCACGGTTACCGCAATCTTGATGCTTTCCTATCCTTTAATTCATGAAATGTGTGTGTGCGTGTATGTGTGTGGGTGCCTATGTAAATGTTGTGGTGAGCTTGCGTAAAAGAATCATTTGGATTATTAGGGAAAATTGTGTTCTAATTTGAGCATGTCTTAGAACGTCCATCGGCTTAAACGAGAAAGCTTTTATGAGAAAAGGATTGATTTTAATTAGCAAAAACTATGAGATTTTCATTAAGCGTCGTTTTGGCAAAACAAGAGTTTTGAACCTTCGTAAAAATAGGAATCGAAATCTATACATTGCTTTCATAAAATGATGGGCAACTTCTAGGATATCTTTCACCCTACGCACCAAGATTTAATAAAACGTTATTTTATTTTTATAAAACCATTTTTGTGACATTTGAAAAACGACTTTCTTTAGCCTTCTCGTTTAATAGAAATCGACATTCATTAACACCTCCAAATTTTTAGCTACGTGATGCTAACCTCCTAGTTTGCTTGGTTTTAAGAAAAAAAACCTTCATCGTTTAATCTTTGAAATCATTTTTCGTGTCACAAAATCCAATCAAGCATAAACACGCGTCGGGGCTATTCATGGGCATGTAAGCCATCAAAATAACCCCAAACGCCCACAATCACAAGTTTCACTATTTCGGGGCCTTAAACACGATTATCGCTTTGGCGTCGTTTTAAGGCCCGACGATTACATATTTACAATAACGGATACATCCACCCGATTACATACATTCAAAAATGTCCATCATCGGATTTGGACCACGGGGTCGCATTCCTAGGCTCACATCCGAACTTATTGCACAACCGCCAAATGGATATAACGAAAATAAACAACAACGGGATGCCTAACACTCTAGGATATCTTACAATGACGATCGAAATACACTATGAATGATACCATACCATAATAGCTAAGATTTGCACCAAACGGATATCATCGGGCTATTAGGGGGAATTTCATTCCGATGAGACCCTCACTAATAGTCCCTAACCCATGGCTTCACAATAACATATGAGAAAAAACTACATTCAAGGTAATTCGGATGACCAAAAGATTAACAACATGGTATAACAAAATGCTAAGAACAAATGGTTTTTTCACCTTGCAATTAATCCCCACAATATGTATGAATTTGTGTATTGAGTAGAGTAGAAAATATGAGATATAATCTCACAAAATTGGTACAATTCCTCACTCTTTTCACTCTTTTCTCTCCTAATTTTTGCTGTTTTCTTGCTGTTTTTTCTTCTTCTCCCGAACTGCTGCTGCTGCTGAATCCTCTCTTTTTTTCCTCCTGTATGCGAACTGGCCTAATATAGCACTGCCAAGAGCAGCCGCAGATCTATCTGCGGCTGGCCGCAGATATATCTGCGGCTGGCCCTTGGTTCTCCCCCCAGCCGCGCTCGAGTCCCGTGCGCTTCGAGTCCCGTGCTGCCTCGAGTTCTGTCCTTGGCCGCGAATTGATCTGCGGCTGACTGTGCTGATTTTCTCGTTTTCCGTGCCTCATCTCGATTTTCGTGTCGTACCGTTGGTTTTCGCTGACGGGTTTGCGTTCGGCAGTCCGGGAACCGTCGGGGAACGCGCCACGTCATCCGGGCAAGCACAGTGATCAGTAACTGACCCTCGACATTCGCTTGTTGTCGTGTCGGCTTCAATATCATCCCGTCGTGGTGGTTTTGAGGGTTCGTCTTTATGTCCACCCTTTATTCTCGTGTGCCGGGTCAATTGACGATTTTGCCCTCCTGTCAGGGTTAGTATAGGAAATGCAAAAATCGGGTGTCTACATTTGGCTCTCTGTGATGATTGACAGCTACGTCGGGCTCTTTGGCCTTTTGATCATTTCTGCTGGCCGATATACTGTTGTCCCGCATTATATCATCCTTTATATGCTCATGCGCGTGGATCATTTGGGATATCGAGGCAGTGGTAGTCAGGATTGGGGAGAAGCCCAATGACGAGGAGTTCTGTGCAGCCTCAGCTTCCTTCCATTTCACGATTCTTAACTGCCCCTGCCTTGGTGCGTGTCGCTACCAAGAATTTCTATCGAGAACTCGCGATGTTGATCGTGCTGAGTTATCCACAGCTCTGCAAGATCCTGCATATCAGATGACTAACAAATGCCAAAACTTGAAGGCTCGGGCCGATAGTGTTAGTTCAACACAAAGATATTATAATCTTGACAAAAATGCAGTTAAAGCACATGAAATTGAATATCTATTGATCGCACAATCTAGCAAGTTGTGAACCGTGAATGTACTAGATTGGAAGTTTTTTTCGATCCTTCGTGAATTGATGATTTTCTATTTAACGGGTTAGGAAATCGTAAGAACACCTTCAAGCATTCATGGTCATTGTACGTGAGTAAGGTCAAATTCAAAAGAACTACCTTCCCTCGTCAAAGGTATTCTGTCTCCATTCTCGACAACGTCCTTAGCAGGATCGACGTCATGTGACAAATGCACTGTGCGATGCAGCATTCAGTAGGGGTTTCTCTTCCATGACTCATTGTTTAAGGCCGAGAGTTTTTCGCATTATCTCTTCTCTTTATTAGTCCACTGCACTTGTCTCGTTTTCTTAGGCTATTCAAAGTTACCCATATAACGAGTTTTGGACCAATGACTCCCAAACCAGACGATTTTGGGGCATTAAGTGTACAGACACCCCTTCGGGTTTATTTACTCGAGTAACAAAGGCCACGGTTCGAGACAAGCTGGTGGTCTGCCCCATTCATTCTTTGCTTGACCTTGCGCAAGATTCGTTTTCTTAGGCTTGAGTTACCCATGTAGCGAGTGTTAGGCCGGTGACTCCCAAACCAGACGGCTTTAGGGCACCAGATGCAGAAACACCCCTTAGGCTTAATTACTCGAGTAACCCACGCCACGATTCGAATCTGCTCGGGTTTCCTCTACTGTAATGCTCGTTTTCTTAGGCTCTGAGTTACCCATGTAACGAGTGTTGGGCCAGCGACTCCCAAACCAGATGGCTTTAGGGTACCAGGTGTAGAGACACCCCTCGGGCTTAATTACTCGAATAACCCAGGCCACGATTCGAGACATTAGCTTGATAATCATTTATCGTTTGACTTCTGGATATTAGCTTGATAATTATTGACTGTCTGACTACGTGTTAATTGCCATCAACGTCGTCATAGTTTTATACCCCACAACTGAAAGTTTGTGCAAATGCAAAGTGAAGGCTGTCACATGAGGTCGATTCTGTCGCAAACGTTGCTTTGAATTAAGGCTTTGTACCCGATCAAAAGGTTGAATAGCCTTCTTCGTCTAATCATACTCACGATTGTGCTCCACGGATGCTTGTCAGAATTAATCCGATTCCTATCAAGTCAAATAAAATCCCCCTTTCACGCGGGTCATCGTATCCCGGAAAAACTATGCTTGACAAATGCCAGATGATCATATCGTTGAAGATTGAATTGACGTGAGGTAGCATCTGATGATGATGGTGCATGTTGACGGGATTGTTGCATGGGTGCCAATTTGCACGTCATCATTTCCTGGGTGGTTGACAAATGCCCCAGTGTTAAGTTGCTTTTCTTGTGATCTCCCTCGTACTGGTTGCATCGGTATCTCGCTGGGCTGGCAAAAGATCCGGTCCTTTGACCTGTTGAAAGGTTTGGGGGATTTTTGATTTTTTTGATTTTTTGATTTTTTTTTGTGTGGTCGAATCTGCCCCTACTCCGGGTTTTTTGTGATCGTTAGGGGCTCTGATGTTTGATGGCGATGGTTTGGTCTAAGCCGGGTTTGGGTTTACCTTCGACCCATCCTTTGATCTCGTCAGGCGTATTGTCGATATCTTTCTCGTCCTGCTCAATCCCCATCAGATCGAACTCTAGCTTTATACCAAAATCGTGATCCTCCTTCAAATTTGGCCTATTGCTTGTCAGGCTAGAGTGCCTCAAATCGGGGTACCTGACATAAAACAAAAATGCTTGTCATATATATAAAACATTTCAGCACATGATCTTCTTTTGGATAACATGACAAAATGACATGAGCGTGCAAGGATTTGAAATAAAACTCAGAATTTTAAAACCCATTGATCTTCTACTGGCCGGGATTCACTGCCATACTCTGGGATTTTTCCCTTCCTGGATATCACCTGATGCACGGTCCAACTGGCCACGGTGAGGTCAAGCAATGGAGCTCTTTAGGAGGTGCATGGATCACATTGGTATGGATCTGACATTGGTGGCATTTTCTGACATGAGTATCGCAATCAGTTTTCATGGTTAGCCCGTAGCGACCCGTTCACACGCTTTTCTTTGCAAAAAGTGTTCTGCTCATATGGGCTCTGCACACATTGTCATGTACTCCGTTCATTATCTGTGGGCTTCCTCGGCCTCCAGACATCTCAGCAGTCCCGTAGCTAGGTCCCGTTTATGCCCTTTGGTGCTGTATATTCCCATAGCCTGCTGGATGACCAATTCGAGTCTCCAACTACTTTCATCCTTTTGATTCCCATTCCTAGGGCTAATCTCAGTCCTAGGATGAGTCCCTCGTATTCGGCCGTATTGTTGGAGTGGCAGAACTGTAATTTCATGGCTATCGGCCTCTGCCATTTGGATGGATGGAGTATGGACTTTACGGCCTCCTAGTTGGGTCGTAGGGGCAATCTCGCAAAATAACAAGGGTCGTAGTTTAGTACTGTGCCAGTTACAAGTTGGCAGATGCATGTCGACACTGATGCATGATTATTATTCTTTCTCTTTTTTTTTCTTCTTTTTCTTTTTCTTTTTCCCTTTTTTTTGTGGTCGAATATGCCCCTACTCCGGGTTCTTTGTGATCGTTATGCCACGCTTTCACGGTTCTCTTAATCTTATCCTGCAGAACAAGGTCAGTGTTTGATGACAGGATAGTATTTAGAAGTTTTTGGAAAACCTTGGTACGTGGCACGGATTGCCCTCCTGCAAAACCATGTCAGTATTCTCTCTATATGTGCAGGTGATGTAACCACATGATACAGGACATATTTATTACGATGATGCCGGTATGACAGTTATATGCCATTTACATGACATTTATTTATTCGACTGAATGATAAAAGGGCATGAAGAAGCTTCCCTTTCGTTAGGTTTATCAGAGGCTGACCTACCCTAGGGTTACTCTCGCGGGCTTTTCGGCATGAAGGTCCCCAAATCTTCGCAATCTACTCGTCTGAATCCTTTCGATTGGAGCGGATTTGGGTGGTGCGTTTCCTGAGCCATCTCCGGGGAGCAGCCCCTTCGAGTCCAGTAATAAGCAACCGACAGGTTCGCCTCAGGAGGAGGTACACTCTCAACATACATTCACATTCATCGTCCTCACCGCATGCATATGATTACTTTGAAGTAAAGCAAAAACCATTCAACCATTCATTTATTGGTAAAACACATTCACACAACAGCAGGTCAAAATATCGCACGCACACACATTCATTCATGAATTTTAAAGGATAGGATAGTATCAAGACTTGAACGCGGCTTTAGCCCTCTAATCTCCCCAGCAGAATCGCCAGCTGTCGACGCCGGTTTTTCGTCTTTCCGATTTTTTTGCCTTTTGATTAGATGATGTTTTGGAAAGGGTCAGCATTAATGTCGACGGGGTTTTGAAAGATCGTTTTTTATGATGAGCCAATTAACCAGAGTCGCCAGTTGGTATATTTGAAATGGATGTACCAACTCATCCGAGTTTTCGTTTTTTATAAATCGCTGGCTCATATGTGACTCCGAATTAATTGGTCTGCGAACCGAGATTCATATAGTTCGGGGGCTTGCTTAAGCGAGGGGAAGGTGTTAGGCACCCCCCGACTTCCGTGAAACACGGTTACCGCAATCCTAATGCTTTCATATCCTTTAATTCTCGAATGTGTGTGTGTGTGCGTGTGTGTGTGCCTATGTGAATGTCGTGGTGAGTTTGTACGAAAGAATCACTTGGGGTTTTTTATGGAAAGTCTTGTTTTCTTTTGATAATGCCTTAGAATGTCCTTCGGTTTATACGAGAAAGCTTTATTCTTTATTAGAAAGGTTTGATTTTAATTGTCAAAACTGTAAGGTTTTCATTAAGTGTCGTTTTGGCAAAACAAGAGTTTTAAACCTTCGTCAAAATAGGAATCGAGATCTATACGTTGCTTTCGTAAATAGAATGATGGGCAACTTCTAGGATCTCTTTCACCCTATGCACAAAGATTTAATAAAACATTTCTTATTTTATGAAACCATTTTTGTGATGTTTGAAAAAGATTTTTTCCTTTAGCTTTCTCGTTAAATAGGAATCAACGTTCATTAGCATTCCCAAATTTTAGCCTCGTGATTCTAATAACCTAGTTCGATTGATTTTACGAAAATCTTATCGTTTAGCTTTGAAATCAATTTCGTCTCATAAATCAAATCGAGCATAAACACGCGTCGGGGCTATTCATGGGCATGTAAGCCATCAAAATAACCCCAAACGCCTACAATCACAAGTTTTACTATTTCGGGGCCTCAAACACGATTCTCGCCTTGGCGTCGTTTTAAGGCCCGACGATTACATATTTACAATGAAAGGTACATCGAATTTATTACATATATCAAAAGATGTCCATCATCGGATTTGGACCACGGGGTCGCTCTCCTAGGCTCACATCCAAAATCGCTACACACCCACAAGATCCTAAGAATAACAATCTAAATAAACTATGCATAATACATCATTACAACGAGCTAAAATTCACCAAATGGATATCATCGGGCTATTAGGAGGAATTTCGTTCCATTTGGAACCCTCACTAATAGCCCTCAATCCGAGGATTCACAACAATATACAAGAACAACTACATTTAATATAATTTGGATGACAAAAAGCTTAACAAAAATGGTAAAACAAAATGCTAAAACAAAGGATTTTTCACCTTGCAAAATAATCCCCACAATATGTATGAATTTGTGTATTGAATAGAGTAGAAAATATGAGATGTAATCTCCCAAAATGGGTACAATTGCTCACTATTTCTCACTCTTTTCTCTCTTGATTTCTCTTATTTTCTTGCTGTTTTCTCCTTCTTTTTCTTTCTTTTTCCGCCGCTGCTGCTGCTGAACCTCTCCTGGATGAAATGAAGAAACTGAGCTGAAATAAGCTGGTTTAGGGCAGCCGCAGATTGATCTGCGGCTGGCTGGCCCACCCCCCATCGCACTCAGTTGGTTTCCTGGTTTCGAGTCCCGTGCGCACCACCATTATTTTAATCGTTTGGCCGCAGATCAATCCGCGGCTGGGTGGGCCAATTTTCTCGATTTCCGTGCCGCACCTCGATTCGCGTGTCGTGACATCGGTTTTCGCCGGCAGGTTTGTATTTTTGCAGTCCGGGAATCACTGGGAGACGTGCCACATCATTCGGGCATGCTCATTTTGGACGGCCCTGCTGTCACGTCGGTTTTGATTTGCAAATCGTTGCGGTGGCGTCGAGTGTTCGCACTTGTGCATCCCTCGCTCTCACAGGCCGGTTCATTTGACGATTTTGCCCTCCTGTCACGGTTAGTATACGAAGCGCAAAATTTGGGTGTCTACAATTAAAATAATTTAATACAATGTTTTGAAATTTCCTGGACATTACACTTGCAACATGAGAAGGTTGTAAATAAATTTTACAAATTAGGAAACTTACTTTTATAGGAACAAAATGAAGTAAGATAGGATACTTGTCTTTTATGTAGTTTACGTTTATTGCTTAACTATACTTCAAATAACCTATATATTTATATATAGATATTCATTAGCCTTCTATACTCATTAACAGACTCTCAGATCATAATTATTCAACACATACCTTATGTAATTGCTCCCTATTTACAGATATGTATTCCAGGCATACACTTAGTCAAGTATACATTCACATCAAGTAATCATATAACTCAAATTCTTTCTTTTATTTTTACTTCAAAGGTTTCATTTATAAGTCCCTTTAAACCTTTTGAAACCTTGATTCTAAATAGTCATAGCATGTTTAGACAATACAAGTATGCCAATTGCCATATAACAAAACTTATAAGAGCTTATTATATAAGTATCAAGCCTTAGTTCACAAAACAGAACCTCTTAGCAACTCTGCAGCACGGCGCGACCGCGCTGCATTTATGCCTGGGAGTGGCGCGACCGCGCTACTCCCTTTCAGCCCAGAATTGAGGTTTTCATGCACAACTCATTTACTAGCATGTTGGGGTCTTTGTATACAACATATACACACAATAACCTGGGAACTTAGAACCAAAATAAATCCATGCATTCAATATTTGGTCAACACATTTTGAAAATTTCCTTTTTAAAAACAAGTTTAGTAGTTCTTTTCCTTAAAGACTGGCCAAGATCATATTTGACCCTCAGATTATTGCTACATAGGTTCTTATACACATGTTCAATGTTAATAGAACATATCTACGTCATTTCTTCAATCCATGATAACTTTTCCTTTAAAACTTATCAAATCATAGTTTACAATTCAACTTTGTGATAACGTATTCATGATACAACTTAATATGTGTTTAAAGCTTCTTCATGCTCATTATTCTAGGTTACGTTGGGTTCTAAAGCTGAGCAATTTAACAGAAAACATCAGTTTTTGTTCTGGTGCAGGCGTGACCATGCCCTGTTTAGCCTTGGTAACAGCGCGGCCGCGCTGGTACGCAGACACAGGTGCTGCGACTGTCGCGAACCAGACTTCCAAAAATCCATACGATAGCAATTTAGACACACCCAGACATTATAAACTCAACCAAAACAGCATATCATATATTCTTAACGATTTTAATAGCACCAACAACACTATTAGCCAATTTAGAGTCTCCAAAACAAGCCATTTTGTGCATATTTTACCAAATACCAATTTCTTCCTCCTAGACAGATTTTTCATGTATTTGATCACTCGAAATCCTTATAAGCAACATATATAACCATACTCAAACTAAACAAGTTGTATATAGCATGTACACAACAACACGAGTTGTAACTTCACCAAATTCATGTTTTTTTAACAATAATACTCATTTAAGAAATTTAACAAACATTGGCATACATAACATAAATTTATGAATTTTTGTGTATTTAGAACATGATTATTCCAGAACTTTTATTCTTGACATCCTAATATCAACAATTAGCAATAACATGGTAACACATAGCCACAAACAAACCACTTACCAAAAGATATGCATTATTCTCACTATTTTCTTATATGAAAACCAAAAGTTCCATAGGATTACCTCTTGAATGAATTCCGCTTGAATTTAACTTGTGAATCCTTCTTCCTTTGCCTGCAAATCTCCTAAAAACTCTAGAAAATCTTCAATCTCTTACTCACTCTCAATTTCGCACGGTTTGGAGGTTTTAGCAAAAGAAGAAAGTGTTTTAGGTGGGAAAATATATAGGAATAAATCCTTGCTAACTCTTGAATCTCTCTTTGCATTCTAAACCCCCAATCATCAGTTTTTATACCATAAATTCCCATGAATCAGATGAGTTATAGAGAGAGGAGTTTAAGAAATGAAAAGACTTGGTTTTAAAATAAAAAGACAACTCCCTCCCTCTTCAATTCTTACTAACACGATCCTTCTCAATTTGTCCCAAATCTGCAGTCACGTGGGTCCCTCCCTCATCAGCTGACTCCCTTCTATTTTAAAAATTATTACTTTAATCATTTAATCGATTTAATAAGCTATTTGACTATTTTGCCCCTTCGGAACCAAACAATTCAATACTAATATCGATTCCTACTAAAATCGATATTCGGAACGTTATGGAATTATTCGTTTCGTTAAATTAGCTTCTGAAATTCGAGTTTGACTTTTTATCCGAAGAAATCAACCCGTTGACTTTGACTAAAAAGTCAACTCCGACACATTTTCTGACTACAGTCTATTTTGACTAATTTCGACGTTCTAGACTCAAATATACAGTTAACGTCTTCAAATTCCACTCTGAACTCAAATTCGAATTTTAATTCCATTCCTTGTAATTTATTAAAAGTATCAATTTTTTAGTTAATTCAAGTAGTTAAATTAACCAAAACCAACTATTTAAATTCATCTTGTCACATAACTCAATCAAATATATATATATATATATATATATATATATATATATATATATAACACATATACATATAATAATTGAAAACACATAAGAGTTTCTCATAAACTCAATTTATTATAAGTATTACAATTTGACCACGGATATTATAGCAATTCCATACCCAAAAGAATGCAAGGATCAACAAGGATAAATATAGTCTAGCAATCACTACTAGCACAACTGAATCAAAATCCAAATAAAATGCAACAAAACCCCTTACCAAATTGGAAGCAACACAAGTATGCCAAACTAATTATGCATTAGTATTTTCTAGTATATCACATAACTAACATTGCAATACAAAGTATCACCTAATACCATTCAAATATTTTATAGTTTACACTATTCACTTTACCAATAACATAAGTAAACATTCAAGAATCAATGTACTTACTTCCATTGTAATGGTGAACCCCAACCTTTGCAAGCATTGCGTAGTGTTCTATTTCAGATTTTCGCAACGGTGCGCAATTGTTTGAAATTATAATCAACTTACCTACAATAAGAATAAAACCATAAAATCGAAAAAATTAATAATAATAATAAGAAATCACATTATCTAGTTTCTTCCCAACAGTTAGACTATCTGAACCAATAAAATAAATAAACTAAAAAAAAGAAAATAAGAAGAGAAAACTAAAATAACAATTGGACCCCCAAAATGACATAAACAAAGGGAAAAAACAAGCAAACAAACATTTACAAATCACTGGAGTAAGCTTCCTTGAACAAAACTTAAGCTCTCATCATGATTAAGGTTTATCAGTGAACTTTCAAATTGGAAGTTGTTGTCAACACTCCAAAATTAATACCTTACTATTACTCTACGAACATAAAATTCAGTATAGTGACAATCAAGGGTCGAACCTACAGAGAGTGATGTTGTCTTATATTTATCCTAATATTTCTAACAGTAAATAAAATGGGGGTTTTGAGTTTAAATAACTAATGAATGAAAATAGAATTTAACTAAGTAGAAATACTTATGAATTAAAAGCTCCAGTTCTTTAGTTCAGTATCCCCTTCTCACAATAACAGAATAATCAAGTATAACAATATTTATCCTTCAATGAAACTAATAACAGTAGATAAACGCAATCGCTAATTATCCGAAATCCCGCTTAGGTTTTACATCTAACGTAACAATCGCCCCACCAGACCCTAACTGTAACAATCGTAAATTCTGGATAGCCTTGTAATTCGAGCTTATGAATATTGATGTATATTATTTAAATGAATTTTATGAGTAATATTTTTATGTGAATAAATAAATATGTATATGTGTTATATATATACATATTTTTATTTTTATATGATGAGATGTATATTTATAGTTGGTTTAAACTAGTTTAATTATTTGAACTTACTAAAGAAACTAACGCTTCAAATTAAGTGGTTAAAACTCGAATTTGAGTTCGGATTAGAATTTGGAAAAACGGACTGCAGATTTAAATCCAGAATGTCCAAATTAGTCAGAATAGACCCTAAACACATTTTATGTCGGGGTTAACTTTTTCGGTAAAAAGTCAAACACGAATTTTGGAGATGAATTTGACGAAACGGATATTCCCATGACGATGAGAACGTCTATTTTAGTAGGAATCGACCGTTTTCATGAAAAAGTTGATTTTCGGATGTCAAAATGATAAAATGGGTCATTAAATGGATAAATGAGTATTAATTGGGAGTAATCAGCCAAAGTGGGACCCATTGGACAGCTGATCACTATTTCTAAATTGGAGAATTCAACAACTAAGGAAATGAAGAGGAAGCCCAACAGTTGGAGAGAAAAGAAAATGAAAATAAAAAGAAAATGGAGAAAACCTTCCAAATTCCAAATCCTTTCATCTTCTTCTTACCAAACCATCTAATGAAGAATATGAAGGGTTGGGGGAAAGGAAAGACCAGCTAATAACTTCTATATATACCCCCTTCATAAATATTTACCAAAATTTTGCAAAGTTATACTACCCAAATGAAAATTGAGAAGAGAAATTAGAGAAAGAGAGAAACCATTCTAGAGGGAGAAGCAAGTAGGTGGAGTAAAGAAACTTGTATAAGTGTTTGGGAGAAGCAAGGGAGAAGAGGAGAGGAAGCCTCAAATTCTAACTAAATTATTTAGCAACCAAGAAGGAGAATCCAAGAGGTAATCATCATACTCTAACTCATTCCTCCTTAGTTTCAAGCTTTTTTTGTTTCTTAAACTTCTATCTCGCTGGGTTAGATTTGTTGTTGTTATGATTATTATTTTTTGATTGTGAACAATTAATAATGATATTCAGAGGTTATTTATACCATTAATAACTCAAAAGTGGAATAAGAATGAAAGAAATCTGAACCCATGCGTAAGGAGGAAGAAAACGGACGAAAATGGAGAACTATGGACAATGGACTGAGTTAGAGGACATTAAAGGTTAGTAATCATGTCTGATAATGTTGTTGGTTATTATAATGTTATACTTCCATGGGTTATAGGAATATCCCAGTTGAAATGGTGTAAAAAGGTGTTAAAATGAATTTGTAGTAAGAGTTTTGGTAAAACATGTTATAAAATGAAGAATGGATTGAATAGTGACCAATGAGTCAATTTCTGGTATTAATGTGTTGCTTGAACAATTGTGAGCTTCTGGAGTAGTATAGTACACTGAGTTATGAAGACATAGGCTTTGGAACGAACGCATTCCGACCTTGGATGAGGGAGTTTTGGTGATTAGAAGGAAATGTGTCAAATCTGTCCAATCTAGAAAACCAGATTCGGACCAGTCCATTTTATGAATTTTTTGGACTTGTGTGTTCCGAATTTGAAAATGGTTAAAGCATAAAAGTTGTAACCCCAGAAGTTAGCTTCGCGTGGGCATAAGAATCGCTCAAAAAGGTTTTAAAACGAATTAGTTATGACTGTTTTAGCGGGAGAGGGTAAAGCTGACCGGATTTTTATAGCAATCTGACCTTGGTTGTAAAAAGTGAAAACCTGTTTTGATTGAAGAATGGTTCGACACCAGGGCCTAGATGAGATTAAAGTAGACTGTATAAGCTTTAATTTAACGTAAGAATGAATGAAAACGAATGAGTAACGAAGGAGATATGATAAAAACAAGAACGATATTTTGTTAAAGAAAAATTGCGAAAATGAGTTTTTATAACTCAGATTGAAATGAATTTTGAGCAATGTTATATTTTGAAGTAAAATATCATAAGGGGGCAATAAGCGGGTCGCGTCATTTTCGAACGCCGCAACGCCTAGAGACATTTTTGAAAATTGATCGCGTTATTTTAATTATAAAATGCGAGCAACATGAGATGCGTAGTAAAGTAACTTAAACCAAGTTATGGAAGTCTATATGTGACTAATTGTTATGTGAATATGTACTTGCATGTGTAGGATAATTGAAGAGCGTATTCTATAATTCTATAGCAGACGCTCGAGGCAAGTTCTAACTTACTCAACTTTTATATTTGAAAAAGTTCCCTAATTCCATTCATTTTATATATATTGAATGCAAGTTCTAACTTACTCAACTTTTATATTTGAGCAAGTTCCCTAATTCCATTCATTTTATATATATTGAATGCAAGTTCTTAAACTTACTCAATTTTTATATTTAAGCAAGTTCCCTAATTCCATTCATTGTATATATTGAAGGCAAGTTCCCTTACCTTACTCAAGATTGTATTTGAGCAAGTTCCTTAATTCAATTTATTTAGTGAGTAAGTTTCCTAAAATTACTCAACCTTTATATTTGAGCAAGTATTATATCTTGTTGCAAGTTTCCTAACTCAAACTCGAGTTATTATTTTTTAATCATGTTAGTGGATTAATTATTGTCAATTACTCCATGTCAAAGGTAATTATTGATATTCGCACTTTGTGCATTTGAATTCATGATTTGTTGTTGGACTGTGAAATATTTAAGTTCTTCATTCATGAATTGTTTAAAAAATAGTCTACGCCATTTGTTTCGGCTAGACATATGCAGGTTAATATTTTTGAAAGTTATCCAAACCAGTAGTTGGTACGGATTCTCGGACTGAGAGAGCAACCCTTATTAGGGGACTATAATGTGTCGGTTATCCGATGCAGTCAGGACTAAATGTTATGCATATACTTGGGGTACGAGAGGCTGATCCCCTCAAATACTACTGACGGGGCCAGGTTTTAAAAGAGTTAGTTGAATGATTGACTCTTTGGCCAAAAGTTCATGGTTTATTGGACCACTCAGCAGTAAATAATCAATATTTATTTCTTTATTTGAACGTTGGTTATATTATTCAATTATTTCATCAATGTTCTTAAATTGTTGATCTATGCGGTTATTATTCTTATTCATTCATGATATATCTCCATTATTCATTTTAAACTTGCTGAGCAAAGTAGTTGCTCACCCTTGCTATATCATGAACCTATTGCAGTTAAGCCGGAGAGTTCCAAAGCGGACAAAGGCAAAGGAAAGCTTAAGAAATAGTTATATGTACTATCCCGCTATGTAATCGTGGAATCATTTTGTATTATTACGTATTTCATAATGTATTTATTTAAGGTTATAGACCTTGGGACCGTATTAAACCTTTTGTAATGAACAATATATGTTTATTTATTCCGCATTAGTTATCATATGTTGTTTAGAGGTGTTTGAATGTACTTTATCGTGAGCACCAAATTCGAGGTATTTGTACCTGAATTTGTGGGTGTCACAGGTTGGTATCATAGATGTAGGTTATAAACTTTAGGAATGCGAAACCTAAGTTATAACCTTAGAAGAAACTCGTATAGAGTACGCTAGGAAATGGATCGAGGAGATTCATTTGATGGTCATATCTGGAGGTGGATTGAGGAAATCCATCGAGCTGAGTTGTACATAATAAAATATCATTTCATTTTATCAATGAATATATTTAATTGTGACACTGACATCTTACTGTCTGTTTGTTTCTGTCTTTGGCTGTAGAATGTCTGAGATGGGAGAGTCCAGTCATACCGGAGAGGTAGAGTTCATAGATATTCATGTGGATACAGAGCATTTAGTAGAGGTGCAACCGAGTGAGCCAGAGATGATGGGCACTAGGGATATGGTTCTGAGGATGAGCAGTTACCGAAGGAGTGCTGAGGCGGTTAAGTGATGAGGGGGAAGATGAGGATCCCGAGGAAGATCCAGTGACGGAGGATGATGAGCCACATGAGTATGCAGATGGCATGGGCACTACTGCTAGTGACATCATCGAAGAGCTGGAAAATAGGAATGAAGAGCTTGAGAATCGAGTAGCCCACTTAGAGGATTAGAACCAGGATCACTAGGACCGAGAGGAGCAGTACAAGTCATTAGCATATCAGACTTTGGGGGAAAAGGCAGAGTTGACCCAGAGGCTGCAGGAAAAGGACTAGAGGATTGTCAAGCTAGAGGTAGAGGTTCACGGTCACCGTGAGATTTCTGTTCAGCTTAGCGTGATGGTTTATGACCTCTTAGGGAGGAATGTGGTGTTGGTAGGACAGACAGAGCGGGTAAAGGATCAGCTGGAGACTACTCGTCTGGAGAGAGATGAGGCTATAGAGCAGTTGGCAGCCCTGACTGCAGAGTTTGAGCTGGAGGTTACGAATAAAATCCGCGTAGAGAGGGCAGCCAGGATTGATTCCCTCAGTTTAGGCTTGACCACTTCCATTGGCAGGCTGAGGGACAAGGTGAGGAGGTACCCCAGGGAGGAGGGGAGCAGCAGACGCGTGATTAGGCACCGAGTGGTCGACAGGCTGGCTCGACGGGAGCTCAGAGTTGCAGTCCGCTGCAACATGCGGTGATGTGTTATTTTTTTTAACATTATGTTTGCAGTAGGTCCCACTTTTGTTATAATAGGGGTATACTTGTGTTACAAATCCCTATGCTTGTAGCATGCATGGGATAGTAGTTGAACCCCGATTTTTGTTTCTAATAGAGGGGTGGAAGGTTATTATTCCCCACTTTTGTTCTTTAGGGGGATAGTTAGTAGTTGGCAGGTCATGTCATTGAGCGTTTATAAAAGTATGCCACATGATGAGTCAGGTTGTATTAAAATAGTGGAATATGAAAATAAATGCAGTTGTTTTATTTAAATCACATGTGTTGATAGATGCTTTTACTTGTAATTGCTGACTTAAATGACTTATTGCATAAAGCATAAATCTATAAGTAAAAGCCGGCAGTTTTCTTTTATCAGATTATGCCGCCAAAAGGACGACCGCGTAACCAACGGGTTGAGGAGTCAGAAAGAGAAGTACGGGATCAACCCAACCCAATGAGAGCGTTTGCTGAGTTGCTGGCAGAAGCCATGCAAAATAGACCCCCACCTGTAGAACAGCCATAGCGGCAGCCCGCGCAGCATTTGGCTAGTTTCAAAGATTTTAAGCTAGTAAGACGTCCCGAGTTCAGGGGAACACTAGACCCGATTGAAGCCCAAACCTGGATCGAAGAAATAGAAAAAGTGTTTGAGTTTGCAAGGGTGGCCGAAGAATAAAAGACAGGGTTTGCCACCTTTATGATGAAAGGTGAAGCGAACTATTAGTGGAAGGCCAACAAAGGCCGTGCTGGAGATGGTGTGATACATTGGGTGCATTTCAAGGAGCTATTCTTCGAGAACTATTTCCCGAAGAGTATGCAGGTAAGCATGGAAATAAAGTTCTTGGAACTAAAGTAAGGAGGCATGTTAGTTGCGGAGTATGCCGCAAAATTTAACGAGTTAGCTAGGTTTGCTCCACATCAGGTGGACACCGAAGCTAGGCGAGCGAAGAGATTTGAACAAGGGTTGAAGCCCTGGGTGTATAGTAAGGTTGCGGTTTTGCAAATCAACATATTTTCTATGTTACTTGAGAAAGCAATCATTGCTGAGGGAGGAAATGAAGCGTTGACAAAGCACAACCAAGATCAGAGAAAGAAGAAAAGCCATGATGGTTATAAGGAAGGTAGCAGTGGGGGAAGTAACCCAAATAAGAGAAAATGGAATGACAGTCAGATGTCAGGAAGCAAATTCGGAGGGGATGCAAAGAAAGGCAATAAATGCGAGAAATGTGGAAAGAATCACTTTGGAGAGTGCATGAAAGGAAAAAGGAGTTTGTTTCAACTGTGGTCAACCGGGGCACTTTGCTCCACAATGCCCAAAGGCGAAGGCAGGAAGTTGTTTTTCTTGTGGCGCTTCAGATCATTAGAAAAAGGATTGCCCAAAGAGGAAGAGCGATGCAGGCAGTGCTAACCAAGGGAACAACAATAAGCTAACTATTAGAGGACCAGCACAACAGAACAGACCAGTGGCACGCACCTTCAATATGACAGTGCAGGATGCGATGGAATCAAAGGACGTGGTGTCATATATTATTTCGATCAATAATATTAATGCATACATATTATTTGATTCGGGTGCTGCCTATTCATTTGTGTCAGACGAATTTGCTAAACGGTTAAAATTACCTCGTGAGAAATTAGAGAATCCAATGAATGTGGAGGTAACTAATAAGGAAGTTATCCCTGTAGAATATATTCATCGAAATTGTTATGCTGAAATAAGAGGATATAGATTGGGCGTCAATTTGATTCTGATACGACTAAGAGAATTTGACGTTATCCTTGAAATGGAGTGGTTGTCTAGTTATGGGGCTGTGATTGCCTGCCAGAAGAAGTGTATACACCTGAAGACTCTAAATAAGTCAAAGGTTGTATTCTATGGAAGTAAATCGCCTAGGATATCTTGTTGTCTGACGATGATGCATGCAAGGAGATTGCTCAGAAAGGGTTGCATAGGTTATCTGGGTCATGTGGTTGATACTCGAAGAGTAGAGGGTAAGCTGGGTCAGATACTGGTTGCAAGAGAATTCACCGATGTTTTCCCAGAAGATTTACCGGGTTTGCCGCCGGATCGAGAAGTGGAATTTGTGATCGACTTGGTGCCAAGAACCGCACCGATCTCACAGGCATCGTACAGGATGGCACCGATAGAGATGAAAGAATTGATGGTTCAACTGCAGGAGCTGCTAAACAAAGGGTATATTCGTCCAAGTATATCTCCGTGGGGAGCGCCAGTTTTGTTCAGGAAGAAGAAGGATGGATCGTTAAGGCTTTGTATCGACTACAGGGAATTGAATAAGGTTACCATTAAGAACAAGTATCCGCTGTCTAGAATTGATGATTTGTTTGATCAATTGAAGGGAGCAAAATACTTTTTGAAGATTGGCTTAAGGATGGGTTATCACCAACTGAAGGTGAGGCAGAAGAATATTCCAAAGACAACATTCAGAACTCAATATGGACACTTTGAGTTTTCGGTGATGTCATTTGGGCTGACGAACGCGCCAGCAATATTTATGGACATGATGAACAGAGTGTTCAAGTAATACCTAGATAAATTTGTTGTCGTTTTCATAGATGACATTTTAGTCCACTCAAAGACGGAGGAAGAACATGTCGAGCATTTGAGGATAGCCCTGGAAACACTAAGAAGGGAGAAGCTATATGCAAAGTTTTTTAAGTGTGAATTTTGGCTACAAAGGGTGCAAATCTTGGGGCACGTAATTAACAAGGATGGTGTATCAGTGGATCCTGCGAAGGTAGAAGCGGTAATAAACTGGGAGCAACCAAAGACGCCGACAGAAGTCCGAAGTTTCTTGGGTTTAGCGGGTTACTATCGGAGGTTTATTCAGAACTTTTCAAAGATAGCGACACCGTTGACAAATTTGACAAGGAAGACTGTGAAGTTTATATGGACGGATAAGTGTGAAGAGAGTTTCTTGGAGTTGAAGAGGAAACTTAGTGAAGCACCTCTATTGTCACTAACAGATAATACAGGGGGATTTATCGTGTACAGTGATGCGTCACACAAGGGCCTTGGGTACGTATTGATGCAGCATGGGAAGGTCATTGCGTACGCGTCACGACAACTGAAGGACTATAAGAAGGGATATCCGACTCATGACCTGGAACTAGCGGCAGTGGTGTTTGCTCTAAGATTTGGAGGCACTATCTGTATGGAGAGAAGTGTGAAATATACATAGATCATAAAAGTCTGAAGTATATCTTTACTCAGAAGGAGCTAAATATGAGGCAGCGACGATGGTTGGAGTTGATCAAGGACTATGATTGTGAAATCCTGTACCATCCCGGTAAAGCCAATGTAGTAGCTGATGCTCTAAGTAGGAAGGGCAGAGAAAAGTTGATGATGCTAACAGTTCAAGAGGAACTGATAAAAGAAATGGAAAGACTAGAGTTAGAAATAAGGTATCCGAAAGATGGAGACGAGAAACTATTCGCAGTGGAGGCAAGTTCAACTTTATTAGACAAGATAAAGGAGGCTCAAGAAAAGGATGATGAATGTGTTGCCATAAGGAAGCGAATCTCAGAAGGAGACAAATTGAAGTACAAGACTGATATCATGGGATTGCTAAGGTTTAAAGGGAGGATCTGGATACCGATGGTTTCGGAGTTAAGAGAAGAGATTCTGTAAGAAACTCATTCTATAAGGTATTCGATACACCCTGGTAGTACTAAGATTTATCAGGATTTACACCAACAATTCTGGTGGCCGACCATGAAGAGGGAGGTCGCAGAATGTGTGGGACGATGTTTGATATGCCAGAGGGTAAAAGCAGAACATCAAAAACCGGGTGAGCTGCTACAACCGCTAGAGATTCCAGAGTAGAAGTGGGAGCATATCACCATAGATTTTGTGATGGGGCTTCCATCAACTCAGAAGGATTACGACGCGATCTGGGTGATCGTGGATCGTTTAACTAAATCTGCACATTTTCTACCGATCAAGATAAGGTACAATCTAGAGCAGTTAGCAAAGTTATATGTTAAAGAGATCGTGTCGCGACATGGGGTGCCGGTATCTATTGTATTTGACAGAGATCCGCGTTTCAAGTCGAAAATCTTGAAGAGCTTACAAGAAAGGTTGGAAACTCAGTTGAGGTTGAGTACGACGTATCATCCTCAAACGGATGGGCAAAGTGAACGAACGATTCAGACGCTTGAAGACATGCTTAGAGTATGTGTGATGGATTTGGAAGGCAGTTGGGATGATCACCTACCATTGGTTGAGTTTACCTATAATAACAGTTATCATGCAAGTATTGGCATGCCGCCATACGAAGAATTATATAGAAGGAAGTGCCGAACACCTTTGTGTTGGGATGAAGTCGGTGAACGGAGACTGTTGGGACCTGAATTGGTACAACAGACCGTGGATGTCATCAAAGTAATAAGAGCTCGATTAGTAGCAGCTCAGGACTGCCAGAAGAAATACGCTGATTTGCATCGTTGGAAGCGAGATTTTGAAGTTGGCAGTTTTGTGTTTTTGAAGGTATCTCCTTGGAAAGGTGATGAGCGGGATTCATACCTGCGAATCGGGTTCTTAATCACTTAAGAAATTGCTTGATTATATTATCTTCTAGCGCAAATTTATGTTTTATCTGTTATCTTTTGCTTTATTGCTTTTCGGGTGGGAGGTGTGTTCAATTGGTGCTAAAAGGGGAAAAAGGACCACTGGATGGCTGAAAGACACGATGCCCACGCCGCAGCACCAAGGCCAAGCCTAGGAGTCACGCTGCAGCGAGCGGCCCTTGGCCAATTACACGGAGCTCACGTTGCAGCGACCCCATTCCTTCATGGTCTGGCGCTGCAGCGAACCGCCCCTTCCAAATGCACGGAGTTCGCGCTGCAGCAGAGCCAATCCCTCATGGGTTGGCGCTGCAGCGAGCCTTCCTTGGCTAGGACACGGAGCTTACGCCGCAGCGCCAATGCAAGGCGCATGGCCTACGCCGCAGCGTGAGGCCCGGTTCCCAGCCACCTGGCTTTCCTGTAATGACCTAGCTGCTGCTACATAAGGAAAGCTATCAGACAACTTAGGGAGGACTTAGAAACTTAAAGAGAAAAGGAGGCAGCTGGAGCATTGAACACTTCCGCGCAGGAGTTTTCTCTCTTCAATTTCTGTTATCCATTCATGTAATTTTAATAATGTTGAATAGCATGAATGTATTAATTAGTTCTATAGTTATGAACTAATTACATTTCTAGGATTGCAATGTAACCTAATGATTAGCTCAATATGAATTTCTCTCATATTTATGTAATGAATCATGTTTTGAATGGATTGTTGTATTTCATGCTTATTTATCAATTGCTTGAGATAGGAATTGATATAGGTATTAACTGATATTGGAAAATCGATGTTATACCTTTCCTTAAGTACAACAACACTTGTTATGACCATTGGCCTAGGGAATGAGTGCATAAATTGCATGATAGAATAGGAATATGTCTATTTGCCCTGTGTAACCATTGAGATTAACATTAATGACCCTTAGTCTAGTTATTTTCACCATTTATCTAGCTAAGGGATATGCATTTGACCATCAGAAGAGGCTTATGTGTACCTTGTGTTCTCGGTTAACCATTCTTGTGATTTGTTAGTTAAATGGAGAGTTATGAATATTAGGTGAGGCATTAGGGGAGTTGTAATCCTAGCTTGACATCTTTGATACATCTCGCCTTTTTATTTAACTGTTTCTGCCTAATTGATTATAACACACAACTCTTATTCACTTGTTTAAATAAGACCGTTGCGATACATTTTAATACTTGAGTAACTTGTTAGTGCTTTGTCCTCGTGGGTTCGACACTCGACTTTATCTATACTACTTGTTAGACCGCGTATACTTGCGCGAGTTTATAGGTTGTGAAAACCACCAACAAAAGGAAAGATCAGATTTGGGAAGAAGGGGAAATTGAGTCCCAAGTTCGTAAGACCTTTTGAAGTTTTAAAGAGGGTAGATGAAGTGGCGTACGAGGTAGTTATACCTCTTGAACTTGAGCATATTCACAATGTTTTTCACGTTTCTGTGCTACGACCCGACTACAAGCATGTGATATCCTATGAACCAATTCAAGTTGAGCGAGACTTGTCATATAAAGATATTCCTGTCTAAATATTAGACAGGAAGGAGTAGACGTTAAGAAATAGGGTCATCCATTCGGTCAAAGTCCTTTGGAGGAACCACACGGCTGAAGAAGCTACGTGGGAACTAGAAGAGAAGATGAGGAAGAATTATCCGCATCTTTTTGAGTGAACCCATGTTAAGTTTGTCGTACCTAGGTTATAATTCTGGGGACAAAATTCTTATAAGAGGGGAGGATGTAACGACCGTGAATTCTGGATAGCCTTTTAATTCGAGCTTATGAATATTGATGTATATTATTTAAATGAATTTTATGAGTAATATTTTTATGTGAATAAATAAATATGTATATGTGTTATATATATACATATATTTATTTTTATTTGATGAGATGTATATTTATAGTTGGTTTAAACTAGTTTAATTGTTTGAACTTACTAAAGAAGTTAACACTTCAAATTAAGTGGTTAAAACTCGAATTTGAGTTCAGATTAGAATTTGGAGAAACGGACTACGGATTTAAATCCAGAATGTCCAAATTAGTCAGAATAAACCCTAAACACATTTGTGTCGGGGTTGACTTTTTCGGTAAAAAGTCAAACACGAATTTTAGGGATGAATTTGATGAAACGGATATTCCCATGACGATGAGAACGTCGATTTTAGTAGGAATCGACTGTCTTCACTAAAAAGTTAATTTTCGGATGTCAAAATGGTAAAATGGGTCATTAAATAGATAAATGAGTATTAATTGGGAGTAATCAGCCAAAGTGGGACCCATTAGATAGCTGATCACTATTTCTAAATTGGAGAAATCAGCAACTAAGGAAATGAAGAGGAAGCCCAACGGTTGGAGAGAAAAGAAAAGGAAAATAAAAAGAAAATAGAGAAAACCTTCCAAATTCCAAATCCTTTCATCTTCTTCTTACCAAACCATCTAATGAAGAATACGAAGGGTTGGGGAAAGAGGAAGAGACCAGCTAATAACTTCTATATATACCCGCTTCATAAACATTTGCCAAAATTTTACAAAGCTATACTACCCAAATGAAAATTGAGAAGAGAAATTAGAAAAAGAGAGAAACCATTCTAGAGGGAGAAACAAGTAGGTGGAGTAAAGAAGCTTGTATAAGTGTTTGGGAGAAGCAAGGGAGATGGGGAGAGGAAGCCTCAAATTCTAACTAAATCATTTAGCAACCAAGAAGGAGAATCCAAGAGGTAATCATCATAATCTAACTCATTCATCCTTAGCTTCAAGCTTTTTTTGTTTCTTAAACTTCTTTCTCGCTGGGTTAGATTTGTTGTTGTTATGATTATTATTTTTTGGTTGTGAACGATTAATGATGATATTCAGAGGTTATTTAAACCATTAATAACTCAAAAGTGGAACAAGAATGAAAGAAATCCGAACCCATGCGTAAGGAGGAAGAAAACGGACCAAAATGGACAACTATGAACAATGAACTGATTTAGAGGACATTAAGGGTTAGTAATCATGTCTGATAATTTTGTTGGTTATTATAATGTTATACTTCCATGGGTTATGAGAATATCCAGTTGGAATGGAGTAAAAAGGTTTTAAAACGAATTAGTTATGACTGTTTTAGCGGGAGAGGGTAAAGTTGGCCAGATTTTTGTAGCAATTTGACCTTGGTTGTAAAAAGTGAAAACCTGTTTTGATTGAAGAATGGCTCGAAACCAGGGCCTAGATGAGATTAAAGTAGACTGTATTAGCTTCAATTTGACGTAAGAATGAATGAAAACGAATGAGTAACGAAGGAGATATGATAAAAACAAGAACGATATTTTGTTAAAGAAAAACTACAAAAATGAGTTTTTATAACTCAGATTGAAATAAATTTTGAGCAATGTTATATTTTGAAGTAAAATATCATAAGAGGGCGATAAGCGGGTCGCGTCATTTTCGAACGCCGCAACGCCTAGAGACATTTTTGAAGATTGATCGCGTTATTTTAATTATAAAATGCGAGCAACATAAGATGAGTAGTAAAATAACTTAAACCAAGTTATGGAAGTCTATATATGACTAATTGTTATGTGAATATGTACTTATATGTGTAGGATAATTGAAGAGCGTATTCTATAATTCTATAGCAGACGCTCGAGGCAAGTTCTAACTTACTCAACTTTTATATTTGAAGAAGTTCCCTAATTCCATTCATTTTATATATATTGAATGCAAGTTCTAACTTACTCAACTTTTATATTTGAGCAAGTTCCCTAATTCTATTCATTTTATATATATTGAATGCAAGTTCTTAAACTTACTCAATTTTTATATTTGAGCAAGTTTCCTAATTCCATTCATTGTATATATTGAAGGCAAGTTCCCTTACCTTACTCAAAATTGTATTTGAGCAAGTTCCTTAATTCAATTTATTTAGTGAGCAAGTTTCCTAAACTTACTCAACCTTTATATTTGAGAAAGTATTATATCTTGTTGCAAGTTTCCTAACTCAAACTCGAGTTATTATTTTTCAATCATGTTAGTGGATTAATTATTGTCAATTACACCACGTCAAAGGTAATTATTGATATTCGCACTTTGTACATTTGAATTCATGATTTGTTGTTGGACTATAAAATATTTAAGTTCTTCATTCATGAATTGTTTAAAAAATAGTCTACGCCATTTGTTTCGGCTAGACATATGCAGGTTAATATTTTTGAAAGTTATCCAAACCAGTAGTTGGTACGGATTCTCGGACTGAGAGAGCAACCTTTATTAGGGTACTATAATGTGTCGGTTATCCGGTGCAGTCAGGACTAAATGTTATGCATATACATGGGGTATGAGAGACTGATTCCCTCAAGTACTACTGACGAGGCCAGGTTTTAAAAGAGTTAGTTGAATGATTGACTTTTTGGCCAAAAGTTCATGGTCTATTGGACCATTCAGTAGTAAATAATCAATATTCATTTCTTCATTTGAACGTTGGTTATATTATTCAGTTATTTAATCAATGATCTTAAATTGTTGATCTATGTGGTTATTATTCTTATTCATTCATGATATATCTCCATTATTCATTTTAAACTTGCCGAGCAAAGTAATTGCTCACCCTTGCTATATCGTGAACCTATTATAGTTAAGCTGGGGAGTTCCAAAGTGGACAAAGGCAAAGGAAAGCTTAAGGAATAGTTATATGTACTATCCCGTTATGTAATCGTGGAATCGTTTTGTATTATTAAGTATTTTATGATGTATTTATTTAAGGTTATAGATCTTGGGACCGTAGTAAACCTTTTGTAATGAACAATATATCTTTATTTATTCTGCATTAGTTGTCATATGTTGTTTAGAGGTGTTTGGATGTACTTTATCGTGAGCACCAAATTCGAGGTATTGGTACCTGAATTTCGGGGTGTCACACTAACTATCATACAACCTAGAACTATCAGTCTAGATGTAATATAACAGTAGCATTAAGAACTAAGGAATTAGATTATTCCAAGCAACAATCACACAATCAGAGATTATTTAACTTGCCTTCTAATAGTATTAGCAATACTCGAAAGCTTGACCACAATCATGTATCACTAGTCGTTACTTATGATCAGATATAATATCGTTCGTTTAATACTATATCTTGATCTAACAGATGATATTAATCAGATTAATCTAACTGGCCACATTAAATCAATCAAATCAAATAACATGAAATCAATTGAAACAACTTATCAGAATAAGTTTCATATAAGAAGAAATAAATAATGAATACTCAATTAAACCATTAATTGTAGATAAGGTTCAACATCCCTTAGAACTGAAAATAAGAACTTAGCTTGACATGCTTTCAATCTTGCCTCCAAGTCTAGGGTTTACAATTGTGTATCTCCTCCTTTTAAAACCTGACTAAGAACGAGTATTTATATTCCTAGAACAAAGTCCTAAAGCTCTAAGAAATACAAATCCTATTTACATTAGAATTCTGCTGAAAATAACAAAAGTTAAAATCTAGTCATCCGACTTGGCGCGGCCGTGCCAGGATTTGTACTACAAACAGCGTTATCGCTCCATCCTTCCAATGATTATGAAATTCCGCTTTGGGACAGCCGTGCCCATTTTGAACTGAGTACCGGCGCTATCGCGCCCAAGTGGCAGAGAGCCATTATTTTCTTCTGATAACCAGCGCTGCCGCACCATCTTCTAAGCCAACTACGGTGCTGCCGCACCCGAACTCCAAAGAGCATTTTTTTCACTTCTACACTACAGCGTGGCCGTGCCACTTCCTAGTACAATTCTGGCACTGTCGTGCCGGACTCCAGTTAGCAACAATTTTTTTACTTTTTCCTCTTTTCAGCTCCAATTCATCCTATCAATATACACCTCAATAAGCTCATATACACAATAAAACATGCAATAAAACTAACATGAAAGAATCAAAATTATAGAATATTATGCACTCATCACAAGTGCTCATCTTCATAAATGAATTGGGATAAAGTTAATGCTTAGCCAGTATGGCTGCACCCATAACTAAGGACTATTATCGTGCTTACTGTTGTAAGCTATAAACTTACCAAAACAAATTAATAAATTTATACACCAAACAAAATACAAAAAGATCAAACCAAGAAACTTAGACATTGTCCCAACACTAACACTAGTCTTGACAGACCAGAGATGGTTTTTCTCGAAAATAAATATGCACAGTCAACCTCGACAAGCCACAAGCATTGCCATCTTAATGTGACATTATCAAACTAATATGTTAACTTCCATAGCTTACTCTTTCTATTGAACTCCAAGTTCAACATTGATTATTCATCTGTAGTTCAAATCAAGATAGGATTCTGCTTTAGTTTGAAGAACTGTAGGTAATTTTAGACATTACCACCTCAGGTGATAAACTAATTGTGCATAAGTTAAGCTAATTATGTGCATAAACAAGTACACTACCTAACTATCCATTTCCCAAATAAAAAATGTTCATATAAAGAAATAATTACAATCCCAAACTCATTTCTGAAGCCATGAGCAAATATCTATTATGTGATCACTAGAGGATTACTAGTACATTTTGTTAGAACTAAATCTACCATATGCAGTTAGAATATTACCTTCGTGTGCCATATTTCTGCAAGTTGATCAATTATGCCCATCGAATAAGTAAGTGATCTATCTGTAAGCTGCAATGTCACATTTGTAGACTTCGCGTCATTCAAACCAAGCTGCTGATAAATTGAGAGTGGCATCAAATTGATACTAGCTCCCAAATCACATATGGCTTTCCCAAAAAATTGATTGCCAATGGTGCACGAAATTGTAAAGCTACCTGGATCTTTAAGCTTTGGTGGTAGCTTCTTCTGAAGTATCCCACTACACTCTTCTGTAAGCGCTATAATTTCAAATTTTCCTAGCTTCCTTTTCTTTGAAAAAATCTCTTTCATGAATTTCACATAAATAGGCATTTGTTCCAATGCATCAGCAAATGGGATATTCTGAAGCTTTTTGAATACCTCCAAAAATATTGAAAATTGCTTATCCAGCTTTTGCTTCTGCAACCGCTGTGGAAACGGCAAGGGAGGCACAATAGGCACCTGTTTGCCCCCTTTAAAACTCACAGATGGATCTGCTTCCTTCTTTTCTTGTTCCTCTTCCTTGTTGACTTCCTTCTCAACTACACCATCATCTTCATGCAAATTCTTTGTAGTTCCATCAACCGTTTCGATTAACTCTTTCCCACTTCGCAATGTAACTGCCTTGCACTGCTCCTTCTTGTCTCTCTTGGAATTGATCTCCTTATCGTTAGGTAGAGTACCTTAAGGTCGATTGTTCATGGCATTCACAAGTTGCCCCATTTGAATTTCCAAGTTCCGAATTGCCATATCTTAACTGTTCGTCCTCGTCTCATTTTACGCAATGTACTTGGAAAGCAACTCCTCCAAATTTAACTTTTTCTCCTACTATGGTGGAGCTTGATTCTAGAATCTTGATGGGGTTAATTGTCTAGGAGCACAATTTTGTTGTTGATTGTTGTTGCTCCATGCGAAATTTGGTTGGCTTCTCCACCCAGAATTATAATTGTTGGGATTGTTGCTATTTTGCTTCCTTTGATAATTTCCAACATACTGCACCGACTCCGAGCTAATAGTACATCGCTCACTCAGATGATCTCCAGCATAAAGCTCACACACCTTTGCCATATTTTGAGTAAGTTGTACTCCTAAAGCATCAATTTTCTTTATCAATGCAGCCAACTGTGCCGCTAATGTCGTAACTATGTCAAGCTCATAAATACTTGTCGCCCTTAGTTGATTCATCCTTGCAGAAGGCCACTGGTAATTATTTGCTGCCATTGTCTCTAATAGCTCATAAGCTTCATCAAAGTTCTTCCCCAATAAAGCGTCACCCGCAGCTGCATCAATATTGGTCCGCATTGCACTAAACAACCCGCTGTAAAATGTCTGAATTTGCAACCACTTTGGAATACCATGATGTGGACACCTTCGGAGTAGCTCTTTGAATCTCTCCTAATCTTCATACAAAGACTCAGAATCATGCTGACCAAATAATATAATGACATTCCTCAGCTTCGCAGTCTTAGCTGGCGAAAAGAATTTGGCTAGGAATTTCTGTGCTAAATCATTCCATGTAGTGATGGACCTTACCAGAAGTGAATGTAACCAACTCTTCACCTTATCACGGAGTGTGAAAGGAAAAAGTCGGAGTTTGATTGCATCCTCGGTAACTCCGTTATATTTAAATGTATCACAAATCTCCAAAAAGCTCACCAAATGATCATTGGGATCGTCGTTAGGCAAACACCCAAACTATACCGAATTCTAGATCATCTAGATCGTACCCAGCTGTATCTCAAAACTGTTCACTTGAATTGTCAGCCTTCAAATGCTTGACTGGATCTTTGTTACTAACAACATAACATAATCCCTCAACGACTTTTGTTATTCCCCAGCCATGATCCCTAGATCTTGCATTTTCATACAAAATTCAAGAATGTCTGAAAGAGAAATAAACACAAAAATTACGTTTAAACTAAGATCAAATTGATTCTAATTAATATTGAAAAATTACTATAATTATTCCCCGGCAATGACGCCAAAAACTTGTTCTCTTATTTAGGTATTTAACAAATATACACGCAAGTATACGTGATCAATAAGTAATATAGTGATAAGTAGAGTATCGTTCCCACGAGGATTATGTTAATAATATTAACCAAGTACTAACCTTATATCAACTCAATCTTATTTAAACAAATGTATTGAGGAGTGTAAACTATCAAATTAAAATTAACTAAATGATTCAACAAAGATTAATATCAGACCTAAAAATTAAGATTACAATTTCCCTCAATGCTTCACCTAAATCTCCTTACTCTTTTGATTAATTAACCATAACGAGTTGTTAACTGAGAATTTAAAGTTATTTATCAAATCTCTTCCAATGACCAGACAAAAATATCTATCCTAATTATTCCACTATATTCCTATGTGAAGTAATTAAGAATAAATTCATTAAACTCAGATTCTTATACAAGTTACACATGTCATATAGGTATATTCATATTCCATGCACAAATCATGTTATTCAATCATACGAAGAATAATCACGACACATGTTATCATATTCATATCTAAACCCTAAATTCTATTTTCCAATACCATCTAGAATATTAAATTAATTGTTGGCCAAACAATTATACCATGAAGCATAAAATATGATAAACAACTCACTTATGATCAGTAATAATCAATTCAAGAGTAATTCAATAAAAACTAATCATTGGGTTCCATTGCAATTTTAAAAAGAATTTAGTTCATATTCTTGCAAGACAACATCATCATAATATCTATAAACATCCATGAATTACAAAAATCAAAGAGAAATAGAGAGAGAATAAATCTGTGTAACAGCTTCAATCCCCACACTCCGCCTTCAATCTTTGTTCTTCTTCACACGCTTTTCTTCACGATCTCTGGAAATTTTAAAAAATCTGGAATTAATCTCTGCTGAATAATGACAATAATATGTTATCTCTTTTATGATCAGCCACATCCATATAAATAAGTCCATAAAGCTTTAAAATGCACATTCCGAGTCAAACTCAGCTTAACACAGAGTCCCAAAACAAGTAGGATTACACAACCCAACAACACGCGTTCAGCACCAGCCGCAATGCCATAGCCCTGCATAGTAGCGCCATAGCCCGGCATAGCAGCGTCGCATCACTGCCTTTCTGATTGGCACAACGTCGCAACGTTCTCAACAAGAGTCGCAGTGTCGGTTAGCCTCCTGCGCCCACACGCGCACATGTTTGCTTTGTCGTGTGCCCACGCCGACACTTACTGTATGTCAAGCACTGAATGCTGCATTTTGGTACATAATCATGACTGAAACTTCATCATTTATCGCTTTGCACACCATTTCTAACTTAACTTTAATTCCTACACAAAAACACTAAAATACTTAAAATTGAACCAAAATTACCCTAAGAACTCGCAATATAATTAAGCTAAGAATACCCGATTCGTAGGTACAAAACTCACTCATCACGTGGCAAGGGGCGCCTAATCGCGTAATATATAAAAGCTGGGTGCCACAAGCAGCAATTAGGTGCGGATTGGCACAGGCAAGCGCGGAAGGCAGCAGACGAGCACCTACGTGCTAGAAATAGGTGCCGCGACGCTCGATATAGAGAAGATGAGCGCCTAGGCGGTGCGAGTAGGTGTTGCAACACTGGTTCGTCAGGCTAAGGCATTATTTTATTAGAATTATGATGCTACATGCTCCTGAGTTTGAGTTGAATAGGACGTCTGCTAGGTCACGTGAAAGGTCTTATAAATACACACCTTGTGGCTGTTATGGGGACTGAGAGAAGGATCGCTGATTAGATTTCAAGGTTTAGAAGGGAGAACACGCGAAGGAGAGCAAGGATTAAAGGCAGGGTTTTGGAGATCGAGGACTGCATTATACAGTTTTTAATCTCTAAACTTTTCCTTTTATTTTTGTAATCTGAGGATGTTATTTAAATTTTGGGTGATGTTTCCTTATTTCATTATGAACTAAATTTTAGTTTAATATTACAATGGAACCCAACGTGTAATTTGAATTAATTTACTCTCTTTTTGATTATTGTTAATCATAAGCGAATCGTTTATCATATTTTGTGCTTCATGTTTTGATTGCTTGGCCAGCGATTATTTTGGTAATCTATATGAAATTGGAAAATGGATTATAGTGTTTAGACTTGAATATGATGACATGCATCTAGTTTATTCTTCTTAGGATTGAATAACGTAATTTTTGTATAAGATATGAATATACCTATATGCTGCATGTAGCTATTGGGAGAATCTGAACTTAACAAATCTGTTCTAAATTATTTCACATAAGAATATAGTGATTTAATTAGAAGAGATATTTTTATCTTATCACCGGAAGAGGCTTATAAATAATTTTGAATTCTCGGTTAACAATTTGTTATGATTATTTAATTAAAAGGGGAGTGAAGAGATTTAGATGAGGCGTTGGGGGAAATTGTAGTATTAAGATTTTATTCTGATATTAATCTTTGCTCAGTAATTTGTATTCTAGTTTAATAATTTTTATTTTTATTTCATAATTTTAATTCATTAATTTAAATAAGGTTGATTTCATATAATTTTGGTAATTGGTAATTATTAGTAATAATTTCTTGAGGGATCGACAAATTTCTTACCATTGTATTACTTGTTGGCCATGTATACTTGTATGCAATTGCTAATTGTGAAATTGGACAACAAATTTTTGGCACCGTTGTCGGGAAATTATTTTTCTAATAATTTTTTCAATATTAATTTCAATCAAGTTAATCTTAATTTAAACGTGTTTTTCTGTTTAATCTTTTGTAGGTAATCTTGATTTTATATGCGAATGCAATCTCAAGGTCTGGAACCAGTTCCCTACGAACTTGAAATTAAGAGAACTTTTCGAAGACTGCGAAAGGAAAGAATTCGGGATACACACAATCAAGATATCATGGTTGAAGAAGAATAAAAATCTCTGAGGGATTACGCTATGCCGCTTGTTACAGAAATCCAGTCAAGCATTCAAAGGCCCATTATTCAAGCTAATAATTTTGAAATCAAGCCGGGTACCATTTATATGATCTAAAATTCTGTGCAATTTGGTGGGTTGCCTAATGACGACCCAAATAATCATTTGGTGAGTTTTTGGAAATCTATGACACGTTCAAGTAAAATGGAGTTACCGACGATGCTATCAGACTCTGATTATTTCCTTTCACACTTCGTGATAAGGTACATTCACTTCCATCTAGGTCTATTACTATATGGATTGATTTGGCTCAGAAATTCTTAGCAAAGTTTTTTTCGCCAACCAAGACTGCAAGGATGAGGAATGACATCACATCTTTCGCACAGCATGATTCCGAGACTCTTTACGAAGCTTAAGAACGATTTAAAGATATACTCCGAAGATATCCACACTATGGCATACCTAACTAACTATAAGTTCAGACATTTTATAATAGGTTGTTCAGTTCAACTCGAACAATTATCGATGTGCAAGTGGAGCATTAATGGGGAAGAACTTTGATAATGCTTATGAGTTATTAGAGACCATGGCTGGCAATAATTATTAGTGGACTTCTACGAGGATGACACAACCAAAGGCAATAGGGATATATGAACTTAATGCAGTTACTTCATTAGCTGCGTAGGTTGCAACGCTTACAAAAAAGACTGACGCTTTATGGGTTCAGTCTATTCAGAGTGTGTTGGTGACTTGTGAATTATGTGCTGGGAATCATCATAGTGATCAGTGCGCCATTAGTTCAGAGTCGGTCTAGTATGTTGACAACTACAATCGGCAACAAAATAACAATAATCATAATCACTATCATCCTAGCCATCCAAGTTTTTTATGGAATAATAATAACCAAGCTTAACATTCTTCTCCTAGACAATGATACCCACCAGGATTCCAGATTCAAGATCCTCCACAACAGGAGAAGAAGTCAAATTTGGAGGAGCTTCTTTCCAGGTAAATAGCTCAAAATGAGACTAGAATGAATAGCCAGGAAGTGTTGATTCGAAACCTGGAGAACCAAATGGGACAGTTTGCCAGTGTCATCAACAATCGCCCTCAAGGTACTTTACCAAGTGATACTGAGATCAATCCCAAGAGGAAAGGCAAAGAGCACTGCAAGGCAGTTACACTTCGCAGTGGTAAAGAGTTAAACGAGGCTGTTGGAGGAACTCCGAAGAGCTCACAAACTGTTACTAGGGGAGATAATGATGCTGAAAAGAAAGATAGCAAGAGTGGGGAATAAGAAAAGAAGACAAAAGAATACCAAACTTTAAGTTCCAATAGAGGTAAGCAAATTCCTATTGTACCTCCTGCACCGTTTCCAAAACGTTTTCAGAAACAAAAGCTGGACAAGGAATTCTCTAAGTTCTTGGAGGTATTTAAAAAGCTTCAAATCAATATCCTGTTCACTGATGCATTGGAGCAGATGCTTAGTTACGTGAAGTTTATGAAGGATATTTTGTCTAAAAAAAGAAAGTTAGGCGAGTTTGAGACAATGGATCTTACGGAAGAATGTAGTGCAATACTTTAGACGAAGCTGCCACCAAAGCTTAAAGATCCGGGTAACTTTTGAAAGTAGTATGCATACAAGCCAATCATATTTGATATGATGTAATATATACTTTGTAATCTTATTCATTTATTAATAAAAGAATTAATTTATTAAAGGCATTTTACATTATGTACATGGTACTGTTATTTTATATGTGATAAACCCATAGTTTTAAGCAATGCTTTTAGAATCATGATGATGATCATGCTAATGAGATCTAAATTCTTAGAAAACTTAAAACTAAAATTGTTCCTAATCGTTGGATTACTAAAAAGAGGATTAGTGAATCTGGATAGATTGGTACATACTTTGCTTGCTCTTAAGAAGAGGATGATTGATCTTATAATCATTTATGTAGAGACATTGAAGTAAATATGTAGGTGCTTATTGTGACGCCCCCAAAATAGGTCCACACAACCCATTTTGAGTCGCCAATAACATTCCACAAAATACAAATACAAATACGAATTTTCCCATTTATAACTAATAAGTATCGTGCAAAATACAACAACACAATACAAATACATCTTAAATTCTCAATACACTTATTGCCACACTAATAGTAAGGTATTGAGACACTTCTATTGCCTCGGACCATCACTCCATTCCCCGGCTAGTCCCCGCTACACTCTATTTTCCTGAAGAGAACAAAGGAAAAGGGTGAGCACAAATAGCCCAGTAGGAAATATCATGACTAAGATAATGAAGAATAAAAATTATCTTTAGTCTTCAACAATAATAAATCAGAGATTAAAAGATATTATAATTATTCAACAACAACAATTGCAGCGGAACAAACAATCCATTAGAAGAGTCAAGTAGATTATAATATCTACCATCTTCTATAAATTAAAGGATCACCACCAATATTTTATCCCTGTAACACCAATCAACAATTCCTGTTTATGAACATCCAAATCAACAGTTTATATTCAACAGCCTCTCTTTGCAGTACGTGCCAAAGATATTTATTTGTAACACCAATCAACAATTTCAACAGCCTCTCTTTGCACTACGTGCCAAAGATATTTATTTGTAACACCAATCAACAGTTTCAACAGCCTCTCTTTGCAATACATGCCAAAGATATTTATTTGTACCATCACTGGTCATGATCATGCCAAACGCCAGTTCATCTTTGCACTACGGCCCAAAGAGAACTTTCACCATACGCCTTTGTTTGTAACACCAAAAGTCATGATAATACCAATACACAGTTTGGTCAAAATCATGTCACGCCAGTTCATCTTTGCACTACGGGCCAAAGAGAACTATCACCACAATTTAAGTATGAGGATGAGGATGATGACAATGATACAGTGAGATTAAGGATAAGAAAAGCTTTATAATTTAATCAGTATCAAAGATTGACCAAATTGCCAACACGATGACCAAATTGTGGAGTCAAATTCAAGAATGATATTCAAGAAATTATTTCATGCTTCAACTATAACGTATAAAATGAAATAGAAAGATTCAAGTGAAAAGATATTAGATGAAGCACAAACTATTAAGGATATTCTACTAATTTCAAGGATTTTCTCCATTTAAAAATAAGGTTTTGGAAACAAACAGAGATTTCTTATCATAAATGGAGAAATGTGAAAGAAAAGATATTCCTTAAAGAGTACAAAAGAAATGATACGTTATACGAGTATAACAGAATATATGAAACTGCAAATGGGTTTTCACCCGTCATGCGATAATCCGTGTAGACAGATTATTTCCACAAAAGATTAATAAGTAATGAATATGAAGGGTTTTCACCCGTCATGCGGTAATCCGCGTAGACAGATTATTTCCACAAAAGATTAATAAGTAATGAATACGAAGGGTTATTCACCAAGCATGCGTCAATCCGCACGGACAGGTTATCCCCACAAATTAATACGGAATAAATAACCACCTTTCTGAGTATAATATCACTTACGAACAAGGAAGCAAATGATATTACATAGGAGTATGAAAGAAATGATATCCCCTACCTTCGTTAACAAGTGACTGGATGTTGCTTTCTATGAAGCTTACTAACTTGGACAATACTAGTATTCTCACAAATACTCACAATAGCCTAGCACACTTAGAGAACTCAAGAAATTTAGAGAGAGAGGGAGTATATGCAATGAAGGTGTGAAGATTTCTTAAGATAACCCCTCCTATTTATAGAAAAACCAAGTTTCATTAATTGCACAAAAAGGGCTCGACTTATTACACTTTAGTACCTCCATCTTTGCCTATATTTTTAATATAATCCCTCAAGTATTATCAATCTTGCATAACATACCCTAATAGTTCCCACATGTGAACCAATAGTTCCATCATGTGAACCAATAGTTCATTGCATGTGAATTTCACAATTTCAATTAGGTACCCCTAAGTTAGACTCCACTTTTAATCCATCAATAATGCTAAAATATCATAACAATTAATATGAGTTACAGTGCTATGATAAATAATAAAAAGTACCATGCGGATGCTATTGTAATTATTGAATCAAAATACTGTGTAATTGCTACTTTATCAATTATTGAATCAATAATTTAAAATACAGTGCAATACCGTGTGCCTGTGAAATACCGCGTACTACTGTGGAATAACGCGTTTTACTGTTCTTTTTATTACCGGGTATTTCAACAGTTGCCGGTGATAATACTGTTGACAAAATATTGTCGCTTTCAGTATCCGACAATGGGGCCCACTATCGTTGACAATATTGTCATTGTGGGGCCCACTAATATTTTGATATTTCGGCGCTGTCGTACTTTACCGAATATAATATTCTCCGACATAACGAATATTATCCGACAGAAGGAATATTCCCCGACATACAGGTTTGACTTTTTGTATAAATGAATAGTATATTCGTATGAATAGTACTTTCGTATTTATACCGTATAATTTTTGTATCCAGCTCATATAAACGTTATGACGTAATTCGAAGGTCGAAGAAAGTGTAAAAGCGTTTTTAGCGTGAATAGTCTCCCGTGAATAGTGATCGCGTGAATAGTGATTTAGCGTTATTACTAGACTTCTCAATTTTCACATTTCACTAGTAACTTTATCATTATCGATTTAATACCTTTCTATTTAAAATAATAAGAAGAAAATTAAATTCTATTTATTAAAATTTTTGGGGTCTTACACTTATTATAGAATAAGTTCACTGAATGTGACTCGCTAAATGAATACATAATGGAGTTTTACTTGCCTGTCAATAGAATTCCTCTAGTGATAGTAGTATATGTGATTCTTAGACTTGAGATCATACTATCTTGTGTACGATGAGTTATACTTTGACATGTTCCTTAAGACCCTTAGGGTATATCAAAGGGTATGCTTGGGTATAATATGTTGTACATGAAGATAATGAATGGTCAACAAAAAATCTACCGCTTCTAGTAAAAGAAGAGAATGTCCTATGTGATTCGACAAATAACAACTCAATAGTCCTTAACCAAGACAGAATGAAATTAGGAAGTAGTTTTTAATTTGTGATGAGTGTGTTTTATATACACAAATTAGGCACTTTTGAGCTTGATAATTTGTAAATCCTAAGTCATTTCGTTTGGTTTTTATGTATTTTTATCATGTTTATGTCAAATGTTGTTTTGTATTGTTTTTATGTATTTTGTATTGTGTTTATATGTTTTTACTTAGTTTTGTAGGAAATAGAGCAAAAGCTAGTTGATCATCAACACTCGTGGATGCCTAGTTTGCCATTTTGAGCCTACCATTGACATAGTAGCTGCTTGCGGCCCAATTTCTACCATGATCCAATCCTTATCTCTCAAAACTCAAAGAACGAAAATTGTAGATATTCTCCTCAGCTTTCCGGAACATCTTGAATTATCCTAATGCGAGTTCGTATGAGAGAGTTATGGTCGATTTACCAACGGATTTGGCATGTATTTTACCAACAGCCACTTTGAGCTAAATTACACCCTTGCTCTAACCATTATCTTTCTGAACTCCAGTTATGGAAGTTGTAGAACTACTTCTTACCTTTCCATAGTCTCTTGAATCGCCTTATTTTGAGTTCGTATAAGAAAGTTATGGCCATTTTACTAACAGACGTCAAAGCTGAGTCGGGGGACAGCACGCTGGCACGGGCGAGCGCGCGGGGTGACACGTGCATGCGCGGCTGGGCAGCGCATGGGCGCGGGCGCGCCATACTTGTCAGATTTCACGATTTGAGCAGGTTTTTGGTCATTTTTCATGGGCTATGCTAGAGTTTTTCATGGAGGCCCTATAAAACATCCTTATGGGCATTCATTTCATACCTAATTCACTTATCGCGAGGGCTAGTTGCCAGCAATGGAGCTCTAGTGCAACAATCAATTGTAACACCAATGGAGGCAAGGAATTGAAGATGGAGGATATCTTCCGAATGAGTTTTCCTCTCTAACTATTCTTTGTTACTTGTATTATCCATGGATGATTACCTAATATTTGGGATTGTTTAATTTATTTGTTATGAATTAAACTTCTATCTTGTTTTCCTTTTGATTGGTGTCATATGAATTGGTTCTTTATATTTTGAGCTTATTAATTGCTAAGGAATTGGTAATTACTTTGGTAATCTTTATGAAATTGGAAAATAGATTATTGATTGAGACCATAAATATAATGACATATGTTTATGTTATACATAACTTGTGTATTGTCACTTCATTGTGATTGCTATGATCAAAAGGAGAGTTAAGAGGTTTGAACAAAGTGATGCATGCCAAGTGTTTGATAAAATGCTTGTGTGTGGATATTGTGTTCTTAGCTCTTTATCTATCCTTTTATGTTTTGTATTTTTGTTATTTAGTTTAATTGCAATCTTAATTTATCGTTTTAATAAATCGTTTGAATAAGATCAAAGCGATATTGAGTTAATACTTGGTCATTCATTAAAGTTAATTCCTCGTGGGATCGACAACTCTCTTATCATTGTATTACTTGTTGACCGCGTATACTTGCGCGTATTTTTTGGTTGCAAAATCGACTAACAAGTTTTTGGCGCCGTTGCCGGGGAATTATTCTTCTAATGTTTTTCCAATATTAATTTCAATTGATTTGATCTTAATTTGAACTCTTATTTATGTTTTAAATAAAGTTGAGCGAAGACTATAAACGAAGCGCTTCTTGGGAGGCAACCCACGTTTATTGTTTTGCTTTTGTTTTTGTTTGATTGCATTTTAGGTTGTTTAATTGCATTTTAATTTCTTTAATTGTTTTTAGGTACCAAGTACTAAGCAATTTGGATTGCGCCCCCAACTTTGAGGACTTGAAAGATGATATCAATGGCGTTTGACAAGTTCTCAGGGAAGTTCTTGGTTTTACTTTTTCCTATCTTAGACATTGAGGACAATGTCAATTTTAAGTTTGGGGATGGTACTTAGTGTTTGTGTGTTTTTAATTTAGTATTTGTGTATTTAACTGTATTTTTTTTATTCAAAAAAAAAAATATTTTTAGGATGTGTCTCTCGAACATTGTTTTAATTTGATTTGAACTATAATCCATGGTCAATGATAATAACTTGATTTAACTGATCTAACTTATGGAAAAGGGACAAATGTTGCTTAGTCTATGTGCTTAATTTTATTGCTAGTTATTGCTTTGCTTATGAGTCCTTCCATTTTTTTCGCACTTACCCATGTGTAATGAACTAGGTGTATGCATTGGATGGCTTATATTGACGAATGCTTGTGGGAGATATCTATGAGCTCTAGAACTCGTTTAAATATCACTCGAAGTAAGGTGTCCAAGTTCGTTTGGTTTGATTTGTTGGTCATGTGGTGAGTTGAGATGGAGCATAAAACACACTCACTCATAAACACATGCTTAGGGGAGATAGAGCATAAGACACACTCTCCTATATATTGAAGAAAAAGAAAAGATAGCCATATTGCAAATCTTGCGCTGGGTTGAGATGGAGCGTAAAACGCACTCGCCCATAAGAGCGGGCTTAGGTTGAAATGGAGCATAAAATGCACTCGCCTAGAGTCCTTTGATCTCAAAATATTTGGAAATTATGATTTGTATACATTTGCGGTGAGTTATGTGTTAAGCATGTAGTTTTTGAAGTTTATTTTGATTTCTTTCACAAGGTAATGTGGTTGCATAGGTTCATCTGAGCTTGATTGGTATAATGCAATTGGGTATGCACACTCGCACTCACACACACACGGAATGGATCTAATGGAAGATATGACTAGCTATTTAAAATTCTAGACTTGCAACATTTTGAAAGTTTTCTAGAGTTTTCATGCTTTGACATCTTTGAGGCCATTGTTCAAGCTCATTGACTCACTGCTCAAGATAGTTTGATTTTAAGTGTTTAATGTTTTTTTTAGTTTGTGTGTTTTGCTTGAGGACAAGCAAAGATTTAAGTTTGGGGGTATTTGATAAGTGTGTTTTATATACACAAATTAGGCACTTTTGAGCTTTATAATTTGTAAATCCTAAGTCATTTCGTTTGGTTTTTACGTATTTTTGTCATGTTTGTGTAAAATGTTGTTTTGTATTGTTTTATGTATTTTGTATTGTGTTTATGTGTTTTTACTTACTTTTGTAGGAAATAGAGCAAAAGCTAGTTGATCATCAACGCTGGTGGATGCCTAGTTTGCCATTTTGAGCCTAACATTGACATAACAGTTGCTTGCGGCCCAATTTCAAACATGATCCAATCCTTATCTCTCAAAACTCAAAGAACGAAAATTGTAGATATTCTCCTCAGCTTTTCGAAAAATCTTAAATCATCCCAATGTGAGTTCGTATGAGAGAGTTATGGTCGTTTTACCAACGGATTTGGCATTTATTTTACACAGCAACCACTTTGACCTAAATTTCACCCTTTCTCCAAACATTACCTTTCCGAACTCCAGTTATGAAAGTTATAGAGCTACTTCTTAGCTTTCCATAGCCTCTTGAATCGCCTTATTTCGAGTTGGTGTGAAAAGGTTATGGCAATTTTACTAATAGACGTCAAAGCTGAGTCGGGGGACAGCACGCTGGCGCGGGCGCACGGGGCGGGATGTGCGCACGCAGCTAGGCAGTGCATGGGCGCGGGTGCACCAGCCAGCGCACGGGCGCGCCATACTTGTCAGATTTCACGATTTGAGCGGGTTTTTGGTCATTTTTCATGGGCTATGCTATGGTTTTTCATGGAGGCACTATAAAACATCCTTATGGGCATTCATTTCAGACCTAATTCACTTATCGTGGCGGCTGGTTGCCAGCAATGGAGCTCTAGTGCAAAAATCAATTGTAACACCAATGGAGGCAAGGAATTGAAGATGGAGGATATCTTCCGAATGAGTTTTTCTCTCTCTAACTATTCTTTGTTACTTGTATTATCCATAGATTATTACCTTATATTTGGGATTGTTTAATTTATTTGTTATGAATTAAACTTATATCTTGTTTTCCTTTTGATTGGTGTCATATGAATTGGTTCTTTATATTTTGAGCTTATTAATTGCTAAGGAATTGGTAATTACTTTGGTAATCTTTATAAAATTGGAAAATGGATTATTGATTGAGACCATGAATATAATGACATATGCTTATGTTATACATAACTTGTGTATTGTCAATTCATTGTGATTGCTATGATCAAAAGGAGAGTTAAGAGGTTTGAACAAAGTGATGCACGCCAAGTGTTTGATAAAATGTTTGTGTTTGGATATTGTGTTCTTAACTCTTTATCTATCCTTTTATGTTTTGTATTTTGTTATTTAGTTTAATTGCAATCTTAATTTATTGTTTTAATAAATCGTTTGAATAAGATCAAAACGTTATTGAGTTAATACTTGGTCATTCATTAGAGTTAATTCCTCGTGGGATCGACAACTCTCTTATCATTGTATTACTTATTGACCGCGTATACTTGCGCGTATTTTTAGATTGCAAAATCGACCAACAATTTGCATTATTTAGAGTTGTGCATTTGAGAATCGAAATATATACAATTAAATAAAATAAGACTTGACAGTAATTCCATATCTTATATTTAATTGGGACATTGTATAGTAGAAGGATTGAATTGTACGATAACTATTCACTGAAAGATTCTTTTGTGATTAATGTTAAAATCTATATTATCTGGAAAGTTGTTGATCCCTAAGGGGGCTTACCCTTATTGTAGAATAAATCACTACAAAAAAATGGACATTCGGCAACGATTTTTCGGGCAACGATTTATAAAGTCGTTGCCAAAAATGCATGTTTAGCAACGAAATTTGTCATTCGTTGCAGTTTGTGAAAGACTTTTATTTTTCGTAACGAAACTTATAGGTCGTTGCAAAATTTCGTTGGCAATTCATTGGCGGGAAAAAAAAAATTCCCGCCTATTTACTTTTTTGTTGCCAATGTGTTGGCGGTAAAAATTTATCTCTCGCCACTTGATTTTTCCTCATCGTGGGCAACGAAAGGTTTTTTGTTACTATATTTCGTAACCTAATATGGACCACATTCATTGTCAACGATTTTTTCTTTCATTGCATATTCTGTATAATTTTTTGTAACAACTATTAAAATGTTCTCTAAATTAAGATAACCCCCCAAATAAGCACATTTCGCCCTCTCTTTTTTTTTTTTGAAAAGGCATCGTTTTGTATTTTGTATTTTTTATTTTATTTCTTTTTGAATAACTCGTTTTACATGAAACGAAAAAACTATAAGTAATGATATTCACATTCTTAATTTTTGTTATATTCATCTATTAATTTTATTAGGAGATCATCTGAAAACCATAAACTAAATAAAATAAAATAATAAAAATAAAAATATGATAATAATATCATAAGTATGTGTGTTGATATGTATATTACATATATAATTATGTAATGTATATTATGTAATACATTGAACATTTCAATAAATATCTAAAAAATCAAGAATAATATTAGTTCGAACTTGAATAAGTATCTAAAACATTAACTTTTTACTGATAGGAAGGATCAATATACCAAGAACTGATCATTCGATTATAACTGAACCGAATAGACTATTCGGTTATAACCGAAATTGATAAAATTTTAATATCCAAACAACTAACTGAATTATCAAATAACCGAAAACCGGTTAATAACCGAAATTAAATTCTATTTTTTTTTCAAACAAAAAAGATCATTTCAATTTTTCAATACTAAAGCTTCCAGTCAGTAATTAAATAATTAATAACAATCAACAACCATAGCAATTCTTAATCTTAACAAAGTTTAATGGTTAAAAATTAACAATACATAATCCATAATTTAACGAAGTCTATCTAAATGCATTATGCATCTAGGACCAACAGAGAGCAGAACAGCTTCAATTTCAGCTTGGCAGCTTGCAGTGCACCAGCACTCCAGCAGACCACCTGCAAGCCTGCACCAGCAGCCTAGCAAGTACAGCACTCCAGCTGCAAGCCTGAACCATCAAGGAGGTATTAATATTTTGACCACTTAAAGACCGAACTGAAGTGTTCCCTAAACAACAGCTATGATGCAAGAGCAAAAAGAACTCATCAGATCTAAACACAAGGATGCAGCGCACACAGATCTTGTAGCTGAACAAAGAAATGAGTAGAGTATCTATCCAACAACTACCCTGCATTACTAGCTACAGTTTCAATAATGCCAAATATACCATGGTGCAAGTTAAAAGAATTCTGAAACTTGAAAGTGCCAACAATATAATTAGCTAAAATGAACTTAATTAATAATCTCACAAAGTTTAAGACTCAATTCCCAAGATGAAGGATTCATGCCTACTTAGATCAAAAAGAATATATTTACCTTGCCATACTCATAACAACATGCATGCAAACTACAAATTAAACTTGTGGGCAAGGGCAAGAGAAATTTACAGTACCTCTTGAATTGCCACTAGAACTTCAGCTTGCCAACGTCTGACTGAGGGGGCTAGACTGTAGCTAATCTCTCTTACCTGTTACAAATTATGAAGACCTTAAACACTAGTTGCATGAACCACAAGGAGTCATGTCAATAAATAAAATAACAAAAATACAGCTAGTAGTAGTTAACCTACGAGTTGAACTTGCAGTAAAAAGTTTGTGTAACAGGTGCTTATGTTACAAGTAGTATTAGGCACAATTGAGTCCTAGTTATAATCCGTAAGTCTATTTTGGGTATTTGTTCTTTCGGTCATACAAAGCCTCACCTCAAAAGAAAGGAAAATTATAGTTATACTGCTTTAAAGATTTTCTCCAATAAGGCTAGGAAGAAGGTGAATGACCCCTGCCCTAAGATCAGCAAAAAAATAAGCAAAAAGGGCACCTAAACAGAAATAATTCACACATAAAAGTGTTTAATCAAGAGTTTTAACTACCACATAAATGTAGTCATAACATATCAATGCACCTGGGGGGTATTATATTTAGAAAATTAGCAGAATTCATATGTGTTCAAGTATATGCGTAAGCTTTCATGGTATACGGTACATTACTGAAATGAGTATCCAAAGTGTTTCTTAAATCATACCACAACAATTCTTCTCAGCCTACAATTTTGGTATTTCTACATTTAAGGTGATTATATTAGGAATATTATGTATAAACTATGAAAACCTACAACTTCTTCAATAACAGTCTTTGAAGAAATTCAATAGATTAAACAACTGTAAAAATTGGATAGGTTCGATCTATGGTCATTGGGGCTTCCTAAAAAGATCTACTAAATTCATCGCGCTGTCAAGACATTATATGTAAAATCTTCTACTATTAACAAATATGAGTTTGTAGCAGACCTTGAAGTATTTGAAGAATGCAGTTGTAACAAGTTGTTGCAATCAACACTTCTCCGTTAAAGACTGTCTACGGTCTCATATATGCCTGAATATTTACGGGAACACTGTGCAAAGCACAACAAAAAATTCAGCAAACTAGTCAGACAAAACCACAACCAAGTTCTTAATATGCCTAGGTGCATCTTCTTGGCAAAGGAAAATTAACGAGCAAAGTTAAAAATTGAAGTGCAAGCAAAAATTATCCAAGAAATTCACTCCAGTGTCAGTGTCCTGATCAAAGTCTGAGTAGCCCATGGATATATCAAGATCCACTTCAACCACTAGTAGCTAACAAGAAAATACACAAGACTTCCAATTTTCTGTTAGATTCGCATAAAATACAAAATTACAAATTACAAAATGTATGTAGTTTGAACACTTTTAGACAAGAATAGAAAGTATGGGAATTGAGAAGGGAGTTTACTCAATGATGAAAGGAAGAAACCCACCAATTCTTCGTATGTTCACCACACGATCTTCTGCTTTAAAACTAAGGTCGCGGTTTAGACCATGGCGAACATTATCACCATCGAGGATGTAGGACAACTTTCCTCTTGAGTGCAAGGCTCTACTTAAAGCACAAGCCAAAGTGCTCTTTCCTGAGATCACATTCCAAGGCTTTACAAGTTAAAGAACTAACATCGTAAATCATGACAAAATTTAGGGAAAAAGCAAAATAGAATCACTCTATGATGCACATAAATAAGGACGAAAACAAAAGAGATAGAGAGAGAAGAAGTAGAAGATAAGCCATCTCTCCTGCAAGGACCTATATATTGTTCAATGTTCTCAGAATTTGCACTCCTATAACTCTGTTGTATCCAGTAAAACAATCCATTATAATGACCAATTTAATTATTCACAGCCCCGCACAACCAGGCAGAAAAACCTATACACTGCATAACACCACAACCATATATATATATATATATATCCATGATAAGACTCAAAACAACAAGTGTAGATTGCACATAGATATTTTGATATGTCCATCATCATTACCTAATAAATGAATTTAAATTGACTTGACATTTCTGATTGATTTTAAGTATTTACATGGGATTTCAAGATTAGTCTTTTCTGACTGATTTTAAGTATGTACAAGGATTTCAAGATTAAACTGGTGACGACTGCCATTGGGCGAGTGCTCAATAATGTAATGACATTTTAGTGATTTGGTTCATAAAAATACTATGGTTACCATTAATATATTCTATTTGACATCTTCAATACCTTGATTGAAAATCCCCACAAATCACATTTTATGCCAAAAACAGTTGTGCTTATGCTTTATCCATGACGGGAAAAGTCTTCAGTAAAATTTATTTATTCATTTACTTGAATAACCATCCATCCTTGTGCATGAAAATATATAAAAATTGCATGTTTATAAATAATCATTTTCCCCCAATTTGAATGAACATAGAGAAGATTATCACTGAAAATGATAGTACTAATACTATAATGAATCACACATACAATCTCACAAAACAATCCAGACAGTAAGCATTTGAATCAGTACTCCATGAAAGCACATTTTAAAACAATGAGACAAAATAAAGTCTTTGTTACAATTTTTGTCACCGTATTAATGAAGAGCTTACTATGTGAAGTTTTATCGTCCCAAACCAACATCAAAATCCTAACCCCTTCCTCAGACTTATACTGGAGCAATTCTCCAAGAGTCAAGTCCCCTCCTCGCGGCAATGGCCTAGTCGGTTCCCTAACTAACTTCACTTTATAATAAATTGACCAACCAACCAAATAAATCATATGATGAGCCTCAGATATAGCATAATAGCATATACCCTCCCAACAATGACCCTGCTGAAAATTTATCCCTCCATCTAATTCGATCTCGGGAAACTTAACATCATGGCTAATATGCGCGTCCTGGTACAATGTAAGCTCACAACCTTTTCTCAAAGGAAAATAAGTGTGCCTGACACCTAAATAATCTGAATCCCCTGCAATGCCGTGCCGATACAGCGGATTTTTCTCACAAGGAGTGAACTTTAACTCAACACAGAGAGCATAGGCTGAATAATTATTTTCAAAACAACATTAGAACTTGACATGCAAACTCAACCACAAATGTCAACTACGTACAACAAGAATCAGATAAAAACTAGGGAAAACACCGGAGTGAGGGTAGACAAATTGCCCCCCAACTTAGGTAAAATCTGATGCATCTGTATTATTTAGAATAACCTAACGATGTATCATGCAATAGGAGAGCACAAACACAAGAAAACTGTTTACTGTTGTACTACAAGCGAATGAGTACTGACATTTCAGCCACCTTAACATAAATAGTTAATAAAACGAAATTAACACTAAATGACCATCCCCACGCCATATACCAGAGGAAATTGTTCGTTTTATTTCTTTCTTGTTTTAGACTAGAAAATTTAATTACTTAGCTCTTCTAAAGTCAAGTTAGTAAATAATTTAACTCTTCTTTAGTCAAGTTCACATATCAGAAGACTTATCCCAAAAAATAACAGAAAAATGTTGTCCAAAAATAAAATTCACTACAGAATTCAAATTAAGTAAAAATTAATAAAAAAAAATTTATCAAATATCGTGGAAAGAAAGAAAGAAAGAAATAACCTAAAAAAGATCTCAAGCAATTACACTATTTAACAAAACAACAGGTCAGTATAATCATTTCAGTTGCATACTTGCATATATTAACCCCCAAAAAAACGCATCAAATCGCAAAAAAACAGCAATTAATATTATCTACAGATTCAGAGTCCCCCAAATTCGGAATACCAATACCTCTACTCCTAGCCCATGTGTGTATCTACACATATTTACACCTCAACAAAGCTAACAAATTTTAAGGGATACATAAAATAGATAATAATCCAACCAAATGAAGCACCCCATCAAACTAATCACAAGTATCGATGGGTATTTAGGGTTTGAATTTTAGTACTTACAATATGTTACAATATGTGTAAAAGTGGCCGTCGTGGGTCGCCTGAGCTCTGGCAAGTCACCAACTTTCTCCCCCTACAAAATCTCATCTAGAATTAAGAATTCAAGAACGCGTGAAATGATCGAAGTAGACAAAGAGTTTTTTTTTTTTTTTTAACAAAATGTCGCGTGAAAACTACTCTGTTCTGCGTCTTGGACTCGACCTGACTTTTACTTTTCTTCTACACCATTAATAAAAAGAATTGATATTTTCAAGTATATTTTTAATATTTTTACGTAATTTTATTTCACATAAATATAAAGTGAGTCTCATTTTTATGTAAAAGAAAATTACGTAAAAATATCAAAAATACGTGTAGAAATAATATTTCTCTTAATAAAGCAGTCCCCCATAATCTATATACAACATATATGGAGACAGAATTTAATCCATAACAAATGATAATTATAAGATTTTATATTAACAGTATATTTTGTCATATTTATTATAAAATATGATGGTTTAAAAATACAATTATCTTACAATAACACATTATTACAGTCAAAAAAATTTATAATAAAAAATCGTAGAACCTATAGTCAATTTTTCAATCGCATGAGAGCGAGTCGAGCGAGTGTGTGTTTTTTGTGGTGTTTAGTGTGTGCGCGCCCAATAGTAGATCCATTATGAAATTCAACTGGAATTTATTTTTAAAATCTCACGATTAGTTATGGTAATTATTTTATAAAATTGGGAATTTGGGATGTTTGGTGTTGGAATTCAATACTAATTCTATTTGTTGGTTATCTGCCTCTAAAAATTAATTTTAATGATAACAAATAGGTCATTAAGAAGAGAAAAATAGAAAAAATTAGTATTCTCTCTACAGGAATTTTTTTATATATAAATACATATTTTAAAATTATTTATTTTCTTATTTTGACCAAATTTTCTAAACGATTGAAGCAGTGTCCTTCCATTTATTCACTGTCGCTAGAGGCTCTAGCGACAGACATACGTATTATTTAGATGAGATGATTTGCAACTTAGCTTAAGTGTCTAACGAGTAACGACGTCGTCTTAGCTTAAGTACAACAATGGTGCGTTCTTTTATTAGTTGGGAATTAAAAATTATTTTTTTAAAAATTCTATTATTCGATTAATCGATTAACCGAATAGTTAATTTTCTTATCCAAAACTGAATTCGAAAACTGAAATAAATTTTGGTTTATAACCGAAATTGTCCAAATAACCAAAATATTTCGGTTAAAAATTTCGGTTTGGTTCGATTATATTTGGTTTTACCCTTTTTTTTGCCCAGTCCTAAGTACCTCAGAACTATTCTCCTATTTTGTTAAATGAGGTTTGGTCTTGAAGTGAGAGATTATTTATTGGGTTTGGGTTTGTTTAGTAAACTATTTGTTTAAGTCACTTAATTAGTTAAGTTTAATTTTTTTTAATTTAGTTTGTTAATTGTTTATTTTGTTTTCGTTAAGTAATATATTAAGTAATTATTTATTTATTTATTTATTAATATTTTTTGACATATTATAATTATTGTTGTATATAAATTTACTAGTTTGGCAGCCACATACAATTATATGGGTCCCAAGTATTATTTGGCGTGTACACATGAATAATTGAAGAATTTTTTTTTATATTCTTGTCGTTAAAAGTTAATTAATTTTGATGAAATTTGTGATGATCGGTTAGAGTTATATTTAAGCTAATTTGCTTTAAATATAATCCTTTATTATTTTTTATTTTTCGATCTAGTTAGATTGAGTTGTAGGCAGGTTGGATATTTAGGCATATCATATCAGATGATGAACACTTCTCTGATTAAAAGTCAAAGATTGTAAATGTAATTTTTTCTTGTATAATAATTGGTAGAAATAATTTTTAAATATACCATTTTTATAATAATATATTATGAATTGAAATATATATTTTTTAAAAATATTATTATTTTGACATAATCATAGTTAATATATTGATATATACATTAGTTTACTACAAATATTTTAAATTGCAAAGGTATATAATTTTCTTTATAAAATAATATATTATATGTTATAATAAATTCTATTATATGTATGTGTTATATTTATTAAATACTATAGTACAAAGATAATATTTGGTAAAATAATTAATTATATAAATAAACAAAAATTTAGTTTTGAGATATTGTCTTAATATTTGGAATTAAAATTTTATATTATGTATACTTAAAATAAATATGGACCTTTGAGGTAAAAACACAAATTGATCCAATGGATGAAAAGTTGGATGATGACTACTATCCTTCACCGTCCTAAATGACCAATCAGAAGCAAGAACATGGACAAAGGCATAGGCTTTCTTTCCAGATACAGTTTGTTGTGGGCAGCAAAGAACAGACCGGAGCTAGAAGGAGATTAGTGAAAAAGAATTAAGAAAATGGCATGGAGAGGAAATCTGTATCGCAATCTGAAAGAGTTACGGATTCTCTTCTGTCAAACCTCATCATCAACTAGGTTTTTTCTCTCTCTTCTCTGTACTTGGATTCCCTCCGTCGTTTTCTTTTATTTCAGTTTTTTTTACCAGTTGTATTGATTGATAGATCATTTGTTGAGAAGAATTACAAGGATCTAAAAAAATTGAACCCTAGATTCCCTATATTGATCCGTGAGTGCAGCGGTTCCGAGCCTCAGCTATGTGCAAGATACGGTAAGAAAAACCCTAATTCTCTCTACTTCTACATGAGTATTACCATTTTTACCTGCTTCATTTTGCTCCTTTTAATTTATTAATGGTTGTTTGGTTTTGACTCAATTTGGTTATGGAGCTGATTTAGCATTCCTCCTTTTGAATCAAGCTAAGATGATGATGTCTCAGTTATTTTTTTTATTTTTTATTTTGGTGAAGAAACAAACAAATAATATGGCTCATGTGGATATCCCATGTCTAACATAACTGCAACTATAAAAGGATCAATAAATCAGAGAATTAGTGAGAGGTGATTACTTGCAAATTGAAGGAAAATGCTGAATTCTTAAACTTTATACCAGTGTTAGTGTGTTACTTACTACTACCAATTTATTGTGTCATTGCTATCAAATGTGCAGTGTAAGTTTTGGGTTTAGCTTAAAAAATTTTGGTCCATGTTTTATTGCATATTGGTTTTCTTACTGTGTGTATGCTGAGGTAGTAGTTAGTTGGTTATGATTGGTCGATTGCAACACCTACTCTCTAATTTAGTCAAATGGGCTATTCAGAAATGTTTTGGCTGTGGTTTTGGATTGTTTTTTTTCATGATTCATGAATTATAGATTGTTGTTTTCGATACAACTAGGCTACCTTTGTTCAACTTTCTAGTAAGATTGAGTTTTATTCAACTTCATATTAGGATCACAAGCCTTTTTAGTTTTACTAGGACCCCCTTCACAATTAGTGTTTGTGCTTTATGTTTGATTGTTGACTAAAATTGCTTCAGTAAAGCAATTCTCACAAAACTAGTGTGAAGGTTGTGTGGAGAATTATTGCTGGAGCATATTTGGGAGGGTTTATATTTATGCATCAGAAGATGTATGACTAGGTCTGAGCAGGAAAACTACATAATCGGAAAATGGGTTAATATTTATACTAATGTCTTGTTAAGTAGGTGTCTGAAATATATAGACCTTATGCTTAATTGCCTTACGCTATTCTATTCTAATTTACAGGTTATCCTCATGATATTGGCTGCAAATGCAGCTGTAGGAGTAATCACAGAAACAAATGATGAAAAGGTTTTGGAGGTAAGTTGCGATGGGAGGACATTTTAAAATTTGGAGAGATTGTACATTGGTTGTGTCTCTTTTATTATTCTATTATTTCTCAAACTTGTTGCACTTAATATTTAACTAGAAGATGCTTCTTGCTCGCAGTTTACCTGTTGAGCTACAATTGTTTAAGAAAATTTACCTTTTGGGAAATATTTAATAAATACATTAAATTTGAATATCAGGATTTTGCGATTGATTTCAGATTTTTTTTTTATAATTTTGAACTAGTTAATTGTTTATTCTTCTAAAATATTTTTATTATGATTATTATTACTATTATTATAATTGTATGACATAGAATTAAATCTAGCCGTTGCGATTGTGTAAGAGTGGTTATTATTAAACAAAATTGTTACCCTTTTCCGTATCTGTCTATCAATAATTGTAAGAGTGGTTATTATTAAAGAGGAAGCTGGAGTTTGCAATTCTTAAACAAAAACACATTTTTTTCCAAACATGTTATTGTATATAGTCCCAGTCACTGGATTTTATTGTATATTGTTTTGAGGGCAGCATTTTTACATGGGATTCATGCCCCTTGTTGTCTTCTAGGAAATTATTCTTAATTTTCTTTTTGTTCTAATGTATTCTGCATCTTCTGTCTGTTTCCGCCAATTATTAATATAAAGTTGTAAATATGTGTCTTAAATTAATTTTTCAGGCAATACAAGGAGTATATAAACAAACTACTGGAGTATCTTATATATTTTTTTAAGCGCACAGAACCCTTGCAAGATCTGAAAAGAATATTCTCCAAGGTTCAGTTTATATGATATTTCTTCCCATTTTCTATTACATTGTGTTCAATGTTTCTCTTCAGCGTTTCATGATGCAAAATTTTGTGGAATGCAGTATGGTTGTATGCTAGTATATTATAGTTTTCTTGATAAACCTATTCAGAATCATACTGTTCGGCATACACTATTTGTTTTGTGACCAAAAGTGATTATAGAAAGCAAAATGCAAAAAATAGATTTAACAGTAAAGGTGCTTGATTTGAATTTGTTTGTTTGCAAAAGGTTCCTACTTTTATATTTGTCCAAGTTTTGCTTAGTGGAAAAAGGGGAAAAGCTTCTTATGCTTTTTCCTTCAATTCAAGCCAACATCAATTTCTAGTGAACTATGAAATGAGATTAATTTTGGCTGAATTGTTACATAGAATTCCCAAAACCCCGTAATATATGGGGTCATATCGCCTCGAAAGTTCTTGCACGTTACTCACACTTGTACATCGTATTAGGTTCTTTATCTTCATGAATAATAATGTCCTATCTTTCAAATGCATCACATTGAATTATGTTGAAGTTTTTGAATTGGCCTTGCTTTGGTTAAAGAAAGAAGTTAAGTGCATTTATGTAGACTTAGAGTGCCAAGGAGGGGAGCATTGGCAGATGGGCATTGAGGCATTGTCCTGGTACCAATTCCCATACTTGGGGCCAATATTACCTATTAATGAAGTGTATGTATGCTGATTTAGTAAATTGTGGTAATTTAAACTGGGTTACAGTAAGCATTATTTTCAATACAAATATTATGAAAACAAGATTTCTCAGAGACAATATTATGTGTGGTGAAATTTATATAGTTATCTTAAGAGAAGCTTATTTACTTTCTAATTTTATAAATATGGAAAAGTTCAGGTTAAACTAGTTCTAAGCCACCTCTCTTGTATGATAAAACACCCCTAATATTATGTGTGTTATTTTGCACAAGACTGGTATGTGTCAATGCATAACTCGTTCATTGATTTTCATGTGTTAACTTTCAAACCCTTTTTTCAGCAACTGATTACCTAATTAGTTTTTATTGTGGTAATTGGCGGTACTTTATCACATTGAAATCATTAAATGCAATTGTGTTGATGTTGTTCATGCATCTTATATGATATACAAGCGCGCACACAGAGATATACACACATGTTTTCTTTAACTATACAAACAAAAAATATATCTCTGTCTTCTTTTTTGAAAAGTACTGTTTTGTTGCAGGTAACAATTGAATTTGAAGAGCAATGAGCTGGTGGTTTGGTGCAAGGATGGGGGAATGAAAACCATAAGACTGGACATGTTTCAGCTCATCATACTGCTATTGATCTTGATTACTATAGTACAGTTGAAGAGCTGATCGAGGTTGGACCTGAGCGGTTACGTATTGATAGACAGATTCGGAAAATTGTTACCCTTTCCTGTTAAGAGCGAGCAAATAAGTATAAATGTGCTTTGCCCGTGTGGTTCCAAAAAGAGATAAAAAGGGTAATTTTGCTTTTCATTATTCACTAGAGGTCCAATAAAGATGATGAATGATCATGTACCGGATGGTTTTTATTTACTTAATAATATTTGAGTTTTTTGTACTTCTACCATAATTTGTTATGGGGTCATTGAGCCACAATTTATTTTGTTTGTAAAATAATTTCGACAGTCGTTACATAATAAAGAAAAAGGCAAAATTTATATTGTTGCAAATCATAACACTTTCGTTGCACATATAAAGTAAATGGCAACGTATAGTTTTGTTGCTAATCGATAACAACTTTTGTTGCTTTCGAAAAATAATCAGCATCGAACATTATTGTTGCTAATTAATCATAATTATCTATAACAAAACCAACAACAACGAATAATTTCATTACAAAATAACATATAACCGATATATTTTGCGCATTTAGTAACGAATATCGTTGCCAAAAAGTTTACAATCAGCAACGAAAACCAGTTAAGGTAACAATTTTTATATTGTTCAACAACAACAAACATCGTTAGCAAAAGCGTCTCAATTGCAACGAAATTTCATCTTCGTTGACAAAAAAAAGTTATTTTTCGTTGCCAATTAGAAGGATTTTGCAACGAAAGTTGCTTTTCAGTAACAATTTCTTAACAAATTTGCAACAATACATTTCGTTGCTAAATGATCTATGCTTTTACACGAAAACCAACTTTCGTTGCGAAATATATCACTTTCTGCAACGATTAAAATAATTTCGTTGCTAGACAATTAGCAACGCTCATTGCGCAACGGATGGTCCAACGAACGAAAAATCGTTGCAAATGACATTTAGCAACGAAATTTCATATCTTTAGCAACGAAAACTGGTTGTTGTCGAATCGCCATTTTTTGTAGTGAATATTATTTAATTAAATGAATTGAATATTTTAATTTATTTATTTAAATAAGATTAGAATTGTTCTAATTGATTTATTCACAACCGGTTTAATATGGAGAACCTAAAGGGTCACACCGCAAAAAAAAAATATTTATTAAAGAAGTAAATGACATAATCGTAATAATAAGTTAAATATATTTAATTTAATCTATGGTGATAGAATAAATTAAATAGCTTAATATTTATTATTTAATATTTTAAAAATATTAAATATAAATTAATAAGTAGAGTCTTATTATTATTATTACTATTTAATCTCTAAAAGGGTTTGAAAATTAATTAATATAAGTACTCTCATAAATTCCTAATTGGATTAGGAGTTTAATTAATTAAAAGTTTAATTAAAATAAAACCCTATTCCTCAATAGTTTAGGAGGATTGACTATATCTATAAATAAGAGGAGTCTTATTATGGATTGGATATACATATGCTTCCATAAGATTTGGAAGAGTACTTACAAATTCTATAGAGATAGAAACTAGGGTTTTGCCAATATCCATCTTCTTGAATACATATTATTCCTTGGTGGATCACCTCTAGAGACCAAACACTTGGGTGGCTAATGTTGATCAAAGGAAGGAATCTAACCGGTGAATTCAAATAGAACGCGAAGGATTTGGAGTTGAACTCGTACCTGAGGAAAGCACGGTTCTACAAGGGTATGATTCTGATTCTCCATCTTTCTTTGTTAATTGATAATTGCGCATAAAGGACGATCCTGGTTATGGTTTGTAAAATTTTAAATTATGATTTTACCATGCTTCCGCTTTTTATATGCAATTTGATTATATGCTCATGAATATTACAAACCATCAGTGGCATCAGAGCCAAACTTTATGCGAATTATTAATTGTTTTGGTTCCGTATATGTATAGGTATGTGTTTAGAACAATTTAATTGGGCATAATTGTTAGTATAGAATCATATTTTTAGAAGAAAATTGTAAAAATTGCGATCTAGAAAAACCAGAAACGGAACAGACAGAAGCCTTAGAGTCGCGGTGCTCCTTTATGTGAGCTGCGACGCTGGGCTAGAGCCGCGACGCTCCAATTTTTGAGCCGTGGCGCTAGACGCCCTCTTTGAGAGTCGCGGCGCTCTTCCTTATGAGCCGGGATGCTTAGCTTGAGCCGGGACGCTCTTCTTTTGAGCCGCGACGCATGAAAGTCTGTTGGTTGGTTTTTGTGTAATTTTTGAAAAATTCTAAATTAAAATAAAAGAGTTTATTTTTGATTTGGAATTTGACTAAAATAAAGATTTTTATTTTATTTGGAATTGGATTCCATGTTAAATTAAAATAAATAGTTTATTTTAATTTAATTTGGATTAAAATAAAGGAGTTTATTTTGATACAAAATTGAATTTTATGCTAAGTATAATTGCCCATTAAATGATATCAATGCATATATGAAATGATTTTGATTTTATGAGATGAATATTATTTATTAATGCATATGGTGATATGTATGATAATAAATGGGATTGATTATGGACTATTGACCAATGGATAATTGGATTTTATTCTATGAGAATGCATGAATGAATGAGTTTTATAAATGGAGTCTACGTACCTCGTCTTCTCTAGTTTTTCTTGATGTAAATTCTATCTTCCTCCTATATACTTTCCCTTGACTGCTGATCAAGGTTTCTATTTATTGTAAATAGTTTATGTAATAAGATTAGTTAGAATTATTTTAAAGAATTGTCGAGACAGGAGCAAGGAGTGCTTGAAGACCCGTTTGTAATGAGCCCGAGTTTAAATGTAATAGTTATATTTAAATTCAGTTCTTGCACCCTAGGTTTGACCTTTTGGTTCACTTGGTGGCTCTAGTGAACTAAACTAGAATAAAAGTCCATAATCAATCCGGGTAGAATATATTATTCTATATCTGCATGTTTATTATATATTATACAACATGCTTCAAATGTTAAATAATATGATGTATATTGTATATATATATATATATATATATATATATATATATATATATATATATATATATATATATATATATATATATATTGCATGCGTGCTAAACAAGATGAGACAAATAATAACAAAACCCTCAAAGAAATCATATTAAGTTGTAACATTCAAAGATATTTAGAATATCGAATGTCGCCTTCTATTATGATAAAATGATAGAGTATCAATTAATCATTGTAAGTTTGTTGTGTCACCATAAGGCTTATTTTAATTTCTTGAGATGTTATTTTATCACATTTGATGCTTATAAAGGAATTGAACGATGTTGTTTTGTTATGTCACCATAAGGACGGTGTTTTTCTCTTATATGGAAGTGTTAGGTTGGACTTAACTTGGACAATTTTGATTCGGATGTGTCACCACTTGATCAAAATAATCTAAGAGGCAAAATTAAAAGGAGTTACATGTTGATGTAATTGACAATAGTTATTTACCTATTTATTTATATATAGTTTGTTGTGTCACCACAAGGTTATATACATTTGAAATGAGATCATTATTCTCACTAGCAAATATTTAATTAGTTTTGCCGAACTATATATTGAGGGTAATATAGTTTGATGAAAATAGTGGGAGATACCAATTTAAATAAAGACCTAATTTATTTTGGTAATTAATAAAATTAATGTATGCTAAAATGTTGTCTATTTCACATACAGAATTTAAAAATGTCAAACTCACTAATATCACTGTGAAGCATACTTGATGCTAACAAACTGACCAGGCTGAATTACACAGACTGGTTAAGAAATCTGAGAATTGTTCTCACTGCTGAAAAGATTTCTTATGTCCTAAATTCCCCTGTCCCTACAACCATTGCAGAAACAGCATTTGAGGAAGAGATTACTACTTTTAGAAAGTGGCAAGATGATGCAACTGTGGCTCAATGCATCATGCTCGCATCCATGAGTAACGAGCTTTAACGTCAACATGAAACTATGGATGCTCCTACTATACTCCTGCACCTCAAGGAGTTATATGCTGAGAAAAGTAGGACTACTAGATATTAGATATCTAAGGAGCTCTTTCGATCTCAAATGACCGAGGGCACTACCGTTGAGACTCATGTCCTAAAGATGATCAATTTGATTGAACGTCTTGGACAGTTAGGGTTCGTTATGGATGGGGAGTTAAGTCAAGATTTGATCTTGCAGTCACTCCCAAACACCTTCTCATAATATGTTATGAATTTTCACATGAATAAGTTGGACGTCAGCTTACCTGAGTTACTTAACATGCTGAAAACTGTTGTAGGCCACTTTCCATCCAAGAAGGACTAAGTCTTATTGGTGGATAATTCTTCCAAGAAAAGGAGGAGGTCCAAGGTATCTTCTAAAAAAGAAAAAAAAGAAGAAGGCTAAGGGAAAGGCGAAGGTAAAGGATAATAAGAAAGGTGATCCAGATAGCAAAGGAATATGCTTCCATTGCAATAAGCTAGGTCACTAGAAGAGGAACTGCAAGAAGTTTCTTGCGAAACAAAAGTAAAAGAAGCTTGGAGAAGCTTCGACTTCCGATCAAGGTTTGTTCACGATTGAAATTAATTTTTTTAAAAGTCAAAATTCTACTTGGGTATTGGATACCGGCTGTGGTTCTCACATATGTAATAATATACAAGGACTAAGCAAAAGTAGAAAGCTGAACAAGGATGAAGTTGTCCTACGAGTGGGAAATGGAGCAAAGGTTGCTGCATTAGCTGTAGGAACTTATTGTTTAGCACTGCCTACGGGCAAGTCTATCAGTTTAAATAATTGTTATTATGTTCCAACACTTATAAGAAATATTATTTCTATTTCTGTATTGGATATGGATGGTTTTGATATTATAATAAAGAATATCAGTTGTTCTATTTATAATAAAAATGTTTTATATGGTGTTGGCAATTTACTGAATGGACTTTATATACTTGACTTGCATGAAAATATACTTCAAATTGAACAAACTAAGAAAAGAAAAAGAGATAATGTTAATTATACCTTTATGTAGCACTGTAGACTCGGTCATATTAATGAAATAAGATTAGCCAAGTTGCATAAAGATGGGCTTTTAGAGATATCTGATTACGAATCATATCTGACTTGTGAATCTTGTCTAATAGGTAATATGACCAAATCTTCTTTTTAGTGGAAAAGGAGAAAGAGTTACAGAGTTGTTAGCGTTGGTACACACAAATGTATGTGGACCTATGACAACGACTGCACGAGGAGGGTATTCTTATTTTATTACTTTCACTGATGATCATACAAGATTTGGATATGTGTATTTGATGAAATATAAATTTGAATCATTTGAAAAGTTCAAAGAATTCAGAAATGAAGTAGAAAAGCAAACTAGCAAGAGTATTAAGATTCTTTGATCAGATCAAAGAGGGGAATACTTAACCAATAAGATTCTCAATTGTCTCAAAGAAAATGGTATAATCTCACAACGGACTCCACCAGGGATGCCACAGTTGACTGGTGTATCTGAAAAGAGAAATCGAACATTGTTGGACATGATTTGTTCCATGATGAGTTTTACCGACCTTCCAGTATCCTTCTAGGATATGCCCTAGAATCGACTGCATACCTACTTATCAGGGTATTATTTCTATTATCCTACTGATTAAAAGGTGTTTGTTGTAAAACGTGTTACCTTCTTAGAAAAGAAGTTCATCCTTGAAGGGGTTAATGGGAGTAAGATATATCTTGAAGAAGTTTAAAAACCACAAAATACTACGGATCAAAGTCAGGTACTTGACTAAGTGGAAGAACCTACTGTACCATAACTTATTTGTAAATCTAGAAGAGTACCGAAGATACTCGAAAGGTATGGATTCATCATAGAGGATGATGATGATCCATTGACTTACGAAGAGGCTATGAGTAGTAAAGACTCAAAGAAATGACAAGAAGCCATGAAATCTGAGATGGATTCCATGTATGAAAACTAAGTATGGACTTTGGGTTCACCACCTGAGGGCATTAAGCCTATTGGGTGCAAATGGGTCTTTAAAAGAAAGACTGGAGCGGACGGCAAGGTAGCGACCTATAAGGTCTGACTGTTTGCAAAAGGTTTCAAACAAAGACAAGGTGTTGACTATGATGAAACCTTCTCACTAGTAGCTATGCTCAAGTCCATTCGGATTTTGCTTGCAATCGTAGCTTATTATGACTACGAAATCTGGCAAATGGACGTGAAAATGGCCTTCCTTAATGGGAAACTTGAAGAGGATGTATATATGATACAGCCATAGGGTTTTGTTTCAATGGTTGGAACAAATCAAGTCTGTAAGCTACAACGATCCATTTATGGATTGAAGCAAGCTTCTCGAAGGTGGAATATCCATTTTGATGAGACAATCAAAGATTTGATTTTATCAAAAATGAGGATAAACCTTGTGTGTACAAGAAGGTTAGTGGGAGCGCAGTTTCATTCCTAGTATTATATGTTGATGATATATTACTGATAGGGAATGATGTTCCTATGCTACAGTCGATCAAAATTTGGTTATCTAAACACTTCTCCATGAAGGACATAGGTGAAACATCCTATATTTTGGGGATAAAGATCTATAGAGATAGATCTAAAAGGATGCTTGGCTTGTCCCAAGGAAAGTACATTGACTCGATGCTAAAAAAGTTTAGCATGGAAGATTCCAAGAGAGGTCTTATGCCGATGAGCCATGGAATACATCTCTCTAAGAAACAGGCCCTAAAGAGACCTGAGGAGAGAGACCGTATGAGTAAGATTTTTTATGTTTTGGTAATAGGATCTATCATGTACGGTATGATATATACTAGACCAGATGTTGCTCATGCACTTAGTGTAACAAGCAGATATCAGTCGAATCCGGAAGAAGAACACTAGAAGGCAGTGAAAAACATCCCACAGTACCTAAGAAGAACTAAGGATGTATTTCTTGTTTACGGTGGGTCTGAATTGAAACTAGAGGGCTATACAGACTCAAGTTTTCAAACGGACTAAGATGACAGTAAATCCGTTTTAGGGTATGTGTTTACCTTAAACAGTGGCGTAGTGAGTTGGAAAAGTTCCAAGCAGTAAACAGTTGTTGATTCAGTGACAGAGGCAGAGTATATAGCTGCAAGTGAAGCTGCAAAGGAAGCTGTTTGGATGAAGAAGTTCATAACTGAACTTGGAGTAGTTCCAAGCATTAGAGGAGCCGTACCTTTATTCTGTGACAACATTGGAGCTATTGCACAGGCTAAGGAACCCAAGTCTCATCAGAAATCTAAACACGTGTTGCAACGGTTTCATTTAATTAGAGAGATAATTGAAAGAGGAGATGTCACCTTGGAGCGTGTACACTCTCAAGATAACATTGTAGATCCATTTACTAAAGCTTTAACCTAACAGCAGTTTGATCATCACTTAGAGAAGATGGGTATTAGATACCATGGAGATTAATTTATTAAAGGCATTTTATATTATCTACATGGTGCTGTTATTTTATACGTGATAAACCTATAGTTTTGAGCAATACTTTTAGAATTATGATAATGATCATGCTAATGAGATCTAAATTCTTAGAAAGCTTAAAACTAAAATCGTTCCTAATCGTTGGATTACTAAAAAGGGATTACTGAATCCGGATAAATTGGTACATACTTTGCTTGCTCTTAAAAAGATGATGATTGATCTCATAATCATTTGTGTAGAGACACTAAAGCAAGTATGTAGGTGCTTATTAGAGAATAAGTTCACTGAACGTGACTCGCTAAAGGAATACCTAATGGAGTTTTACTTGCATGTCAATAAGAATTCCTCTAGTGATAGTAGTACAAGTGATTCTTGGACTTGAGATCATCATAGTATCTTGTGTACGATGAGTTATACTTTGACATGTTCCTTAAGACCATTAGGGTATATCAAAGAGTATGCTTGGGTATAATAAGTTGTACATGGAGATATTGAGTAGTCAACAAAGAATCTACCGCTTCTAGTAAAAGGAGAGAATGTCCTATGTGATTCGATAAATGACAACTCAATAGTCCTTAACCAAGGCAAAATGAAATTAGAAATTAATTTCTAATTTTCTTTATTTAAAGTTGTGCATTTGAGAATCAAAATACATACAGTTAAATAAAATAAGACTTGACAGTAATTCCATGTCTTATATTTAATTGGGACATTGTATAGTAGAAGGATTGAATTGTACGGTAACTATTTACTGAACGGTTCTTTTGTGATTAATGTTGAAATCTATATTATCTGGAAAGTCGTTGATCGCTAAGGGGGCTTACCCTTATTGTAGAATAAATATTATTTAATTAAATAAATTAAATGGTTTAATTTATTTATTTAAATAAAATTATAATTGTTGTAATTGATTTATTCACAACCGGTTTAATATGGAGAACCTAAAGGGTCATACCACAAAAGAAAAATATTTATTTAAGAAGTAAATGACATAATCGTAATAATAAGTTAAGTATGTTTAATTTAATCTATGGTGATAGAATAAATTAAATAGCTTAATATTTATTATTTAATATTTTGAAAATATTAAATATAAATTAATAAGAGGAGTCTTATTATTATTACTATTATTATTATTATTATTTAATTTCTAAAAGAGTTTGAGAATTAATTAATATAAGTACTCTCATAAATTCCTAATTGGATTATGAGTTTAATTAAAACAAAACCCTATTCCTAAATAGTTTAGGAGGATTTTCTATACTTATAAATAAGAGGTGTCTTATTATGGATTGGATATACATACACTTCCATAAGGTTTGGGAGAGTACTTACAAATTCTATAGAAATAGAAACTAGGGTTTTGCCAGCACTCATTTTCTTGAATATATATTATTCCTTGGTGGATCACCTCTAGAGGCCAAACACTTGGGTGGCTAACGTTGATCAAAGGAAGGAATCTAACCGGCAAATTTAAGGAGAACGCGAATGATTTGAAGTTGAACTCGTACCTGAGGAAAGCACGGTTCTACAAGGGTATGATTCTAATTCTCCATCTTTCTTTGTTAATTGATAATTGCGCATAAAAGATGATCCTAGTTATGGTTTGTAAAATTTTAAATTCTGATTTTACAATGCTTCCGCTATTTATATGCAATTTGATTGTATGCTCATGAATATTACAAACCATCAATTTTACCATTCCGTGTACCATTGGTAGTCAGTTTTTAAGTAGAGTTTTGTGTGATTTGGGAGCCAACAATAATTTGATGCCATTGTTAATTTATCAACAACTTGGTTTACAGGAGGCCAAACCCATGGTTTATGAACAACTTGGTTTACAGGTCACTCAGTTATCCAAGGGGAACAGTAGAAGATGTTTTGGTAAAAGTGGATAAGTTTATTTTTTCAGCGAATTTTATTTTCCTTGACTTTGAAGAAATCATGAGATTCCTATTATTCTTAGGAGACCATTCCTAGTAACTAGGAGAACTCTCATCGATGTGCAGAAAAGCGAGCTAACCATGCGAGTTCAAGATCAAGAGGTAACTTTTAACGTGTTCAAGGCAATGAAATTCCCAAGTGATTCTAAAGGTTGTTATAAGGGCGACTTAGTCGAAGGTGTAACGATCGAGAAATCGTACTTAACCTTCTAACTAGGGTTTTCAATATTATTGAATAAAATGAAGTTTTATGAATATTATTTTGTGTTATGTGCTTAAAGGTTTATGACCTAAGATTGTATTTACGTGTAAGAATCTACGATTAGGGTTATGTAGACGAAAATAAAATTTTTTCGAGAAAAAGACGTAAAACACTATTCATGCTAAAAAATAACTTTACATTTTTTTTTTGATTTTTTTGCTTTTTCGAAAGACACCGTAGCGTTTATATGACGTCACAAGACGTAATATCTAATAAAATTCGAAAATGAAAAAGGCGATTTTTTGGCTTGCCGAATGAATTTCCGAGAATAATTCGAGTATAATACGAATTATTATACGAGAAGAATATGAGAATAATACGAGTATAATACGAAAATTATACAGTAGGAATACGAAACGTCAGAGTCAACGATTGCGGCTAACTAATAGTTGGAGTAACCGAACTAGGTAAAGAAAACCTAGTTAAGCTAACTGATTAGTAACTCAATCCAAATGAAACCAAATGGACCAATCAAGAAGGAGAGCTTGTCAAGCAAGCTAGCCATCACATCTCCCATGTTTTAACCATGGTTTGGTGGTGGTTAAGTTAAGCAAATGACCATACTAACCTAGGTCTTGCTTTACCTATAAATACCAAGCCTTTCTCTTCTAAATCCTTACCAATTCACAAGATTAACAAAGAAAAATTATACACATATTGAGAGAGAAAGAGAGAGCTCAGAAATTATAAGAGAAAGGAAGTGAAAAAACAAGTGTAAATCATTCGTTAACAAGAACGAGAAAGAACCAAGAACTAATTTCTTTTAAAGCTTTATGTATAGTTATGAAGTGCTTTATTGGTTGTTGTTGTTGTTATGATGGATCATGAAGGGTCCAGAGAAATAAGGATGGGATTAGTGGACTAAATCACCGGTAATCTGCATGATAAGTGAAAGCAAAGCTAAAATAAAGAACTAAACTAAGAAAGCATGAAAATCGAATTAATTGTTGTTTAATGGATTAGTTTAAACCATTGTTTGTTTGTTAGTTTTTAAAATCCGAGAAGAAGAAAATAAACATGTGTAAGTTATACAAATGTTCCAATTGAAATGGAGTAAAAATATGCTATAACGAAGTTATGACGAACATTTTAGTAAAAGACGTCAATCGACCAAAACCTTAGCTTGATATGACTTTCGTACCAAGTTAACGGGTAGTTAACACTTCCAAAAAATTATGATTTCTGGGGGGTTGTATAAAATGTAGTAAAAGTGAGCCATAGGCTCAAGAATGAGCTCATTTCGACTTCGGATGAGTAAGTTACAAAGGATCGAATAACCGACGTCAAAAACGTCATTTAACAAAAACTAGTTCACGAGGGACTTTTGAGCCAATTTTTAGGCTTGTTAAAGAGTCAGGAAAATTATTCCATCCAAGGAAAATTGTAGAGAATGTTAAGAGTTAGGAAATGGCTCAAGAACGGACTCATTCTGATATCGGGTGAGAAAATTACGATGTTCGAAAGTAGAGCGTCAGGAACGAATTAAGTTAGAAGATTGGAAAAATGGCTAGAAACTAAAAATCCAAGCCGACGCTGCAGCCGCAGCGCCGCCACGCCGCCCATGGTGTTAATTGGGGCGCTGCAGTGCTACTTTACATTAACTAGGATCCAGGCCTGGCGCGGCAGCGCCGCCCATAGAATTAATTCGGGCGCCGTAACACCGTTCCTTCAACAACTGAAGTTTGGGTTGTAGCTGTCATTTACACTCCAAAATTAAATCCTTACTTCTATTCTACTAACTCAGAAACAGTATAGTGACAAGCAAGGGTTGAACTCACAAATAGTGAAATTGTCCTAATTTATTCTATCGTTCCCTAAATCTAATTAGACAATAAGTAAAAATGGGGGTTTTGAGTTTTAATTAATTCATTAATAGAAACAGAAATTAAATGATATAAATAACCAATGAATTAAAGCTTCAGTTCTTTAGTTCAGTTTTACCTTTTCACAACAAGAAATTAATCAAATGTAACATTATTTACCCTTCACTAAAACTAATAGTCATAGCTAACAAGAAACTCTGTTAACCGAAATTTTCCTTAAATTATCACTTAATAAAATAAGCTCTTCACGAGATTCTAACCATCATACAATCTAAAACAAGCTCTCTAGATTTAATATGACAGCAACATTAAGAATTAGGAAATTAGACTATTCCAAGCAATAATCACATAAGCTCGAATTGTTTAACTTGTCTTCCGATAATCTTAACAATACTCAAAATTTTGTTCACAATTATGTATTACTAATTACTATTTGTAATTAGGAACAATATCAATTACACGTAATACTATTCCTTAATATAGCAGATGATATTAGCTAACCAATTCAATTATGTAGAAATCAAATCAATTAAGCCAAATAACATTCAACAATTAAATCAGATTATCAAGAATGAATTTCATATAAGAAGGAATAAATAATGAATACTCAATTAAACCATTAATTATAAATAAGGTTCCACATCCCTTAGAACTAAAATAGAAAACTTAGCCTGACATGCCTTCACTCTTCAATCTCCAAAACTAGGGTTTGCAAATGTGTGACAGACGGTAGCGCAAAGGTCTTAGCACCGCGACTTGCCTTATGAGCACCGCGACCCAAGCTTCTAGCGCCACGACCTAACTTCGAGAGCGCCGCGGCTCACAATGTTTGTCCGTCTTCTTTTTTTTTCTCCTTGCGCGCCCATTTTGATCCTTTTTTCCTCTTTTTCTCTCTTTAGCTGCAATTCTTCCTAAAATCAACAAATAACTTAAAAAGCTCATTTACACATAAAACATATAATAAAACTAAATATAAAGGAATCATAATTATCGAATATTATGCACTTATCATTGGGGCCGGTGCCACAACGCCACTTATAAGGCAAAATTAGGCACCAGAGCGCCCAAGGTTCAGGACACCCAATAAAGAACTGGTATGCGTACGTTCATTGGGCGTTCATATAGACTAGTCGGGCGTATGAATGTACATGCATTGTAACGCCATAATAAGAGTTAGTAACCTAATTTAATATTAGGTTTCTAATTAAAAGAAACATTTTTAAGACATGAATTAAAGAACTTAAACAGTGTTCTTATTCAAATGAAATGAACATTATAAGGGATGAACTAGAGTAACGTAAATCAATATTTGGCATCAATTATGTGTCTAATTGGTATGTGAATGTAAACTTAATTGTGTAGGCCATTTGAAAGGCGAATTAACGTAAACTCTTAGAAGACACTTAAGGCAAGTTTTCTAACTTCATTTGAATATTTTCTTATGAATGTTATGTGATGTATTAAGTTCAAAATTCCACAATGCTTATATGATTGTGGGAATTCCATTCTTGTGCAAGTCTTTCAGTACTTGTACTAGTGTTCAAGCTATGTTATGACATAAATTATTAAAGCTTTAAAGTTCAAATATGTATGAACTTATTGAGAAATAGGTCAATGCCATTTGTTTCGACTAGACGAGTGTTAAAATGTTTTATCGATTTGATATTAAATCTTTGAAATATTATTGATGTTAATTAGAGCTTTCCAAACCAGTTTGTTTGGTACGAATTCAATGGTAAGTCTGAAAATGAACAACCCTAATATTGGGACAAAAGTTTTTAGTCGAATATTTCGGCTGACACAGAAGGTGTCAAACAAAACGCATATAGTCGTTGAAAATAGTGTTTGTGACACCCCCAAATCCGGGTACTTTATTTCCACAAGATTTGGTGTTCACTATCACATCTAACTACCCATTCAAATATAAATGAAAACCCTTAATTAAAAATAGAAATCTCCCATTAAAGGGTTACAACATCATTAATAAATAAATCCCAGGTCATCTAACCTTAAATGATGTTTATGTAATAGACTTAAGTTATGTTTCCGCATTGAAACGTGACATTGTTTTGGGACTGATGGTGAAGGAGACTCCATTCTGGGATGGAGGGAATATTGGCATAAATCCATGTGGAGGCTAGGGTTTTTAGAGGAGCATTACAAATATTACATTTTGCCTCCATTCTCAGATTCTCACATTTCTTATTACACATCTAGGGATTGGGAGGCTACACTAAAACATCAATTTGAGAGCAAAAGTGTTGCAATACAAGGAAAAACTCAGCACAAGCCAAAGAACCAAGAAGGAAAGGATTGTCAAGGCATATCTAGACCTTGGGAGGCTGCACATACATCATCAAGAAGAGCTTGAGGGCTGCAATTCAAGGAAATTTCCAGCAACAAGCTAAGGAGCAAAAAGAGAAACGAATGCCAAATGAAGAGAAAAAGCTAGAGATTGTCATCAACCAAGCAAACAACACATGATTATCTTCTAAATGGGTTTTATCATCTCTTGCTTTCCTTTGAATTTGTATTTCTATTTCATGATGTACACCATGTGTTTGATGTTTTACTTAGCTACCATGAACTAGAATTTGTATTCTAAGATTTCAATAGAACCCAACACATAGTTTGAATTGACTTCTCTCTCTTTGTTATTAATTACTCATTTGTGAATTGAATATCATGATTTATGCTTCATATCTTAATTGCCTACCTACTAGTAATTACCGTGGGAACCTATATGAACTTGACGAACGGATTATAGTGTTTAGACTTTGTTATGATATCATGCGAGAGTTAAAGATTGTTGTGGGTAATTAATTGAGATTTAGTGATGTGTATCTTGTTGATTATCCTCAATGATAGGTACCTTGATAGTATTTAGGATAGACATATACCTAGATACCGTGTGCAACCAATGAAGAATCTATTCTTAATGACTTCCTATGTGAAAGTTGGTAATTGAAAGGACGGTTAATGAGATTTAGTGACACGTGTCTTGTAATTGTTCTTGAAATTGGTCTCTTGATAGTGTGTAGGATAGACATATACCTACATACTGCATTAGGAAGATTCGAATTTGACCATCGACAGAGGCTTATAAGTAATTTTGATTTCTCGGTTGGCAATTCTATGTTGTTAATTAATTCAAATGAGAGAGTTAGGATATTTAAATGAAGTGTTGGGGGAAATTGCAATCTTAGACTTGTTAATGTTAGAGTTTAATTATCTTATAAGCTTTCCGTATTTACTTGATTATTGTTATCTTAGTTATTACCAAACAACAAAACATCAAATCATCATTTGTCTAATTAAAATCGAGACGATATATAGTTGGTACTTGGGATACACTAGAACAATTCCCTGTGGGTTCGACAACTCTCTTATCACGTTATTACTTGTTGACCGCGTATACTTGCGCGTATTTTTCGGTTGCGAAATCGACCAACAAGTTTTTGGCGCTGTTGCCGGGAAATTTTTCTTCTAGTGTTTTTCCAATATTAATGACAATCGATTTGGTCTTAATTTAGACTTGTAAATAATTTTCTTATTAGTATTTTGTTTTGTTTTGATTTTGTTTTCAGTTAATGGTTGAGCATAACTATCAATGGGATTATGAGGGGACGACACAACCAAGTTCGTCAAAACTTCTTGAGCAATTGCAAGAACAAGTTGCAATGCTTTCAAGGGCTGTTGACAATCTTGAAGGCCAGTCCACTTAAAATGCCTACGGTCAGAATCAAGCTGATTACTTCCCAAACTACCATCAATTGGGTTGGTAAGATCATCCGAGCTTTTCTTGGGACAACAATCAAGATCAATGCTATGATCCAAATCTCTCATACCATTCAGAATTTATGTACCAACCTCCACCACACCATGAAGATACATCTAATTTGGAGGAGATTCTTCCCATGTACCTAGAGCAACAAGATTCATTACGAAACCTCGAGAACCAAATGGCACAACTTGTCGAGGCTGTGCTTATTCACCCGCAAAGCACCTTACCTTACATTACACAGATTAACCCTATAGAGGAAGATGAAGAGCAATGTATGGTGAATTCGCATAGATGTGACGAAGAGGAAAGAATGAGGGAGGAGCTCATGACTCAAAGCATATCTCATATCTCTCAAAATGAGGTTAGGATGGCAAATCTACAAGCTTCAGTGCAGAGCATCATGAACTATATTGCCAATACTTACATTATTCACCCGCGAAGAACCTTACATAGCGATACAGAGATTGACCCTATAGAGGAAGGTGAAGAGCAGTGCTTGGTGGATGAACATGGAAGTGGTGAGGAGTTGCACGAAGCTATTGATGAAGATTTTGAGAGTGTACATCCTATTATGGATGTTGATTCTGAGGTTGATGAGACGAGGAGCATGAATGGGGATTATGAAAAAGAAATTGAAGATCAAGAAGTCACATTCGAGGTTTTCAAAGCTACCGAGTTGGTTCATGGAGAATATCTTCATGTTGATCTTGATATAAGTGCAATAATGGATAATGTGGATGAGAAAAGTTTCTTCTTTCCATCGGTTGAAACGAAGTTTGAGGATTACCAATCGGGCTTGCATGCCATGCAAATCAAAGAAAGAACAGCGAGGTGGCATGCAATAGTCAATTTTGCGATTGAGCCGGATTGAAAAGAAATAAAGGAGTCGGGCTAACGACTTTAAACCAAGCGCTTCTTGGGAGGCAACCCAAGTTTACTGTTTTGTTTTTATTTTTGTTTGATTGCATTTTAATTTCTTTAGTCATCTGCTTTCAGGTACGCCCCCAACTTAGAGGTATTGAAAGATGATATCAATGGCGCTTGACACGTTTTCAGGGAAGTCTTCTATTTTAATTTTTCCTATATCAGACATTAAGGACAATGTCAAGTTTAAGTTTGGGGGTAGTACTTCGTATTTGCGTATTTTTGTGTTTTTAATTTAGTTTTTGTGTGATTTAAGTATGTTTTTTCTTTTTATTCAAAAAATTTTTTTATTTATTTTTAGGATGTGTCCCTTGAGCTTTGTTTTAATTTGATTTGAACCATAATCCATGGTCTATGATAAGGGCTTGTTTGAAGAGAATCTAACTCATGAGACGTAGACAATTGTTGCTTAGTCTTTGTGCTTATCGTTTATTGGTTATTATTTTGCTTATGCGTCCTTTCACTTTTATGCACTTACCCATGAGTATTAAGCTAGTTGTATGCTTTAGATGGCTATTATGACCGAATACTTGTAGGAGATTTCTATAAACTCTAGAACTCGTTTAAACATCACTCGAAGCAAGGTGTCCAAATTTGTTATGTTTGAATTGATGGTCATGTGGTGAGTTGAGATGGAGCGTAAAACGCACTAACTCATGGACACATGCGTAGGAGAGATAGAGCGTAAAATGTACTCTCTTATAATTGTGATTAAAGAAAGGAAATTGTATATTGCAAATCTTGCAAGGGGTTGAGGTTGAGCGTAAAACGCACTCGCCTATATGAGCGTGCTTAAGGTTGAGATGGAGCATAAAATGCACTTACCTAGAGCCCTTGGTTCTCAAAATTTTTGAATTGTGATTTGTATACCTTTGTATTGAGTGATGTGTTAAGCATGTTGTTTTGGGGTTTATTTTGATTATTTCATAAGGTAATGTGGTTGCATTGTTTCATCCGAGCTTGATTGGTTTAGTACTATTGGGTACTCACACACACACATACACGAAAGGGACCTAAAGCAAGATATGACTAGCAAATTGAAATTTTAAGACTTGCAACGCTTTGTTTGTTTTCTTGAGTTCCGTGTGTTGATGCCTTTGAGACCATTTTCGGCTTATTGATTCATTGCTCAAGTTAGGTTGTATTAGAAGTTTTTGAATTATTTAGTTTATGTTTGTTTTACTTGAGGACAAGCAAAAATTTAAGTTCGAGGGTATTTGATAAGTGTGTTTTATACACACAATTTGGGTACTTTTGGCCTTGGTAATTTGTAAGTCTTTGGGCACTTTATGTGGTTTTATTGTATTTTTATCTTAATTTTAGATATTATGGTTTTATATTGCTTATATTTGTTTACTATTATTTTTCTATGCATTTTTATTGTGTTTGTAGGAATTAAAATAAAGACCGCTCGGATCGTTGTTCGTAATGACTCAATGTCCGTGCCTGGACGTCCACGCCCGAATGGTAGAACAATGGAAATTAGTGTTTGGCGACGCTCGGTGTTTAATTTGATGAAATTTGGAAGTCGAGCGTGCACGGCGTTGGAAAGCGTGCACGGCGTTCGGTGTCGGCCAAGCCACGAGGGCAAGCCCGTGCTTGAATATCCATACCCGAATGGTATTATGTTGAAAATTAGTGTTTGGCGACGCTCAGTGTTAAATTTAATGAGATTTGGAAGTTGAGCGTGCACGGCGTGGGATAGCGTACATGGCGTGCGGCGTCTGCTAAGCCACGGGCGCGCGCTGGGCGCTGGCGTCGGGCGTCGGGCGCTGACGTGGGGCGCTGGGCGTGCCTCGGCAGCACTCGGCAGGCACTCGGCATGGGCGTTGGGCGCTGCTCGGCAGGCGCTGGGCACGGGCACGCGTGGGCCTCGACAGGTGGGCGCATGGGCGCTAGGCGCGCGCTGGGGCCTCGGCAGATTGGGGCACCAGGCGTGCAGCAGTTGGGGCACCAGCGGACGGCCAGGGCGTGGGCGCGGGCACGCAATGGCGTGCGGGCGCGCGGCGCGGCGCGGGCGTGCGGCAGCCAGCGTATGGGCATGCGACGTTCAGCAAGGGCCAACCAGGGCCTGGGCGCGCGCGCACCAGGCGGCGAGCAGGCGTGCCGAGCCTCCTGAGTGCGATCCCAGCTGTCGGGTTTGTGCAATCTAAGCGGGTTTTTCGGTCCAAATCCATGTGGAGGCTAGGGTTTTAAGAGGTGCATTATAAATAGAACATTCTGCCTCCATTCTCAGATTCTCACACTTCTTATTACACATCTAGGGATTGGGAGGCTACACTAAAACATTAATTTGAGAGCAAAAGTGCTGCAATACAAGGAAAAACTCAGCACAAGCCAAAGAACCAAAAAGGAAAGGATTGTCAAGGCATATCTAGACCTTGGGAGGCTGCACATACATCATCAAGAAGAGCTTGAGGGCTGCAATTCAAGGAAATTTCCAGCAACAAGCTAAGGAGCAAAAAGAGAAACGAATGCCAAATGAAGAGGAAAAGCTAGAGATTGTCATCAACCAAGCAAACAACACATGATTTTCTTCTAAATGGGTTTTATCATCTCTTGCTTTCCTTTGAATTTGTATTTCTATTTCATGATGTACACCATGTGTTTGATGTTTTACTTAGCTACCATGAACTAGAATTTGTATTCTAAGATTTCAATAGAACCCAACACATAGTTTGAATTGACTTCTCTCTCTTTGTTATTAATTACTCATTTGTGAATTGAATATCATGATTTATGCTTCATATCTTAATTGCCTAGCTACTAGTAATTACCGTGGGAACCTATATGAACTTGACGAACGGATTATAGTGTTTAGACCTTGTTATGATATCATGCGAGAGTTAAAGATTGTTGTGGGTAATTAATTAAGATTTAGTGACGTGTGTCTTGTTGATTATCCTCAATGATAGATAACTTGATAGTATTTAGGATAGACATATACCTATATACCGTGTGAAACCAATGGAGAATCTATTCTTAATGACTTCCTATGTGAAAGTTGGTCATTGAAAGGACGGTTAATGAGATTTAGTGACACGTGTCTTGTAATTGTTCTTGAAATTGGTCTCTTGATAGTGTGTAGGATAGACATATACCTACATGCCGCATTAGGAAGATTCGAATTTGACCATCGACAGAGGCTTATAAGTAGCTTTGATTTCTCGGTTGGAAATTCTATGTTGTTAATTAATTCAAATGAGAGAGTTAGGATATTCAACTGAAGTGTTGGGGGAAATTGCAATCTTAGACTTGTAAATATTAGAGTTTAATTATCTTATAAGCTTTCCGTATTTACTTGATTATTGTTATCTTAGTTATTACCAAACAACAAAACATCAAATCATCATTTGTCCAATTAAAATCGAGACGATATATAGTTGGTACTTGGGATACACTAGAACAATTCCTTGTGGGTTCGACCACTCTCTTATCACTTTATTACTTGTTGACCGCGTATACTTGCGCGTATTTTTCGGTTGCGAAATCGACCAACAGTTATGTGACTGTATATTTTATTAAAGAATTAGGTCAAATAAAAATATTTTTGAAGCAGCTTAGTCGTGCTTACACGGACAAAATGATTTGTCGTGCTTCCGACGAATTCACCGAGAAGCGTTTCGACAAATTATTTTTGTAAGCTGCTGTGTCGTGCTTGGAAATGACGAAGTGATTTGTCGTGCTTCAGAGTTAATATAATATTATATTAACTGATAAAAATCTAAAATAAGTTAACTAGGGTTTAAAATGGTAAACTAAATCAAAAACCCTAATTTGAAAACCCTAATTGGTAAAAGTTGTCCGAATTGGTAAATCAAAACCCTAATTACTACACAAGAATCTTAATTGATATAATTAGATTCTAAGTAATGAGTCATAATATTAATTATGAATCATTGAACTTATATTAAAACCCTAATTCATGAATTAAGAAACCCTAAACCCTAATTATGAAACCCTAATCCTAATTAGGTTATCTAAACTTTAATTTATGAAATGTAAACCTTAATTATGATATATAACCTTAATTAAGGTATTACTAAATATAATTAACATCTTAAACATGATTAGCAAAAATCTAATTTTAATTAGTAAAGAAATAAATCAAAAATAAAAGCATTAACCAATGAGAACAAGATAGGAATATAAGATCAGATATGTTTCTAAACTCTCCAGCATAAGGAGGTCAATTGGATCAGACCATAGCAGCACAAGTATCAAGGCAAGATATTTGCGGAGGCAAAATTTGGACAAAAGACCTTAAAAACCCTAATTTGTAAATGCTATAAATAGAACATCAAACTGACCATTAGACCTACGAATTTACAAAGCCTAAACACTTATAATCATACCATATTAAACCTCTGCAAGTGTAAGATCAAAATCAAAAGTCAGAAATCAAAAACTTGAGAAAAAGGTGCAAAACCCTAATTTTTATGCTAGATCTTCAAGCCTGCAATAATTTTATGTTTTAGATGTGTAAGATTATGTGTAAACATGTTATATGATGATCTGGGTTGGTTAAACAAGTATCCATAACATTTAAAGGGTCGAATGTGGTGAAAAACCCAAACTATTTTTGACAGTCAAGAACAGTCTGACAAGCCTTTTTGTCAGAGCTTTTGATCGGCTTAAACTATTTGTTTGATGTGTTTTAATGCATGAACTTGTAGTATGCCATGTAGGTTATAGATTAGAATTGGTAGAACATTAAAAAAATTCTTCAGTAGGAAGATATTGATGGTCAAAACCCGTTGACCGACCATGCAAACTGATTTCTGGGTTACCCAGAAATCGTTTGAAGGTCCTGACAAGGTCTGACAGGATTTTAAACTGCCCAGATCTTGCTTAACTGATATGTTTTGTGTCAAGTAATTGCTTAGACTTGTTATATGCTATATAGAGAATAATCTAGTAACATCAAAACCCATAATCAATAACCAATTAAGCCGAAAATCTTGGTCAAAAGGCGTTGATTGTTAAGGTTGGATAAGTTTCTAGGTAACCCAGAAACTCAAGAACAGCCGCGGCCATGCTAGTTTGACCGAATTGTTAGAGTATTAATTGATGTTGTTTCAGCTTAATTTTCATATGTCGTTACACACTGCCATGTTAAGTCTAACTACAAACAAAAATCAAACACAAACATTAAATCATCCGAGAGAAATTTGAGGTCAAAAGTCCCACTTGGACCATGACCGGCTGTTCTTCAATGAAGAACACCTTTAGCGACAGTCTTTATCCGATTCCCAGAAACCTAAAATCCTAAGCAATCCGTCGCTAAAGCCCTTTTGCAACGGTTTTAAATAAAAATTAATTGATAAATTATAAATAAATATTAAAAATTCATATTAATTAATAATTAAATATTACAAAATTCATTTTTAATTATATTTAATAATTTTTAATATTCTGATAAAAAAATTTATAATTATTTAATTTAATTAAATATTAAATTATTTAATAAATATATTAAATAAATAATTTAAAAATGATATTAATGTATTTAAATTATTTTAAATTATAATTAAATCATTTAAAAATATTACTAACTTTCCAAAATTATTATAAATAATAAATAAATTATTTTAAATAATATACTAAGTAATTGAAAATATTATAAATGATAATTAAATCATTTAAATATTAAACTAAGTTTTAAAAATTATTATAAATAATAATTACATTAATTAAATGATAAAATAAATTCTAAAAATATTATTAATGATAAAATAAATTATTTAAATAATATTGTATCTTTCTAAAAATATTATAAATGATAAATAAATCATTTAAATAATATTTTAAGTATCTAAAATTATTCTAAATGATAAATAAATCATTTAATTAACATATTAATGTTTTAAAAATATTCTAAATGATAATTAAATCATTTAAAAATATTCCTAAGCTTGTAAAATTATTTAAAAATATTTCTAAGCTTATAAAAATTATTTAAAAATAATATTAAGCTCCTAAAAGTGTTATAAATAATAAATAAATTATTTAGACTAATAATTAAGCTTCCAAATGAAGTTTTATTGAACAACCTATGTGTTTAGCTCTCTAAAGTCGCGATCGAGGTACCGAATCGACGTCGGACCTTAACAAAACTTGTCTAGATTAACTTAATACATGTTATTATAAGTTTTAACACTTATTATTGATATACGTAGACTACGTACGTTGACATATTGTATTAAAATTTTGATAAACGAACTACGTTAAGGCAAGTCTTCTAACTTTGTTACATTTAAGCAAGTATATTACATCTTGCTATCATTTATCGTGAAGTTATTGCTTCTTGTTCAGCATAACTTAAGAAATGAATCATTATTCATATATTGCTTGATGAAGCTTAAATTGTTATGTCAAACCAAATTGTTTTGGTACGACATCTTATACTCAGAAATGGAACACCTTGATATGCATACTCTTAGGATATTGGTTAGGCTAATCCCCTACTAGATATCCGAAATCAAGCTTTTCTAAGTCATTGAAGACTGATAGAACTGATTGAAACACATAGTTCATGTACTGAACCCTCAATTATACATTGTTGACATCTTTCAAATCAAACACATTGTGTTTACGTTTTCAAATGAACTTGCTGAACATTTGTAGCTCATTCTTGCATATATCTTCTTTTGCAATTTTAAATGATACTCCTGGCAGTTCTGGGACAGACAAAGGAAAAGGCCATGTTAATTAGTTTTAATTACTATTTTGAATAATTCAAGTCTTTTATAGGCTTTGTTGTAATAACTTAGTACTGAGAACAATGTAACCGAACTTAATGATATGAAATATATTATCATCCTTTATCATATCGAATACGTTATACTCTGATCTTTATATTGTTTAGCATAGTTGTACTAAGTAAATACAGTATCTATATGAACTATACATCTGAATGAGGGTATTTGAATGATATTGAAAGTCCTATAAGCTCTGAGGTTACACTTAATGAGCGCCGGTAAGGTGCCACCTTTACCGGAATGCGCCTCTCAGTTCTATGGACAATCTTATTGTTAACACTGTGAATGCCAGATAGATAGGGAATATCGATATGAAAGAGGTATTCATGAGATATGAATCTATACATCTAAGTGAGGGTATCCAAACACAGTTAACGTTCTGGGAAGAACTAGTATCTGTTATGGGATACTGTGAACCTTGGATAGATAGAACTCATATATTATTGACTATTTATAGTTGTATAGTTTCACGTGAGCACCAAATCTGCTACAAGGAGTGTAGAGAATTTGGGGGCGTCACAATAACCCTAGGTGGATATATTTCTATTGAAGTCAGCCTTGTAACTTTCTAGGCTTCAATTGGTAAATATATCATTTTATTTGGAAAACAACAACAATTAAACCCTTCAGCTCCGCCGCACCACGCGCCACATGCACGCACGCATAAACCTCGAGCGTCGCAGCCCATGATTGGTGCACCGCGACTCTTGATCCAGCGCTGCGGCTCTTATGTCTGTGCGCCGCGGCCCACACTTTCTGTCCGTTTTTCTTTTCTTGCTTGCTTGCTCGTCCAATTGCTTCAAATATTCACGATTTTGCCACATAACTCCTTTATTCCAACAAAATAAATAAAAATAATAAAATAAATACAAACTCTATAAAATAACATAAAATACTTAAAAATACACAAATTATTAAGCATAAAAGTACCCAAATAATAGGTATAAAACCTACTCATCAAATACCCCCAAACTTAAATATTTGCTTGTCCTCATGTAAAACTCAAACAAAACTAAAAACTACTCTAACATGCAATAATCAGTTAACTCATGAGCAAAAATTTAAGATAAATCTGAATCACGACCTCAAAGACTCACATATAATAATTTCCAGCCAAATTCAGATCACTCATAATCTAAAATCTCAACATAATCATCAATTCCATAGCAATTCACGATCCCCAACATAAGATCATCCAAACTACTCAAGCTATTCAACCAAGATAAGGTTATATAATCAAATACCATGTAAAAGATACCTGACATCAACTCAAAAATCCAAACCATCACATCAAGTTTCCACAAAGATGACATCAAGTCAATTCGGGGGAAGGAATTAACAAAATATATTTTTTTCAACCCGTGAGTGCATTTTATGCTCCATCTCACTTTATTGTAAACAAGTGCGTTTTACGCTCCATCTTGCCTACGTTTATGGATGAATGCGTTTTATGCTCCATCTCAATCCACCAACAATTCAAACTTCAATCATTTTTCAAACTTTTCAATTTCGTTCCGCAAATTTTCCCCCAAACTTAAATGAATGTCTATCTCTACATCAACTGACGATCAATAAACTCCTTGAGTTTCAATCATGTCTTTCACACATATTCAACTATATAAACTCTCTAATGTCAACTAGCTTGAACAGCAGGATTATCAAACGTCTAGAATCACAAAATACTAGAAAAACCAACTCTTGAACTAGCATGATCCGAAAAATTAGCCAAAAATACCCAATTTTCAATCCATTACTATCATTGGCCTTCACAAATTTAGTTAAAAGATTGCTCAATAGTTAAACTATCATTATTTATTATATATATTTTATTTTATTTTATTTATTTATTATTTTTTTTACTAATATGCAATCTAATATGCAACCTAATATGCAATCTATCTATAAAATAACTAAAATGCATAAATAAAATCCCAAGTACTAAATAAATCAAGTATCAAATAAATTCAACCAATACCCCCAAACTTGAAACGTACATTGTCCTCAATGTTCCAAAAAAATAAAAACAATAAAGTAAAGAAACATCCCTGAACAATTAAGCATCACCAGCATCATCTTCATCCTCATCCTCTTCCTCCTCCTCTTTCGTGATAAATGTGTATTTGAGGAACACTAGTGAAGCAGAAAAGTTGCATAAGGATGTATGACACCATTAGGAACAATGTAGAACAACATACACACCCTTTTTCTCTTCATAATCCTTCCTTGGTACGTGTGAAATATTATCGCATTATTACTAACTAAAACATAACTAACTTAATAATTCAAATAATTCCTAATTAACATGCAACCTATTTTTATTTATTTGTTTATTTATTTTTATTATTATTTTTTCATTATTTAATTAATTTAAGCTAGCTATAACTTAATAAAATGAATTAAAATTCACATATGCGAACTAATAATAAATTTAAAAACACTTAGGTTGCCTCCAGTTAGCGCTTGTTTTACAGTCATCAACTTGACTTCTTCAAATTATGCTATCCAATTCTCAATCGAGAAGTGATTGACGCGTCCATCGGTAGCAAAGTAACATTTGTATGCTTCTCCTTCAAACAAGTCAATACTTCAAATTTGCCTAGCTTGCTCTTTTCAAATAAACTGATCTCCATGAACTCCACGGAGCTAGGCGCTTGATTTAATACTATGGCAGACGGTATATAGCTATGCACCAGTGGCACTATGATTTGCAAATACGGCTCACTAAAAACAATTGAAGGTTTCTTAACATTGTCAGAACTCCAAACTGGCTCTTGATTTAGTTTTGGCTCTTGTTCCTCATTCTTACCCTTCTCATATTCAACAACAACATCTCTAATGGTGATTGATGTTGGTGTGGAAACTTCAACAATATCAACTAGCTAATTATTATCTATCCCAAAGTTGATCTCAATATCGCTAGATGGAGTGCCTTGCGGATGATTACTGATAGCACTAACGAGTTATCCTATTTGATTTTCGAGACTCCACATGGACTCATCTATGCTATTCATCCTCATCTCATTTTGTATTATAAATTTTGAAAGCAACTCCTCTACTCTCGCCTCATTCTCAAGCATTAGTGGAGCTTGAGTCTAAAATCCTTGAGGATGGAAATCATGAGACGACTCTCAACTGATAGTACTTTGCCCCTTGGGATGATTCCCACCACACAACTCATATTTCGCTAACTCTTGCTGAATTCTTTGATCCGCAATAACGTCCATTCTCTTAACAAGACTCGAAATATGTGCCAACAATGTAGAAACTGCATTGGATTCATGAAAACCTGCCAAAATGGTAAAAGATTAAAACAGAAAAATACAATTAAATATACACGTTTAAACTAAACCGAATCGACATAAATTAATATTAGAATAATAATTATTAACTATTCCTCGGCAACGGCGCCAAAAACTTGATGAGCTAAATCTATAATAGCAATTTATGTGCAAGTATACACAGTCAATCAAGTAATAAAGTGTAAGTAGAGTTGTCAATCCCACGACGAATAGTAATAATTAATTACTCCAAATACTAATTCGTAATCAATTCGATTATATTTAAACAATTGAATTTTTAGTAAATTTATTAATAATTAAATAACTAAAGAAAGGTGAATTCAATAAATACGAGAAAATATTAAGAACTCAATTTCTCCCGATGAATCACTTAATTAATATCATTCTCATCTTATTAAATCGGTTTTTTAGAATTGTCAACGAAAAATCACTAATAGTTAATATAACAATCTTTCGAATAATTATATAGCATACCTATTATTATCAATTTCCCTATATTCCTATGAGAAACAATAATAATAGATTCATTAAGAATCATTTTTCACCCGTTGCTTGCAGTATTCAGGTATATTCCTATCCCGTCCACAAAATTAGCATTCAATTAGCAATCTCTATTACTGAAAAGAATTACTAATCACAAGTTACTCTACCTAGATCTTAATTTAGAATCTATCATCAGATTTCATCTAAATCCATCCGATAATTGTTAATTATGCAATTATAACAACCAACACAAGATATAATAAACAATCCAACCCATAATCAATTTAAATTAAAGAGAGAATAAATATTAAGTTAAACTATCATCGGGTTCCATTGAATCCTTAATGAAAAGACTAATTCATATTAAATAATAAAATAAACAATGTAATACGTTCAGAAAACATCCTAAAGTACAAGAAATTAAATTGAGAAGGAAGAATGAACTCTGTCACAATTTTGCTTCGCTCCTTTCTTCAATCGTTGCCTCCTTAAGGTGCCTCCTTGAAACCCTAACTAATATCTTAAAACTACTGATAACTCCTCCTCTATACTACTCTCTGTCCCCCCATACTCCTCGTAATATAAGAATACTTATAGGAGTTATTCCACCTAACCCTAATAGAATTAAGATTACATTTATAACCCTAGGTGGATATGTGACGCCCCCGAATTCGGGTAACTCAAAACTCGAGTTCAGTGTTCCACGGTACTACCCATTCCATACACATCCATCTATGTAGACTTAATGACATGAATGTAATTACTAGCTATTACAAACATATCCTTACAATCTCAGGTTCTATGACCATTAAAAATATCTTCGTAATCTCATACTATAATATAATACTACATCTGTACTAAATTATTACAATCAAGTTCAACATCTTCTACTCGTTCACCTGTCTTTTCTCTTTACCCTTACCGGGACCTTCAGTCTGTTCTAGCTTTGCTGAAAACATTTAATTTTAAGCAAGAATGAGCATTCAATTGCCCAACAAGTATAACAGTTGACTATCAACAATATCAGGAATAATCTCATTTCTCTTCGATAACTGAACAATAGTTGTGAAACATTCCGAATAAACAGGAATAATACTTTGCGTTCGTTTAAAAATATAATTTCGAAACGACATACTGAGCGGTCAAAGGACCTTGAACTTTCTTTTTCTTTTTATAAAAGGTTTAAGTAGTAATTCAATCGTAAACTGTCTGAACTTATGGGCACATTAGGTGATCAGCCCAGTGTACCCTATGTTGATCAACACTCTAGCTGGAAACGACTATATGCGTTTATTTTATACGCTCGATGCCTTATCAGAATAACTGACTAAAAATTCATCTTGATTTTAGGGTGGTTCATCTCATACATGTCTCGGAATCCTAACCAAAACAATTCGGTTGGATAGCTCTACTTAACAATCAATAACATTTCAATGATTTATTATCAAATCGATAAAATATTTCAATATCTGTCTAGCCGAAACAAATGGCATCGACGCTCTTCATAACAGTTCATGCATAATTGAACTTGAAAGCTTCAGCAATTTACGTCATATCATAGCTTGAACACTTGTGCAAATACTAAAGATTTACATAAGTAAGGAAATTCACACAATCGTATATGTATTGCATAAATTGGAACTTCAAAACAACAATCACAATCATAAGAAAACTTGCCCAACACAAGGATTAGACAAGGGTTAGGAAACTTGCCTTAAGCGCTTACTACTACTTGACGTTAGTCGTCCTTCAAAAGTCCTACACATTTCGGTACATATCCACATACCAATTAGCCACACAATTGATGCTAAACATTGGTTTACATTACTCTATAATATTTCATTCTAATTAGAAACAAAATATCAAACAAGGCTACACACACTTGATACGACGTTACGATGCTTGTACGTCCGTACGCCAAAATTGCTTACTCGAACGCCCAAGCGACACGCATTTGCGTACGCTTAGCACGCCCATTTGATTTATCTAATACTCATTGGTTAATGGTAAGCATCATTATAAATCATAATGTACAAGTTTTAGAACTTTGAACAACATTTTTTTAGCGTCGGAAGCATTACACATTACATACGCGTATGTACGACGCCCTCTGTTTGCCTCCTAATGCACAATAGTCCTAAAAATGACCATTTTAGAAATTGATCCAGGATGAAAGTATCAGTTCTAAATAATAAAAATTGTAGGTCTACTTCTTAGCTTTCCGGATCATCTTCAATCATCTAAATTGGAGTTCGTATGAGAAAGTTAGGTCCATTTTACTAGAGGTCAGAATTGCAAAACTGGAACACAGAGAGCTTGCCCCGGTGAACTCCCTAGGCCAAACGAGCTTGCCCCGGCGAAGAGTCCCCTGTATGACTCGATTTCATTTTTCTAGCAAGCTCTGTTTTGACACATAAGCTTCAAACCTTCATAACTTCTTCGTTATAAGTCGGAATTAGGCCATTTCAGAGACTATGGAAAGCTTACAACATGAACTATAAGACTCCTATGAATTCATACATTTATAGCATCATTATCAGGCCACAAAATTGGCCCAAAAGTCCCTCAAAGACTAAGTTTTCACTGTTTTGGACAGATTTGACACCTCTTCTCCCTACGGCTTCCTAACTAAGTGTAATATACTACCCCAGAAGCTCACAATTTGTTTGATAACACAACAATACCAGAATTGATGTGATTCATAAATTTTTCAAATGGAGGAAATATAATTTTAAGATATTAGTAAAACTACACATTACAACATTTGTCTCCAAAAAGGATGATTCCTAAGTAATTTATTTTTTGTCTTCAAAATATAGTATAATTTCTTTTTAAATGGCTACATAAATTTTAAGTGAAAAATTTATTTTAACAAAATATTAAAATTAAAATTTATATGTGTCAGACCGTCATTAAAAAAAATATTACTTTCTCTATTCCAAAATATATTGTAACACCCCCTTCCCAAAATAGGAAGGGAGACTATACACGGATATAACAGAAATATAAACTAATATCAAAATTATAACCGAAAAAAATTAGTCTTAAAAGAGGTATTAATAATTGTCCAACCAGCTCAAAATACATACAGTTTAGTACATTCTAATCTTAATAAATGTTCAACACCAGAGACCTAAACATTAACACATAACTAAAATATCTAAACCATCTAGGTAAGGAGCTCTCATCACACTTGCCCATTATCCCCTTGAGTACCTGCCGGAAGAAAAACACAGCATGAGCCAAATGCCCAGTACGGATATAGAGAACATAATTATGAACTGAACTAAAATGAATAACAAAATCAACTAAACTGAACTGAGTTGTATCACAATAACTTAATAGTCTGAAGAAATGGCAGGGTGTTATTTCATACCGAGCTCAAAAAATATAGCTTGCCAGTCAGACAAGTCAAATAATGCCATATAGGCAAATTAAATAATGTCACATAGACAAATCACACATTGGACTGCAGATCCAAATGCATGCAAAATCGAAAGGGGTGTTTGGCACAACATCACCAATCCGCAGAACAGAACAGAAAACTAGAGCCAAACCATACGCCTCTCACAACAAATCACCAAATGGCCAACTCCCATCGGAGCACAAAACAGAGATGCCGTGGACTAAGCACACCGCCACAGAAGTGTCATGTCTCTTGTGCCAAGACGACATGCCTGTGGTACCCCACAGGTGGTTATAGCTGAAGTATACCCTACGGTATATTCTAACAAAGATACCGTATCGCAACACATGCAACACAATACCAACAAAAGGGACGTACATGTTGAACCAAATCAAATCATAATCATAATGTCTCAAAAGAAGGTAACAACCTGTACCGCTCTACAGATATCAAAATAAATAGTAGACAGGATATTCCAACTCAAAGAATACAAATACGAGTCATATGTATCAACTCAAAAATGAAAGAATTATATGAATTTCACCAGAAACAATTATGTGAAATAATAACGGAATTCAAAACGCAGAACAAAACGAATTAATTAAATTTCACAAGAGTATTGCTGAAGGAGTACGAAATCCGTACCTGTAGTACGTAATGCAATACCCACAATTATAGATGCAATTGGTTAGACTCGCTCAATATAATCTATTCACCAAAATAATACATTTTATTAAATACTACAATATTAGTATTTAATAGTTTTTATATATATTAAACCCTTCATATTATTAATTAAATTATTAAATTAAAGAGAACATTTTCTTATAATTGAGATACTTAATATTTAGCCAAAATAATACCAAAATATTAACTAACAAACTAACTAAAATATACTAATTAAAATTATAAAATAATAATACAGAAAATTAAATTAAATAAATACACAAGAAAGAAAGAAAGAAAAAGAACATACCCAAAATTATGAGGTTCGCAGTCTACCTACACCCTCAATACTGAAAATTTTAACTAATGAGGTCCTTGAAAGAGTCCCTCTTACAAAAAGTATTTTCTTAAAATAAGAAAATCCTTATTGTTTAGTAAGTAAAACAAAAGTATTAGTTACATATATATAGACTAATAAAGGAGAGAAAGTTGGTAATATAGGTGATGTGGGACTAAAAAGCATGGGTATTACATTACTTCCCCCTTAAAAAGGATTCCGTCCCCGGAATCAAAAAAAAAGGAACGTGCCTAATTATCAAAAAGATGCGGATACTCCGCCCGGATAGACTCCTCTATCTCCCAAGTTGCCTCTCGTTCCGAATGATTTTTCCATAAAACTTTAACAAACGGAATTGTTTTCCTCCTCATAATCCGCTCTTGACGATCTAAAATTTTCTCGGCTTGTTCCTCACAAGTAAGATCCTTCCGAATCTTATCGAACGGATATTGTACCACATGCAACGGATGATAATGATAACTTCTCAACACCGACACATGGAACACATTATGCACATGAGCTAATTGTGAAAGCAGAGCTAACCGATAAGCGACTTCGCCGACCTTTTTAGAATCTCAAATGGCCCAATATAACGCGGACTGAGTTTGCCTTTCAATTCAAATTGTCAAATACCCTTCCAAGGAGAAACCTTCAAAAATATATGTTCACCAAGTTTGAACTCTAAAGTTCTTCTGTGTTTATCAGCATAACTCTTTTGCCGAGATCGAGCAAACCTCAATTTCTCCTTAGCCACAGCTACCTTCTCCGTAGTGATTTGAACTAACTCAGGCCCTTCTATGGACTTCTCACCAACCTCATCCCAATAAGTTGGTGTTCGACACTTCCTACCATACAATGCCTCAAACGGAGCCATATTAATGCTTGCATGCCAGCTATTGTTATAAGCAAACTCAACAAGGCTTAAGTAATCATCCCAATTACCCAACCATTCTAATGCACAAGACCTCAACATATCCTCTAAAGTCTGGATAGTCCTCTCAAATTGCCCATCAGTCTGTGGATGAAAAGAAGTACTGTATTTTAGTCGAGTACCCCAAGCTCGCTGAAACTCTTTCCAGAACCGTGAAGTGAACCGTGGGTCTCGATCTGAAACAATTGACACTGGAGTTCTATGAAGTCTAACAATTTTCTGTTGAAAGATTTGTGCTAACTTATCTACAGAATAACCCTCCAGGATAGCTAAGAAGTGAGCTGATTTGGTCAATCGATCTACTACAATCCAAATAGCATCATTTTTCCTGAAAGTTTTTGGCAACCTAGTCACAAAGTCCATTGTAATATCCTCCCACTTCCAAACAGGAATATCTAATTGTTGCAGTAATCTAGTAGCACGTTGATGCTCAATTTTCACTTGCTGACAAGTAAGGCACCTTCCCACATATTCGGCCACATCTCGCTTCATCCTATTCCACCAAAAATTCTTCTTTAAATCCCTGTACATCTTCGTAGAACCCGGATGAATAGAAAATGGTGAACTATGAGCCTCAGCCAATACTGCCTCCCGAATAGTTGGATCTGACGGCACACACAACCGCTTACCCAACCAAATCACGTAATGGTCATCAATACAAAACTCAGGCTGCTTTCCCCCTCCAAATTTTGCGCTATAGCCCATAACTCACCATCTTCTTTTTGAGCTTCCTTAACCCTCGAGATAAGAGAGGGCTCCACTCTCATACCTGCTAAAAGCCCATCTGCACCCTGTACATACAACTCCAACTCCAACCGTTCTATATCTGAAATAAGTTGTGGTTGTGTAATAAGGGCTGCTACACTCCCTGAACTCTTTTCGTTAAGCGCATCTGCAACTACATTCGCCTTCCCAGGGTGATATTGAATTCTAGCGTCATAATCTTTGAGAAGCTCCAACCAATGCCTCTGCCTCATATTGAGCTCCTTATGAGTGAAGATGTACTTAAGACTTTTGTGATCGGTGAAGATATCACAAGTCTCGCCATACAAATAGTGCCTCCAAATTTTCAAAGCAAAGATTACTGCTGCCAACTCCAAATCATGAGTGGGGTAGTTCACTTCATAAGGTTTAAGTTGTCTAGAAGCATAAACAATCACCTTACCGTGCTACATCAAAACACACCCTAAACCCTTCTTAGAAGCATCACTATAAATTTGGTAACCTCCTGTCCCTGATGGCAATGTAAGTATTGGAGCTGTCACAAGCCATTTCTTCAACTCCTCAAAACTCTTCTCACGCTCCTCGTTCCACACAAACTTCGTGCCCTTTCTTATCAACTGAGTCAATGGAAAAGCAAGTAAAGAGAACCCTTCTACAAATCGCCTATAATACCCTGCCAAACCCAAAAAACTCCTAACCTCTGTCACCGTAATAGGTCTCGGCCATTTAGTAATAGCTTCAACCTTCGCAGGATCCATTTTAATGCCTTCAGCAGACCAGAAATATAACCTGCTCCAACAAAAACTCGCATTTAGAGAATTTAGCATATAATTTCTCTTTTCGTAAAATTCCCAAAACTATACAAAGATGTTCCTCATGCTCCTCCTTAGACTTAGAGTAAATCAAAATGTCACCAATAAAGACAATGACAAATTTGTCCAAGTACTCCCTAAACACCCGATTCATCAAATCCATAAACACCGTCGGAACATTAGTCAACCCGAATGGCATCACCAGAAACTCGTTATGCCCATAGCGAGTACGGAAAGCTGTCTTAGAGACATCCTCATCTCTCACCCTCAACTGATGATAACCCGATCTCAAGTCTATCTTTGAAAAATATTTCGCCCCTTGAAGTTGGTCAAATAAATCATCAATCCTTGGTAAAGGGTACCGATTCCTGATGGTAATCTTGTTTAACTCTCTGTAGTCTATACACAACCTCATAGCCCCATCCTTCTTCTTTACAAATAAAACCAGAGCTCCCCACGGTGAAACACTTGGTCGAATTACACCACGATCTAATAATTCTTGTAACTGCTCCTTTCACTCTTGAAATTCCAATGGTGCCATCCTATACGGTGCCTTAGAGATAGGCTCTGCACCAGGAATAAGCTCAATGGTAAACTCAACTTCCCGTTGCGGTGGTAACCCTGATAATTCCTCAGGAAACACATCGAAAAATTCAAGAATAATTGGAACATCCTCAATACGAGACTCTTCCATAGAGGTGTCATTCACAAATGCTAAGTATCCCTCACAACCCCTAGCCACTAATTTTCCAGCTTTTAGAGCTGAAATTAATTTCACCACCTTACCCGGTCGTGAACCTTGATACACAAAATATGAGGACTTCAAATCCCCAAAGATAATTCTCTTCGATTGACAATCGATAGTGGCCTGATGTTTATCTAACTAGTCCATTCTAAGAATCACATCAAAATCGTGCATACCCATCGGCAAAAGATTTACCCTACGAATCTTATCTCCAAAACTAATAGGACAATCTCGGTATAAATCAGAGATAACAATAGAATTTCTCATCGGGGTAGTAATAGACATAGCAGAATTTAAAGACTGAGATGACACACCGAGGTGTCGAACAAAAGAATTTGCAACAATCGAATGGGTAGAGCCAGTAACAAATAAAATGGAAGCTTCACGATTGCCAACTATAAAAGTGCCAAAAACAGTACCTGGCGCACCTGCTGCCTGGTTGTGTGTCAAGGTGAAGACCCGTCCACCGCGACGCTGACCAATATTGCCACCATTATCACCAATTCCATCATTACCACGTGGTCGGGTACAATCTTTGGCAAGATGACCTAACTGACCGCACAAAAAGCATGCACCAGTAACTCTGTGACAAGGTCTTCCTAGATGGTTAGCCCCACAAATAGCACAAGGAGTTATTAGAATAAGATTAGGGTTACCCCCGCCTGCTGGTCTTGGGTAACGACCTTGATTTTGCCATTGCTGATGATTCTGCCATTACTGACGATTATGACCTTGCTGAGGCAACTGTTGATAGCTTGTGTTCTGATTCAGGCCACGCCACTGTCCCTGTTGACCACCTCGGTTCTTGTTCTACTAACCATTCTGATTTTTTCCCCTGCTGACTCGAAACTTGACTCTGCTGGTCATCTCTATCCCTCTTCCGACTTCCCTCCGGTTTAGAAGCTCAAAAGTCTTGTCGCTCCATCTCAATATTCTTGGCTGCATTAGCCACTGCTGACACATCTTCGAATTTAATGTTAATGAGATGTTGACGATATTTATAATGAATTCTCCACTTAAATTTCTCAGCTTGTTCTGCTGCAGTCCCTGCTGAGGTTCCTACAAAACTTGTCAACCTAGTGAACCTTGTCATAAAATCCATAACAGACTCATCCTCCTTCTGCCGAATAGACAAATATTCTCTACCATAAGCCTCTTTATCAGCAGCTGAGAAGTATTGTTGATAAAAGATATCACAAAACTCTGCCCAGGTAAGTGCCTCCACAAATCCATCACCCTTTGTTACTTTCATTGCTTTCCACTAACTGCGCATCCCCCTCTAATTTATAAGTAGCAAGCACCACTTTTTGGTTATCCGAGCATCCCAACACATCAAATATCTTTTCTAAATGGGCAACCCAATTCTCTGCATCAATTGGAGTTGGAGCTGAAGTGAATGAATGCGGTTTCTGTTTTTGAAACCTCTCTAACCACAAATACATCGGAACAAGAGATGGATTAACCCTAACAGTATTCACTTCTTCTTCATTTGTCTGCGAACCACCATTCCCGGGGTTCCCTAGATTAGGAATTTCTTACGTCGGTTGTTGCATTGCCTGAACGACTTGTGCCACCAATTGCGGCAAAGCCTGATTAATCGCCTGATTTACCAAAGCTGCCATTTGAGCATTATCTTGATTATTAGTTTGAACATCATGCTGCGTATCAGAATGTACATCGGGTTGACGCACGCCTCTTCCCCTACTATTTTCTCGTCTACCAGCAACTCTAGCGGATCTACGAGCCATCTAATAAAGAAAACAACGGACTGAAGCAAAATAATTTGAATTCAATTAATATGATAGTTGAACGAAATATCAAATGGAACAAAAACCTAACCCAAAGTCTATCCATAACTCACAGGTTGAACCTAAATAGGTTTTCTACAAGAAAGAACCTAGGCTCTGATACCAACTCTGTAACACCCCCTTCCCAAAATAGGAAGGGAGATTACACACAGATATAACAAAAATATAAATTAATATCAAAATTATAACCGAAAAAAATTAGTCTTAAAAGAGGTATTAATAATTGTCCAACCAGCTTAAAATACATACAGTTTAGTACATTCTAATCTTAATAAATGTTCAACACTAGAGACCCAAACATCAAAACATAACTAAAATATCTAAACCATCTAGGTAAGGAGCTTTCATCACACTTGCCCATGATCCCCTTGAGTACATGCCGGAAGAAAAACACAGCATGAGCCAAATGTCTAGTACGGATATAGAGAACATAATTATGAACTGAACTGAAATGAATAACAAAATCAACTAAACTGAACTGAGTTGTATCACAATAACTTAATAGTCTGAAGAAATGGCAGGGTGTTATTTTATACCAAGCTCAAAAAATATAGCTTGCCACACAGACAAGTCAAATAATGCCATATAGGCAAATTAAATAATGTCACATAGACAAATAACATATTGGACTGCAGATCCAAATGCATGCAAAATCGAAAGGGGTGTTTGGCACAACATCACCAATCCGCAGAATAGAACAGAAAACTATGGCCGACCCATATGCCTCTCACAATAAATCACCAAATGACCAACTCCTATCAGAGCACAAAACAGAGACGTTGTAGACTAATCACACCGCCACGGAAGTGTCATGTCTCTTGTGCCAAGACGACATGTCTGTGGTACCCCCACAGGTGGTTATAGCTCAAGTAAACCCTACGGTATATTCTATACGTACATGTTGAACCAAATCAAATCATAATTATAATGTCTCAAAAGAAGGTAACAACCTGTACCGCTCTATAGATATCAAAATAAATAGTAGACGTGATATTCCAACTCAAAGAATACAAATACGAGTCATATGTATCAACTCAAAAATGAAAGAATTATATGAATTTCACCAGAAACAATTATGTGAAATAATAACGGAATTCAAAACGCAGAACAAAACGAATTAATTAAATTTCACAAGAGTATTGTTGAAGGAGTACGGAATCCGTACCTGTAGTACGTAATGTAATACCCACAATTACAGATGCAATTGGTTAGACTCGCTCAATATAATCTATTCACCAAAATAATACATTTTATTAAATACTACAATATTAGTATTTAATAGTTTTTATGTATATATTGAACCCTCCATATTATTAATTAAATTATTATGTTAAAGAGAACATTTTCTTATAATTGAGATACTTAATATTTAGCCAAAATAATATCAAAATATTAACTAACAAACTAACTAAAATTATAAAATAATAATGCAGAAAATTAAATTAAATAAATACACAAGAAAGAAAGAAAGAAAAAGAACATACCCGAAATTACGAGGTTCGCAGTCTGCCTACGCCCTCAATACTGAAAATTTTAACTAATGAGGTCCTTGAAAGAGTCCCTCTTACAAAAAGTATTTTCTTAAAATAAGAAAATCTTTATTGTTTAGTAAGTAAAACAAAAGTATTAGTTACATATATATAGACTAATAAAAGAGAGAAAGTTGGTAATATAGGCGATGTGGGACTAAAAAGCATGGGTATTACATATATAATCAAGTTTTATTCTTCAAAGTAAATTTAAGTTATTCTATATTTAAATTTGACATGATTCATTGAACTTTTAAAATTAATAAATCTTTTATTGAGTACCACTATTTAGATTAGTGTACAGTTTATCTAAATAACTCAAAATTAAAACAAGAATAAGAGGTCAAATAATTTGGATAATCTAATTAATAGTACTACATACATAATTTATAATTGTATTATAAATTAATAAATTAATTTATATCATTTTTAAATTTAAAAGGTCAACATTGATATAAAAAGATAATTAAAATTTAAGTTTGTATAAGTAAATCACTATATGCACACAATTTTGTTTTATTTTATAATATATGACATTTATCTTTTAATGGAGGAAATATGATTTTGAGATATTGATGAGAAATATGATTTTGAGATATTGATGAGATGACATGTTACGTCATTTGACTCAAATAAGAGTTCGTAAATAATTTAATTTATGTCTTCAAAAGATAGTATAATTTCTTTTTAAATGGCTACATAAAATATAAGTGGAAATTTTATTTCAACAAAATATTAAAATTAAAATTTATATGCATCAAATCATCATTAAGAAAATAATAGTCCATGTGTTCTAAAATATAAGATTAAGTTTTACTTTTTCAAGTCGATTTGAGATAGTTAATTAAAAGCAATAAATTTTGTAATCATTACAAACTATTTTGATTAGTGTACAGTTTATCTAAATTGTTTAAAATTAAAATAATTTATACCAATTTTAAATTTAAAAGTATCTTAAATTGATTTTAAGAAGTTAATATTGATATAATATTTTGAGAAATATAATTAGTAGAGCTATATGTGTAGTTTATATTTTGTAAAATTATATTTAAGAAAATTAATTTAATTCATATTTATTTAATAATACTTTTGCTTAATTAGAATTAATACATTTAACTTTTTCTTCACAAATTTAGTCTTTCATTTTTTAAAATTATTTATTGTTATCATACTTAATTTTTTTTTGTTAATTTTGAAATTTTAAAAATGTAAAAAATTAATTAAAAAAATTATATTTACTTAATTTGTAACAAAGAGAAAACCTTTAAATGTTACTCTCTCTGTTCCATAAAAAAAAATATTTATCAAATTTATAAATATTAATGATATATTATTTATGAAATTATGATGAAAATTTTGGGAGTAATGTCTCATTTTATGCTATTATAAAAACTAAAAAAATCTATTTTTTGAAAAAAAAATATATTATGATATTCCTTTTTTTAGAATATTGCGAATAATTAGGTACATAATATTTTACATTACATTTTAAAATGTAGGGAACATATTCTTAAATACTATTTAGGTGCATAGAATATTTTTTAAAATCTAAAGATTATATTTATAAACTTTTAGAAAATATATTTTAAGAATATGTTGCATATGTTTTAACAAGAAAGATAATGACTTATTTTAACAAAATAACTTCATTCACATCATTTTATAGCTATTGCAATTCAATTCAAAAAAATACATTTCATCATATAGGGCTAAGGAGAACCCGAAGAAAGAATTAGGATAAAATTTTAGAAAAATTTACTTTCAATATATAACGCATACTTATTTTGATAAGAAACCTTGTCATTAGGTTATCATTTTCCCTTACTTAAAAAATATTTTTTTATTTACTAAGATTAAATAAATTATATAAAATATAAATAACCGAATATGTTAAAGACTACCGACAATACATAGTACAAGAACTAAAGCATGCTATAAAATATGTAGTTTATTTTACTACGATTATATAATATATTTTTTTTGGTAAATAAGACAAAAACAAATGCAAGATAAAAAAGAGTTATGCAGATAATTATTCTCCCTATTTTTTTAAAACAAAGTTTCATTTGTTTTGATTTGTTTTACACAAAAAGAGTTTTTTATTTTTGATAATCAAATCATTACACATTGTACTCAATTTTTTTTATACCATAATTCAATTATTGCATGTCACTATTATTAAATTAACAATTTATTATAAATAAAAAATACATTATAGATATTTACAAATTTATAAATGAATTTTTTTTTGTGAAAGGAAGAAAATATTATTTTCAAATATTAATGAAACTATATATTGCATCATTTGTCTCAAATAAGGGTTCCTAATTAATTTACTTTTTGTATTCAAAAGATAGTATAATTTTTGTTTAAAAATAGCAACATAAAATGTAAGTAAAAGTTTTATTTCAGCAAAATATTTAAACAAAAATTTATATGCATCAAAAAATCATTAAAAAAAACATTAATTTGTTTAAATTTGTTTGACTAATTAACATTTTAGATACTACATATTATGTTTCAAAATAACATTAATTTTACTAACATAACATTAATTTTAGAAATAAAATAATATTTATTAAATTATTTTTTAAAAATTATCATTAATTTTATAATTTAGAACGGAATGAGTATATACATTTGCCTCTGATATTTAAAGACGAAAAATTACTTACATGTCTTACGCCATAGTCATCGATGAGAAATATTGATAAAGTAAAAAAAAAATGAAAATTGCATGGATGTGATGAGGCAGCAAAGCGGGTGTCTGCCACGTAGGTAGCTAAAGAAACTGACGTGTGTCGCACCTTCTTTATTACTCGTACAATATTCATTGAACTAACAAAAGAATTACATATTTCACAATACTTTCAAGAATCTGGTTAATTCGAACACACGTATTCCACAGATATATACAAAATATATACAAAATAATGGGAGGGCAGCTTGTGTATCTCTACAACTCCTCACGGGCATCTAGTCGGATCAAGCCTTTCACGGCTTACTTCCCCAATACCATCAGGGTAATGATACCTAACTGCCTGCTTTTGTATATCTCTCTCGTCTCTATTCGATCAGTTGGTTGATTTATTTTCAATCTTATATACTCCGTCTGTTACAAAAATTAGACATAAAAAAATTTTGTTTAGCAAAAAGAGAATTTATTTTTAGCAATATTCATCGCATAAAATTATATCTTCAATATTAGTAAATTTTGTAAATGGGATTCATGGAAAGGTGGGAATATAATTTAAGGGTAAAATAGTATGCAAAAACTTGTCCATAAAAAATCTATTTTTGAAATGTATTTTTAATTTTGAAAACTTACTACTTAGATTACTAATTGACTAGTTACAGATGACATGCATCCAAATTATATTTGTTTTACTTGCTCAATATATTTGCCAACCCCTATCTTAATCTCTGGAAACTAGGCTTGTCTGTAATGTCGTCTTCTTTTTTCTCCCTTTTATTAATTGTACAAATAGTTGTTTAGGACATAGCCGAACATTTAATGAAGTCCTACCAAAAGGAATTTTTTTTTCTTTTGTTCACTTGCACAAAAGCTAATGAGGCCTCAACTCACTAAAAATTTAATGAAATATTCTTTTTTATCGATAAAAAAAAAAAAGCACCACAACTACTTTCGAAAGGAAGTTGTGGGTTCAATTCGTGGGTACGATTATTCCTACATTATTTTGGCACATTCAATTTCTATGGTTGAGCTTGGGGAATTTCTTATTGCCTTAATACAAGGGGAGGGTTTAGGGTTTAGGTGTAATTTTAGCACAATTGCTTTTTAATGATTCACAGATAGAATGGCACAATGTCCTCAAGTTTAAGTGATCTCTCACGACAATGTCCTCAAGTTTAAGTGATCTCTCACGGTAATAGTGATGAGCTGTTGAGTGAAAGACGTTAGGTAATAGTTACCATATAAAGATGTTAATACCTTTGCCGAGGACCATTCCTATGGATCCTACGAGGCACGCTCTTGTACTTATTATGAGATATCACAATTAATACTATACTAACAAGTTATTATTTTAGAGGTACACATGGAACAAATATATACTATACTATTATTAATATTTGTAGATTTTGTAAATGAGACTTTTTGTGCGACACACGGAGTAACAACTTTGGATTTGTCTACCCTATCTTTAATCAATACTTTATATAAAATAGGCCGATAAGAGATCTTAATTTAAAATAATTGTGAGTTGATTCGGATAGTCTCTAGGTTAACTTGGTTTTATTTTATTTTATTTTTATTTTTTGCATAGATCCATTTTTTGGAGTTGAGACTTTAGATCTTCTATATTCAACCATGCAAAACCTTTTTAGAAGTTATAGGTACATGCGCGTACTCACTTAAAATTAATAGTCACTCTTTAATTGTTCACAAAAATTCAACGTATATACACAATATAGGAAGAATACCAAAAGCTTACTATGCTTTGTATAAATAGCCGTACTCTATTCCCTACTTTCTTCTTCACCATATCATTCAATTACTTTTATTTTTTGAATATTCTTTGGGCAAGAAAAGTGAATAAAATGGAGAAGAAGAACTGTTGTTCAGTAAGTATATGTGTTTCAACAATTTTAAGGGTACGTTGTTAAGCCAATGAAATTATATGTACTTTAACATTTTCATCTGTTGTAAACGATATTTTCATATGAACAATTTCTATGTCGTTCATTTTACTTAGCTACATAAATATTTTGATCAAATATTATTATTTTCAATAGAAACAATTGTTAATAAACAAAGGTAGGCACAAGCTATTACATTAGTTAGTGTAATACTATGATTATATAAATTTAACGAGTATTAGAATGATTGAAATAAATGAAACTGTCTATCTAATTGATGTATATACTTGCAAATCATTCTTGTATGTTATACAAATTGTGATATTCGTGGAGAAAAAATAAATACCTGGGAGGTTTTATTACTACTAATAGTTATTGACAAGTAGTGTTGAATGTAGCATTCGCTTAATTTGATTTTATGTTTATTGTGATGTTTTAGAGATATAGTAATCTCAATGAAAGTAGTAATGGAAATGGGCATGAGGAGGAGCAGGATAGAGCTCCATCTCTTGCCAAGGAATTCAAAAGACTTGCAGAAGAGAAGGCCAAACTCAAAAAGTTGTTAGAGGAGAAGGAACGCCAAGGTTTTGCGAGTCAGACTGTTGAAAAATTTGAAGAGGAAACTGTCAAAGAAAGGTTTAAGGAGCCTGTTAGAAAAGGCAACTTTCACAAAACAGGCTGACGAAAAGTAGTATGTAGTAAAAAGACTTCTTTCCTTCGTAGGTAGTAAGACAGTTTGTTTTGGTACATATCTTCATGTGTTGTGTGTACGAAAGTTGTAATTATGGATGTGTGATGAGCCAGTCCTAGCTCTAGTTCTAGCTCTGGCTCATAGTCATGGACTATATTATCTTTCATTCCTTTGTACAAATAAGATTAGGGAATTGATATTTTCAATGTTGAAAATATTAATAATCAAGCATTCAAGCTTATATTGCGTCGTGGGTTACATAGATTCGCGGGTGTCCTCTGTACTCTAGTTTTATAAAATCAGTTATCTTTATTTTTTAATAAAATTTAACTGTACAAATGAAAATGTTATACAAAAATATGTACAAATGAAAATGTTATACAAAAATATGAGATATTATAAATTTTTATTTAATTTGTAATATTATTATTATAATTTTATAAAATAACTATATTTTTTGACGATTTGAGTTTATTTAACTTTCATTAATATAAAGTCTTTGATAGATATTATCAAATAATATGAAAGTTTATATGCTCAATATTTTTTTGTATTCTTTATATTTGTAGGGTTACATGTACACATATTGAGGTGTACTAGTTTTGTATCCCGTAAATTATCTCTTTTTTTTACATTACGTATATTGTACATTGCGTTAAAAATATTATTCTCTAAAAATAATTAAGTAAAGCGTGTTTGTTTAAATTTAATAATTTCACATGTGGGCTAGCTCTGTCAGATAAGGATGAACTGGCTTGGTTCAGGCTGGATTTAGATTTGAGCCCAGTATGAACTTAAACTTGTTTCTATTTTATGAGCCATGGGTGGGGTTCAATTATTTCGGCCCTTTAAAACGGCTAAAAAGTGTGTAAACATTATGTTTTTGTATTGCTTTTTTTATTGTTCATGTATAATTTGTTTTTAATTGGATTATAGTTTATATCTTGGGTTCTTTACAGTAATATACAACTTTTAATAAACAATTACAAAAATAGTGCACAAATAAAATAATTACAAAAAAAGTACAATATGGACAAAATAATTACAAAACATATCATAATCAAAGCCCTAAAAAAGAGGAAAAGATAGATACGGTTACAAGGCAGTTACCATTTTTTTCAAACCCAAACAAATTAATCGAAGTAAACAAGTCACTCAATAAGCAGGAACCTCCATTGCCGATAATCACTTAAATTATACAGATTTCTCCATTGCCGAATTCAAATCAAATTAAACAAATCATTCAATTCTTTGTCAACGTTCGAACTCTGTCACTCTCATCGCCGCCATCGTTCCCACCATCGCACCCATCGCAACCATCGTTTCCACCATCGCCACCATCGTTCCGACCATCATCACCATCTATATGTTTCATTTTTAACCCTTTTTTTTAATTTAATGTTGGTTGAAGGTTGAGAAGTAGTTTATTGATTGATTACAGATGAATAAAAAGTATAATTGTAATATGAAAATTTGGTATATTTTTTTCTATTACAAATTCACTTTCACACGAAGTTATTCCAAATTTTTAAATTGGTTACTTTAAAATAAATGTTTGGTTACATAATTTTAATTGTTCAGTTGTTAATTGGTAACCAGATCATGAAACGCATTGATTTGGTTATGAACTAGAAGCAAACAATGTGATTTATAAGAATGGTTACCATTCAAATATATTTTGGTTACTTAAATATAAGTATTTGGATACTTAAAGTTACTTAAATATAAGTATTTGTTATGACACGCGTGGAATTGAATATAAGTTTAATGTAAACAATATGTTTCATATTTATGGTTATCAAAAATGAATATGTTTGTTACTATATAGGTTTGATTTGGTTACCAGTAAAATTATATTTTGGTTACCAGTTAGCTATATTGTGGTTACTATATAGTATTGATTTGTATACCAATTAGCTATATTACTAAATGGTATTGGTTACTATCTAGTAATTTCTTGGTCACCAATTAGCTATGTGTTTGTTACTAAAGAATGACATTTATATTTTTATAGTTAGATATTATTTGATTACTGACGTATGATTAATAGGTTACTTAGTTTTACTTGTTTAGGATTTAAATGGTCCCCAGTTCATGATATACATTATTTTGATTATTAAGGAACAAAGATGTGTTTCATTTTGTTGGATACCAGTTTTATATATGTTGGTTATTGTGTATTTTCGTATGGTTACCATTGACATTAGTGAATTTTTAAAATCATGTGGCTGAGATATTGTTAAAATATTTAATTGGTTCTCAGGTAATGATACACATTGATTTGATTATAAGCTGAATGGTGAAAAAATTTTGTTTAATATTATTATGTTAACCCAATAATATGTAATTTAGTTACCAAAAACTTTTGATTTGGTTACAATTTTTCAGTATTGTTTCCTAACTGCTTGAATTCCGCAGTTACATACAAATTTATTAATTGTTTACCATCATATAAGTGCTTGGTCACATATTTTATTTGTTAAATGAAAAGTCTTTGGTCACCTATGTTTACAATTTGTTTCATTGTTTAATTTTAAATATATTTTGGTTACTGTCGAATAAGTAGTTGATCACTTATGTTTAACTTGGTTATTATTTAAATAGACCCCAGGTCCCTGATGCGCATTACTTTGATTATAAGTTAAATGGCAAATAATGTGCTTCATATTTTTGGTTACCACTTAGATATATGTTGGTTACTAGATATTACTTATTTGGTTACCATTAATAATAATATAGTTTTAAAATTGATGCAGTTACCAGACGATGGATATGATTCCAGTTGTACTTTATTTCAACGGAAAGTGGTCTGACAGTAACCAATACAATAATTTTGAAGTTACAAGCATCGTAGTCCCAACAACTTGTTCATTCTCAGAAATGAGCAACTTGGTATGCAGTGCAATAATGGCAGACACCAACACAACAAAATTATCAATCAAATTTCATATTAGAAGCGACATTCCCCCTATCATTATATCAAATGAAGCAACCCTCAGATTATACATGGAAGTGTGTAGAAAATCAGACGAACAAGGAAAGTTTCCATTAATTGTAGAGGAGATATACAACAATGGAGGCAATACAACCTTACAAAACTTGAGTATTGAAGAAGAAAATAGGATGCAATCTGAAAGTACAATCAGGTCGACACAATGGAATTCAGATCTCATACCACTAGAAACACAAGATTACCACAGTGGAACCATAATATGTATGAGCAGCTAGCAATTGAAGCTATTGATTCAAGCATAAGAAAGACAACAAGACATGGTACATGCTGAAGAACAAAGTGATGATGTCATATCAGATCCGAATGTAGGAGAAGTGAAAGTACACCAAACTTACAAAGATAAAAAAGTCCTAACACAGGCAATAAGGCTGCATTCAATCAAGCAACATCGACAACATAAGGTTCAAAGAACAAGTGGTAGATACTTTGTGCTAGTGTGCATAGAGGATGAAAAATGCAAATGGAAGATGAGAGTATCAAAGTTTAGGAAAACCAGTATGTTCAAGGTGAGAGAATTCAATAATATACACACTTGTTCGTCGGACATAATGATGGGAGATCACAGACAAGCAAATAGTGAGTTGGTTTAGTGATTGCATAATGCATAGATTAACAAATTTGAAGAAAGTTTTACACACCAACAGATATTGTTGACGACATGATGACGGAGTATAATGTGTCAATCTCCTACCAAAAAGCATGGAGATCAAAGGAGATAAAGCATTGAAAAAAGTAAGAAGGCAACCCACACGACTACTCTTTGATCCCTTCATGGTTGCACATGTTGAAGAAAACAAATCCAGGTAACGGTTGTATACTGTTATATAAATTTTTAATACATATTTGGAAACTCATTTTACTTAATCTGGTTACTTGTGTAACAAGGTTTAGCTACCAACAGAAACATTAAAAAAATATAAAAATCAATAGTTTTTTATAGCTACTCCATACATTTATATTGACATTATCGAAATTTCATATCAGGTTCAGTCACAAACTTGGAGTTGGAAACAAATGGACGTTTCAAGTATCTTATTCTTTGCAATAGGAGCATCCATTGAAGCATGGCATCATTGTTTTCCAATCATTGTAATTGATGGCACATTCATCCAATTAACCTACGGGGGAACACTACTCATAGCAAGCACCCAGGACACAAATAGAAACATTGTTCCAATTGCTTTTGCAGTGGTTGACAGTGAAAATGAACTATCTTGGAGATGGTTTTTCATCAACTTGAGAAAGGCTTGTGGAGTAAGAGAAGGACAATGCATTGTTTCAGATAGACATGAAGCCATTGTACAGGGACTGAACTTTGTCTTCCCCGATGTGATGCATGGTTCATGTACATATCATGTTTTGAAAAATATAAAAAATAAATTCAAAAAGAAGGGAGAAGAACTAAAGAAAGCATACAACGGAGCATGTAGAGCTTACACTATTAAAGAATTCAACAGACTTCAAAAAGAAGGGACATATTTAGAGGAAGAGGTTAAGTTAGAGAAATGCACAAGACTCCATGGTACTGTAAGCAGATATTCAAACCATGACTTCAAACACAGCCGACATCCTGTCAACAATGCAATCAAATGTATCAAGGATCTTCCAGTTACAAACAATGATTGAATGCCTTCGTTGTATGGTTTCAAAGATGGTAATTTCACAAACCAACAAGCAGCTATATCAACATTCAGTACACTATCCACAACAGCTGAAAAAATACTGCAATATAATATCATTGAGTCAACGAAGCTTAAGGTCAGTAGTTCACCTTTAAAATTATTACATGCATGTATAACAAAAGTTGCATTTGTATTTTATTGAAACCTCTCTAATAATTACTTGTTACATATATATGCTTAAAAAGTAACCAGCATTTAACATTTGCCTTCAATTCTTCAAAAAAAATTTCTAAAAATGATTATACATACTAACTACATCCTTAAATTGTGTGCTATGTTTATACATCAAACTTAGTGATTTTGGGATTTCAATAAGTGTTTTTTTAGATTTCATTCTCAATTTTTGGTGTTTATCAGTGTCATTCGTTTTTATAACCAACTGGGAATGCTACAATTTTGCAACTGTCTTCAACATGTAACTGTTACAATACTGCTAAATTGGTTACCTTCATATAAGTGGTTGGTTACCTTCATATAACTGTTTGGTTACCTTTGGATAATTATTTGGTTACCTTGGTGTGCCTGTTCAGAATTTAATTGGTAACCAATGCAGTACATAAATAAATATAAGTATTTGGGATTTCAATAAGTGTTTTTTAAGATTTCATTCTCAATTTTTTGTGTTTATTAGTGTCATTCATTTTTATAACCAACTGGGAATGCTACAATTCTGTAACTGTCTTCAGCATGTAACTGTTACAATACTGCTAAATTAGTTACCTTCATATAAGTGGTTGGTTACCTTCATGTAAGTGTTTGGTTACCTTCGGATAATTATTTGGTTACCTAGGTGTGCCTGTCCAGTATTTAATTGGTAACCAATTCACTACATAAATAAATATAAGTATTTGGTCACCACTAAATACATATGTCCAACAAACACAATATGAAAAAACAAATCATGTCAAACCATTGGTAATAGAATTATAGATTACCATAATTCTATTAACATAATAATTCAGTACACAATACCAAGTCAGTAACCACCATCAATGGTTATGAATTTTCAAAATAAAAACAGGATCCAAAAAAACAACCCAAAAAAAGAAAATGTATATGACTACTACTTGGATGGATTCAAAACTGCTTGGATATTTCTCTATCTGGAATCGTACCCCTCTAATTGCTTGTTTCCTACCAATGCTATGTATAGGTTTTGACACATAATTTCTGTCCTGTTACTAGTACGATGGGGAATGGGTTAGGAATTTCTTCAAACTTTTGATGAAGGAAAAATGTTCAGCAAAACAAACAGTGAATATCCGCGCAATCACTGCGAAAAACAAACAACAAAACAAATTCAAAACCATAACATTTCCCATACTAGGTAAAATACTATAAG